>PVKU01000291.1:0-569542 GCA_004027475.1 Anoura caudifer | reverse complement strand
TCCTCCACCCCGCCCCCACCCCTCTCTGAATCGGCAAAGCTGAAGTCTATCTGACAATCTCTCTGCCTCTGAATCCAGCTCTGGAAGCGAATACATCATTTTACTGCTCTTAAAAAGTGAATAGAGTTTATCTCAAGCGACAAACTGCTTTGCTCCATGAGAAGGACCCGAAAGGATCCAGACAGCATTGTTTTCAATCTGCCTGAGGAGCTTTTGCTTTCGCGCCTGAAACTTGATGGTTTCAGGAAGGAGGTTTTGGTTTGTTTGTTTTTAATTGAAATGTTGAAAAGTTTCTTATTGATGCTTTAAATGGGATTCAGTTTTTAAATATGGGTTGAGTCAGATCCAAAGGAGAAATGCCTGACCATTTTTCTGCTCGGCTGTCGGGGGAACATCTACAGGGAAACTTAGTAGAAGAAAATGAAATCTGATTTGCAACTAACAGCCATGCTGTGTTTTGAAAGGGAAATTAAATATTGACCAAGGACAATGTCTGTGTTTCTCAGTAACTTATCAACAAATGACTCTAGCCTATGGAAAGAAAATCTTAATTCGACAGATCTTTTAAATCCGCCAGGAACTCTGAATATCTATCTTTTCTGCCTGACATGCTTAATGACTCTGGCCGCCCTGGCAGGCAGCATTTATTCACTAGTTTCCCTGCTGAAAATGCAGAACAGAACCGTTGTGTCCATGCTTGTGGCTTCCTGGTCTGGGGATGACCTCATGAGCGTCCTGTCGGTGACCATCTTCATGTTTTTGCAGTGGCTAAACGAGGTCCCCGACTACTTCCAGTCTCTATGCACCACCTCTGCCTTACTCTATTTATGCCAGGGCCTCTCGAGCAACTTGAAGGCGACTCTCCTAGTCTCCTACAACTTTTACACGATGCACAGGACTGTAGGGAGCCAGGCAGCCTGCAGAAGATCCAGCCAGGTGCTCGGCGTGGCCCTGATCGTGTGGGCAGCCAGTCTGCTGCTCTCCGGGCTCCCACTGTGTGGCTGGGGCGCCTTCGTGCGCACGCCTTGGGGCTGCCTGGCAGACTGCTCCAGCTCCTACGTGCTGCTCCTCTTTGCTGTGTACTCTTCAGCCTTCGGACTGCTCGCCGGTCTCTCAGTCCCGCTCATTCACCAGCTGCTGTGTTCAGATGAGCCGCTGAGACTCTATGCCAACTACCAGGAAATTTCCCGCGGAACTTCCACTCCCGGGACCCCATCAGCTGGAGGGAGAGTGCTTTCCCTGTCCCCAGATGATGCTCTGGGACCTGCTTTGCGTTGCTTTGCGGGATGCTCCCGGAGCTCGGATACTGTGTTTGGGCCGGTTCCGCCCGGGAGGACTGAGCACGGGCGCGGCCCTGGGCGCAGTGCAGCCGCTGGGGCTGGAGCCAGCAGGCATGAGAACCCGGGAACCTTCTATGACACCAGGAGCTTCACCGTGAGCATGGCGCAGAAGCGCTTCTCTTTGATCCTAGCGCTGACAAAAGTCATTCTTTGGCTTCCCATGATGGTAAAAGTACAGTTGCTCACTGTGCGCGGGTGGGGTGTGTGTGCTAGATGTGTGAGTGCGTGATGGGACCAGCGTCCCTGATTTGCAGTCACCAAGAGACAGCGCTGTTAAGTCCGCTTCCAGCTGTGGCTCGCACGGTTTTAAAGACGCACTTGTAGTAGTAAGGCAGTTGAAGGGTAGCGCGGATCCGCGGAGAAGCCTCTGACACCAAACGCTTCCGCTTTCAAAATTAAAGTGGGGAGGGGAAAGTTTGGGGCGTTAGATACTTAGTTTTACTAGATCGGTCGCAGCCACGGGTGTTCTCTTTTATAGCAATACCTGGGAGTATTCAAAAAAGGAGGTAGTTATTTTTTTTTAAAGAGGGGGTTATTGTTGTTGTTGTTATTTTTTCCCCAATCTTCTGTTGCTCTTCCCTTCTCTCCACTCCAGTCCTGCCTGGAAAGAAGGAAATGCCCATCCCCAGCAGGAAGGGAGGAGAGGCACAATCAGAAGTAGAGAGGGAAGAGAGGGGACCAAACAGGCTTCTGTCCAAGCCTCCATGAGGGATCCCAGCTGAGAGGTGGCAGGTTGGCATCCAGCTATGGCAAGCAGGCCTGGATGGATGGAGGTGAAGGTCCAGGGATGTGACAAAGGGCCATCTGGAGTTACAGGTTCAGCTTTCACAGACACCTGCCTGTGTTCCCAGTAGCATTCTCCACATTGTGGACTGTGCTTCCATGGCGGAGACCTGAGCTGGCAGCAGGCACACACTGGGCGCTCAGGAGTATAAACCTCCAAAGTCCTGCTCTGCCTGGAGCCTCAGAGATCCCAGTAGTCCATCACTAAAGCCAGGGCTGCCAGCTAGGAAGCAGAGCTTCTGGCTGTCAGGCAGTGAAGGGGCCAGGAGAAGAGGTCTGGGCAGCATGCTTGGGGGAAAGGCCTGGGGAAGTACAAAATGTGTTGCTGGGATATGTCTGAAGCTCTCTGCCTTTGCAGATCCACATGGTGGTCCAGCACGTGGTGGGGTTTCAGAGCCTTCCCTTTGAGTCCCTCAGCTTTCTACTAACGCTGCTGGCCACCACTATAACCCCGGTGTTTGTCTTGTCCAAACACTGGACCCACTTGCCTTGTGGCTGCATCATCAACTGCAAGCAGGATGCGTATGCAGTGGCATCGGACGGGAAAAAATGTAAGTCCTCGACAGTGCGGCAGTTGGGAGCAATATGCATACAGTCAAACACAGAAAAGTGGTCTGTTGAGAAAGTTGCCCAAGTAGAGATGAAGAGTCCGAGAATAATATAAATGGTAAATAGAGGGAAGACGTTACAATTTCTTGGCACCGTGTTGGAAGGAAGTTTAAAATGAGACAGGTTTAAAACAACTTTGTGAAGTGCTTATATATTGAATAATGATTTTAGGTAAGAAAGAGAAAGAATTTATTCAAAACAGCATAAAGTAAACAAAGGCTGTTAGGTATTAGATTAGGTGTAGCTCTTAGCACAGAGTCAAAAATAAATCCATCTTCCAAATCTGCATTAAGAAGCCTATACCTGAAAAGAGATGAACTCTCTAAAGAGTTAAAAACTTATTATGTTATAGCCCATTTTTATTTAATGGAACAGTAAAAAAAAGCATTTTCATTATTTTGCTGCTTGTGTTCTTCCAGGAGTTTTGGAGAGTTTTCAGTGTAAGCAATAAATGCCTGAAAACAGCTCCAAAACACAATTTAAGGATATGCCTTTGCTTTTGGAAAACACACAAAACAACAACCAAAAACCCCCCACAAAACACATGAGTTTTTAAAAAGGGAAAAGGTGGCAGAGTTTGTCAATGTATGTTGTGTATGAATCTAGCCATGCTATTTATTTTAAAAAAACAACAACTGTGTCTTAAAGAGTAACCAGGCATGGGAGTGAGCTGATGTTGGAACTCATTAGCATGCGACTGTTTCCACGCTGAAACAGGAGAAGTTGAGGAATGGCCTGTGTATTTTGACTCTGCTTGGAAGACAAAGGATAGTGTTTCGCCATTACAGACAAAGATTGGATGTTATGTCATTTAAAAATCTAAGAATGCATCAATGTGTGCTCATGTACCTGTTCTATTTATTGTCCTTTGCTCAGAATAAGCAAAAATATTATTTTTTAACCAAGAAGAAAGGGTAAATAAATCATATCAGACTATTTTAGAAGTGCAAAAACTAGAGAATATTCAAAAGTATATTCTGTGATCAATTTGGCAACAAGGTTATTTCATAAATATTTTATAATCATTGACAAACAGTCAAGATCTGGTAATTTCCATGTATTATTAACATTTAAATTTAAGTATATCTAAATATTTTTCAAAAGACCAGAAGATTTTTTTAGTGTTAAGGATGCCATAAGTTTTATTGTTGATAAATGCTCAAATTATATCTTAAGGAAAATAGTTGTAGAACTTAAAATAACTATGTACTTATGAAGATTAATATCCAGAGCAACAATGATAGAGAATACTAATGCTAAATATTTTTCAGGCCACATAGAAGAACATATAGCTTGTAAAATCATTAAGTCTGAAAATTCTCACAGTCTCTCGAACGTTAACCTTTTGCCACTAAATTAGTGAACTAGCCCTATCTTATAGTATTTAAGACTGTGACAGAGACAACAAGTGTCTAGCACCAGTGGAAACAGAAAGACTTAATGAGGTGGTTTAAGGCAGTCATTTTAGGAAGTAAAGAACACCCATATCAGAGCTGAACATGAAGCAATGCAACAGACCTATCACTGCAAATGGTCTAGGAAGTATTCTATCTTGTACCACCAAGAAAGAGGAGCCTAAGGCGGGTTACCAGAACAACAATAACATTCACATCTCACGTTTGATATCAACCATGCCTTTCAAGATCAAGATAGTACTTTAACTCTAAAACTACCATTGCTTTTATTTGCATTTATTTGAAAATTCAAGGGAGGCACCGAAATATGTAGGCATACAGAACGAGGCATGGTTTCTAAAATAAAACATTGTGAGAAATATTAGTTTAAAATACTTATCATTCAAATCACTCAATTCATTTTTATCATCCCAGGTTCTGCCATAGGGGCATTCTTTGGATAACAGTGATGCCCACTCAGAACCCCTTACACATTTCCTGTTGCTAGGATGACACAAACAGAACTCTGAGACCCCAAAGATGGCTCACCCTGAAGTAGGCAGGTGCTTGACCAGGTATAGTACTTGGAGTTTTGAGGAGTGTGGCTCCAATCTCACTTTTAATCTTTTTCTCCTTAACAAATTAAGATCCCCTCCTTTAAATATTTATCAGTAAACTCCAGAAGCAAACAAGAAAAAAATTTCCTAACTCATATTTACCAGAGGCTCATTTTGCAGATGTAAGTATAATTCCATATCTCAGCTTTACTGAATGGAAACCAAGACATGCAATTTAACAATGAATTGCACTAATTAAAAATACTTTGCAGAAATAATAATTTCTGCTTCCAACAATAATCTGTTATTGTCTGTATCTCAAAACAAAAGTATCAAAAATGCTTTTAACAGAGAGGTCTCAGGTAGCAGACACAGGGTATGGCTTTCAGACTCATTTGGTTTGCATGGCATATTTTCTTTTTAATTAAATAGTTAAAGTAAAATATTTTATATAAAATCATATTTTAACTTTAATTTTCTAACAAAATCAGAGTATCTGGTGATGTGTTTCTCGGAAGAATTATTTTTTATAAGCTGATACAATTACATATGTATAAGTTGTAATTGGGAAGGTGTGATTAAAGTAAAAGACCAGAGCTAATCATGCTTTATCCAGGAGTTTGCTTTCAGAATAAATACAACATTATATCTCTTTTCCGTAAGTGTAATATAGACTTCAACAGATTCTGACTATGTTCTGATAGTAGGTTTCTTGTAAGTTATTAGTCAAACACTCTTTACTCTGCTATATTGTTATAGCCTATTATCTACATTAGGTAACTCAGTCAGAATATATCTATAACATTAAGAAAGTCACTAACAAGAAATTGTTTTTATTGGCTTTACTTCATAATTAATGTACTTCCTGTGACTTAAAGACAGCACAACTGAGACAGTATGCTTCTACTAACATAATTTCTCTCATGTGTCTGATTAGCAGTAAAGCAATTTGACATAGAATTAATAACTCCAGTTCTCGAATCAGTTAGCTTTAAATTCAAATCTATTTACTAGGTAAGCAAGCTCAGGTGTATTTCTTCTATCAGCCTCAATTTTCTCAACTGGAAAATAGCACCAATATGCTTTTTATCATGCAGGGTTGTTGCTGGGTTAAATCACATGACAAATATGCAAACCTTGGCCTTCTGTTTCCCTGTGGTGTCTACCACAATCTCACTTCCTTCTCATACCCTACCTCAGACCACCTCTTGCACCTCATGACAGAGAACCTTGTTTTTCACTGGCACACTGGTACATTCTGAATATCCCTTCAAAAACATTACTCAATTTACTTCATGTATTTCAGTTACAATATTCAAGTAATAAAATATATAGCCACAGATATCAATTTTAATGTGTTATATGATAAATTGGGATTTTAATTTTGAAAAAGATTTTATTTATTTATTATTATTTTTCGAGAGAAGGGAAGGGAGGGAGAAAGAGAGAGAAACATCAATGTGTGGTTGCCTCTTGCACGCCCAGTACTAGGCACCTGGCTGGCAACCCAGGTTTGTGCCCTGACTGGGAATCGAACTGGCAACCCTGTGGTTCATAGGCTAGCACTCAATCCACTGAGCTATACCAGCCAGGGCAATAAATTGGGATTTTAATGAAAATTTTTATTGTTTAATGTCCCTAAATTGACAATATGTAACTTTACAACATTTTTAGAAAAAAGGGAAACCCACCAATAATTGAAACATTCTTTTAGTTACTTCAGCTTTTTCACTGGTAAAGTAAGTTAAAAATCCTAATTGAATTTCACTGGATTACATTACCAGAACAAGTAAGTAGAATTATCCAAGTGGAAAATTTTTTGAAATGGGCCATGTTTTGAAAAATGAAAAACCAAACATTAAATTACATTTTGTCTACTATCTTGATATAATATCATTCTTAATACATAAAAATTATCTAGTATTTAATGACATTTACAGAAAAATATTGTATCACTTTCTGTGCCATATTCTCCCTTGTGATTCTGGTAAGATTTTGTAGCATATCCACCAATAGTAGTACTTTATCTAGAATATCATCATATTTCACCTGATTTAAACCACAAAATTCTTAAGTATTCCCGATAAAGTTTATGCTGTAATTCATCAGGTTTGTAGACATGTTGTAAAGTGCTTCAGTTCACAGAAATATGTCTTTTTAAAACAATTGATTCCAAATTTATTTCTATCAAAAATGTACCTGTTGTTTATCAAAGTTTAAAAACTGTGTTACAGTATTGCTTAATTTTTAATGTATGTATTTCTAAACAACTGTCAGGAATGTTATACATCAAAATATTTAAAGCAGTTACATCTATTGAAGATGTAAGCTGAATAATTCACATAATATTAAGAACTATTTAATAATTCACTTCTAGCAAATAAAATGTATAAACTATATTTATCCCCAAGTAAAGAAATGGTATACAGATAATTGGTATACTGAAAGGCTAAAACTAAAATTGAATGTGTATGACAGTTTTCTAATTATGCTTAATTTTTGATACATAAAACTGCTTTAAAGACTGCAGGGTTCTTGGCATTGTATGTATTTTGAGCCCTTCATTATGCAAGTGAGAAAAATTAGGCAGAGTTAAAAAATGACTTGAATTTGTGAGGCATAATTGCTTTGCATAATTGACAAGAAGTAAATGAACATAGTTTTTAAATTCATAGTAGTGAGGTTGAATGCACTCTCCTAATTTTATCTGCTATGTATATTCAATTGTTGTTTGTATCTACTGCCTTAACCATGGTATTTTGTTTTGTTTTGTTTTTACTTAGCCAGGAGAAGAGCCTTTGAATTCAATATATCATTTGAACGAAGCTATGGAATTTATAAAATAGCACATGAAGATTACTATGATGATGATGAAAATTCTACATCCTATCACAATCTCATGAACTATGAGTGCAAATCTACAAAAGACTCTCAGAGAGGCACTCATAATACCTTCAATGCCATAAAAGTGGAAATCAGCACCACCCCCTCTCTGGACAGCTCCACGTTAAAAGGCATTAACAAAAGCACCAACACTGATAGTCCAGAGGCTAAAGAGGACTCCCACAATGAAAAACGTGTTGATCCACTGCTCTTTAAAAAATCAGAAGGTGATATTCACTATGAAGAAACTACCTTTTTGGAAGGGCCAGAAAGAAGACTTTCTCATGAGGAGAGTCAGAAACCAGACCTTTCAGACTGGGAATGGTGTAGGAGTAAATCAGAAAGAACCCCTCGTCAGGTACAGTAAAGATTGTTGTTCGTGTGAAATTAAAGTGAAACCAATTATGACAGGCATGGAAAAAATTATCAGTTGCTTATTCAATTCAATCAAGTCCAAGGCTAATTACACTTGCCTTGATTAATTTCCACAATACTAAATTTTATTTCAAGCTGTCTTTTGATTTTTTAAAAACTAGTTCTACATTTTCACTCAAAAATCTATATATTTGGGGATTGGCAGAGTTAAATAGGCTCTTTGATAGTTGTAGGTCAAGCAATATGTCCAAATTCAGGCCAGATCCTCAGGACTTGTTTCAAATTAGTCGACTTGTAGGTTTTATTTTTCCTTTACCCCAAAAGTATTCCACAAGTCTCCAAGAGATGTTTTCTTTTTTCTAACATAAGGGCAAATATTTGTACAATTAGTGGTTAGGAGGGTAGTCCTGCTGCAACAATAAGAGAGAGACATCTTGGCTGTTAATCGTGCTAGAATTAGTCCCTCTCCTATTCAGCACTGAAATAAAGATCTATTCCGGAATACACCCATGTGAGCCTTCACAAGCCCTGCTGAATGTTCCATTTCTTTAAGGATGAAAGAAAGTTTTCATAATTTTTTAAAGATTTTATTTATTTATTTTTAGAGAGAGGGGACAGGAGAGAGAGAGGAAGAGAAACATCAATGTGTGGTGTCCGCTCACACACCTCCTACTGGGGACCTGGCCTGCAACCCAGGCATGTGCCCTGACTGGGAATCAAACTGGCAACCCTTTGATTTGCAGGCTGGCACTCAATCCATTGAGCCACACCAGCCAGGGCAAGTTTTCATAATTTCTATAAAAGTGAAAGAATTTGTACATTAATCACATCCCATTTTCTCTTAGATTCTGACCTGCCTAGAATCATGAGGGATACTTTTTATCTTATTGAAATTGTCATATGTTATGGATATAAGATTGTTCTTTCCTCCAAACTTTCATATTTGGGAATTAAATTTGTACTTGCTTTCCACACTATTGATTTGTTAGAAAGAGAAGCATTTTCCTACATGATTTAATAGAACTCAAAGTCTATTTGCACCTAGACTCTGGAATCAAAAACATAATTGTAGAAATATCTGCTAGAAATAATGCATTCATTATATGACCATATAACACCAACTAAATTAAATGGTTTAGGAATATATGGAAAATGGCAAAACCATTTAAAAATAGCTTGCAGATGATTATCGTAGAAGTCTGAGCAGCATTTACTTTTAGAAAGAGAATAATCAAAAAGGCATACATGGGGTACCCTGGGGTGTTGGCAGTAGTTTACTTTCTCATCTTACAGTGATTATAGCTTGTTATACTGCATATCTCTCCTTTATACTCTCTTGAATATTTCACAGTTTAAAGAAGTTAAAAATAAAGTTTGACTAGATGATTTTGATGAGCCCCATCATGTCCATTTGCCTCTTGGGTCCATCCAAAACCATTCTGTTAGTCTTTCACTTGCTGTTAACTTAATGGAATATGGTTATCCAGTCTTTACATTCTTTCTCATCTCTGCTAACTAAATATTGTTACTCTCTTCAGCTTCACTTACGGTAGCCCATAGTCTTTTAGTTACATAAAACCCAGAACCAAAGAAAATATTCAAGTTGTCTTTCCTCCATCACTCTATGAGCTATACCTCTCTTGCAGGGTTGTCTAATCCATGGCCCATGGGCCACATGCAGCCCAGGATGGCTGTGAAGGCAGCCCAACACAAAATCATAAATATACTCAAAACATTATGAGATTTTTTTTTGTGAGTACATGTCACAATGTATTTAATGTGTGGCCTAAGACAACCCTTCTTCTTCCAGTGTGGCCCAGAGACGCCAAAAGGTTGGACACACCTGTATGCATCTTAAGATCACATTCGCTTACTCAGCAGCTATATTTTACTGCTGGTGTTTAACATTAGCTATCACCCTTAAGCCCTTTTGTTCTTGCTGCTGCTTAGCCATTTTGTACATTTTGTACATTTGGACCCAATTATATCTCCGTTCATTTTCTCTTGTTCCTGTTAGCCCACTTTTCCATTTCTTTCAATAGCCTTCTCTAATGTTACTGAAAATGACTTTGGATTCTAATTCTAAGTCCTGACTTGTATACTGTCTTTCCAAATTTGTATCACTCATGGTTTAATAAGTCACCCTTCATAATTGTATCTAACCATTGATTTTAAATGTGGAGCAAGACAGGGCTAAAGACAGAGGCCTGCTGCACACTGTTAGAAACGAGTCCCTTGTTCATTTTCGTTTACTTAAAAACACCTGTAATATTTTTGTTCCAATAGTTATTGATCTTGTTAGTTACCTTTGCAATCAATATATTTTCTTCCTTCTTATTAATATGGTTATCATTAGGATATTATGAGATATTTTAATGAAATACTAAAATAAAATTTTCTAATGCATTTAATTTATCTGCTGTTAATTAGTTTATTTAGTCAATACATATTATTCAGAGAAACAATATGGTTATAAAAATATAAGCTCCCTGCCTTCATAGTCAAGTGCAGGAAGTAGACTTTTAAAGATACCTCTTAAAAGGTGTACTTTCCCTGAGGGCAGCACATACAACATAAACAACGCACTTTTAGACCACAGAAGATAGAGTGATAAGGCCAGCAGCCATGAGGAAGAAAGGAATTGGTCTAATTAGACATGGTCTTAGTGAATTCATACTGTGTCATCATCTTAAAACTTTTTATTGGTTCTCAAATTTTCATCAGTGGATCTTAGAACCTTTCCAGGAATAGATGTAAATATCATTTGCCTAGTTTATTGATTTTACTTCTTTCCACTTGAAAAGTGAGAAATATTTGTATATTTCCAGTGGTCAGTTTCCCATGAGCTTAAAGGTCATCAGCCATGTGTACACAGCAACTTGTCTTAGTAACTGGAGTACGACTCTTTTGAGAGAGAAATCTTGAACTTTCTTGCAGTAGCAAGGTTCTTTCTTATTATTTGTTTTTTTAAATATTTTATTTATTTATTTTTAGACAGAGGGGAAGGGAGGGAGAAAGAGAGGGAGAGAAACATCAATGTGGGGTTGCCTCTCACATGCCCCTTACTGGGGACCTGGCCCACAACCCAGGTATGTGCCGTGACTGGGAATTGAACCATTGACCCTTTGGTTCATAGGCCAGTGCTCAATTCACTGAGCTATACCAGCCAGGGCTTATTTCTTGTTTTAAATTAAATTGTACTTCCTGTACCCTCATAAGCATTACCTTTATTTTTATTAGATTTATTGGGTGACATTGGTTAACAAGGTTATATAGGTTTCAAGTGTACAATTCTTTGATACATCATCTGTATATGGCATTGTGTGCTCATCACCCAAAGTCAAATATTCTTCCACAGCCATATTTGACCCCTTTTGCCCTTTACTGCTTCCCCCAACTCCCTTCCCTCTGGTCATCACCATACTATGAGTTTTGTTTGTTTCTCTTATCTGTTCATTTGTTGCTTTCAGTTTTATATCCCACATATGGGTGAAATCACATAATACTTGAGTTTTTCCAACTGACTTATTTTGCTTAGTGTGATAATCTCAAGAGCCATCCGTGTTGTCACAAATAACACTATTTCAACTTTTCTTGTGACTGAGTAGTACTCCATTGTATATATGTACCACATTTTCTTTATCCAATCATATACTGAAGAACATTTTGGTTGTTTCTATGTGTTGGCCACTGTAAATAATGCTGCAATGAACATAGGGTGCGTATACCTTTGCAAATAAATGTTTTAAAATTTGGGGTAGGGGGAAATACTCAGAAGAGAGGTTACTGAGCTATATGATAAATTTATTCTTAATTTTTTAAGAACCTCAATACTTTTTTTTATAGTGAATATACCAGTTTACATTCCCACCAGCAGTGAATGAAGTTTCCCTTTTCTCTACAACACTTATGACCCATCCAACATTTATTACCTGTCTTGTTGATAATAGCTATTCTAACAGGTATGAAGTAGTATCTCCTTGTAGTTTTGATTTGCATTTCCCTAATAGCTAATAAAGTTGAACATCTTCACAGTTATCTGTTGGCCATTTGTATGTCTGCTTGGGAGAAGTGTCTGTTCAGGTCCTCTGCCCAGTTTTTAATTGTATTTTCTGTTTGGTGTTGAGCTCTACAAGACTTTTATGCATTCTAAAATGTTTTTACAAAGGACACATAAGGAAATCAGGACTGAGAATAGCTGCTTTTCTGCACCCTCGCTTGACTTCATGGTGTTCGTTGTAAGCAATGGGCCTGTCCTCTTCTTTATCTTCTGATCTGAATATGCTTCCAGAGGCCCTCGTTGATGCCCTTATGATTTTCATAAGCCACAATCTTTATCTTCATTTAGCCTTCCTAATACCAGTGATTCTGTCTTTGGTGATGAGTCATTTGCTCTATGGATCCCCCATTATAGGAGATCCCTGGCCTGACCTATACTGAATTACAGGATACAATATTTTTCTTCCCTAACTTCATTACTTACAATTATATAGCCTCAGCATTCATATCTGTCTTTTTTTCAGATTTTTCCTCTGAAAGTTTAAAAGTGTACACTTTATCTAATTTCCCTTCCAGATAGTATGGATTGTAGAAACAGTTATTTTTTTCCTTATGTGTCCAACTTTTCCAATTTTGCCAATCATTTCCCCTTATTGTTCAGAATTAGATTCTAAGAAACCGTTCCCTATTACCTCCAATACTTTCTGTGAGATGAAAGTGTTAGCAAAGCAAGGCAAAAATATGCTAAGCAATCTACTTTATAGTGAAATATACCTTCAAGCAGAGTCACTGGAATGTACTGCCTTGCCTCTAAGCAAACATAGATTCTGCCTTAATGACTATATCTAGATTCAAGAGCCATCTTTCTGATGTCCTAAGCCATGATTTAGAAATCTAATTTCAATTCACTGACACCATCTGCAAAACTAGAAAAGTTTTGAAACAACCAGTAAATTAATAGCACTTACTAACAAGTCACCAATTGATAATAGTGACCAGTTTTAAGCAATTATAAAACAAAAGGGAAAAACATTTAAGAATTTTAGAAAATAACATTTTTTTTAAATTTTATCCTTTGAAGATACTTCTTGAACCAGCCCTTTCCTCCCATGAATCAGACAGCTATAAGTGGTAAAACCAGGACTCAAGCATATTTATCACCATGTGAAATAGCAGAATTTTATAGTATTTTAGTGTCAAAATCCAGTAAGTATCTTACCAATGTCTATATATTGGGAACAAATATTACCTTGAACAAAATGATATTTAAAACCTTTTGTTTTAATAATAGATTATGATGTATTTTCATTCTTGTCTCTTATCGCATGTTGCAATTGGAGCTTGAGTTTTGGAAATAGGCAGGCTGGAGCTCAGTCCCGCCTCCACTTTTTTGCACCCTTGTATCCTCATTGATAATATGGGGAAATAATAAAACTGGTATTGTGAAGATTAGATAAGATAATGCATATCAAATACTTATTTCAGTGTACAATGTATAATACACACATTGCATTTGAGACTGTTAGTCATTTACTCATTATTTATTCTTTCAATCTATGCTAGGTGCCAGGCACTATGCTTGGTACTGGTTGTAGATAGAGCAGTTAAAAAAGCAGACATTCTGTCATCATAGATTTAATTCATAGCATAGAAGAGAAAAAATAAATAAATGAGTATGTAGTAAGTAGAGGGTATTATGTATGTCAAACTTGAAACCTAGTAAAGGCTTTGCAGAATACCAGGTTATTTAAATTGATACCGAAGAACAAGCAATTTAGCCATGCGAAATAAAAGGAGAACACATCCCGTACAAGATCTGTCAGCCTTCAAAGTCTGTCTTCTTTATATAATTCCTTCATCTCTACAATCTTATAATAAAAAGAGAAGGAAGATAAATAGACAATATAGATTCATTTCTCCAAGTCTACTCAATATCTTGAAATTTCTCTCAAAGATATGTAAAATTACTTACAAAGAACTTATCAACTGAATTTAACTTAATTTCATGATCTTAGGAAGGTGGTTTTACACCTTCTCATTCATTGCAGTAAAGATGTGGCAGGAATCACTCGGAAATAATGCCACCTAATTCAATAGAGTATAGGACTGTATCCCCAGGGGAGGCTCCAAGATTTCTATATAGGAGCATTGGGATGACAATCTTGTAGAAGGGACATCTAGAAGACTTATCTTAAAGTGGCATTGACCTCACTGGTTTCCATTAAAAAGCAGACTCCAGTGACTTTGGGAGCACCAATGAAGAGTACTGGGGAGGGTATGAAGACCCTCGCCTAGACTGCCCATGGGGCACAGCCACTACATGTCCCAGGAAGTATCATCTAAGTCAACTAATGTAACCTCCCTGGCCCTTAGTAAGCTAATAGGACTGCTATGAGAATTCAACATTGTAATGTAAATGACTTCAAATATATAAAACCATTTATACATGTGCACAATATTAAAATATAGAAACAAGCAGAGAAAACTTTAGATATGTATGTCACGTGGTAGGGACTCTAATACACAATTAATGAACAAATGTCAGTTGAATTAATGAACAAATGTCAGTGAAAGCAATTGTGTATTTCAACCTGGAGTGTGGAGGTGACTTAGGTATTTGTAATAGTTATTTTTCTGCTGTCTAGTAAAAAGAACTCAGATGTCAGATGGCAAGAATTTCTTTTTTTATTTTTTAAATTTTAATTGTTGTTCAAGTACAGTTTTCTGCCCTTTACCCCCATCCCAGCCCACCCCCCAGCCCTCCCCTCCTCCCTCCCCTCTCCACCCACCCTTATTATTGTCCATGTGTCCTTTATACTAATTCCTGCAAACCCTTCCCATCTCCCCCTGAAATTCCCTCCCCTCTCCCCTCTGGTCACTGTCAGCCTGTTCTGAATTCCAGTGTCTTTGGTTATATTTTGCTTGTTTGTTTGTTTGTTTTGTTGATTAGATTCCTGTTAAAGGTGAGATCATATGGTATTTGTCTTTCACTGTGTGGCTTATTTCACTTAGCATAATGCTCTCCAGTTCCATCCATGCTGTCACAAAGGGTAGGAGCTCCTTCTTTCTTTCTGTTGCAGATGGCAAGAATTTCTTAATAGTGCCACAAAGGTACCTCAGGCCAAACACTTCCAACGATCATACCTGGGTAAATGGACCATCTATCTCTGAGCCGGAGGAAAGCTGCCAACAATTCTGAAAATACTCTACAAGAATTTTGATTCCCATGAAGAGAGTTAAATTCTTGGGTTCAAGACAAAATTCAGAGTAATTAGAAAGGATGAGTCAAGACTAGTCTAAGAGTAAAGGTGATATTTATTACACTAAATGATGATCGACAATTTTAAACAATTTTGATAAAAGATAAGTTCTAACGGATTTTTCTTATCTTTAAAATATTAATCTTATAGTAGCATTTATCCACTTTTCAGTGTTGCTTAGGCTGTACATTAAGATGAGAACTATAGTTTTGTGCAAAGGTGAGGAAAAAAGTCATTGTTGTCTGAATCTTTGACAAGATATTCACATTATGGATACAAGCTTTGACATATGTTTAATCAGCCAAATATTTGGAGGAGTATCTTATAAAGGAAAATATCCTAAATCCAGCCAGTTGTTCTCAACCCTTTCAGAATTTAACAATTACATGAAGTGCTTGGAAGAGATACCGGTACCCAGACCCCACTTCAGACCAACCGAAGGAGGGTCTCAGCTGGTTGTCTCTAGTGTTTGACACTTTCTAAATCAATGATTCCAATGAGAAACTTTGGTTAAGCACTACTAATCTATAATTTATAAACCAAAATTGTAAAGTAATAAGAAAAATTGCCCCGATTATAATTATATCCCTTCTTCCACCTTTTATTTTTGCTGGAGTCCTGTTCAGCTCTATGAAAGAGATGAGACATCATTTTATACTTTAATCTGAATAAATAGTGAAAGCTAAGCAGGGGTGACTTGATCCATTCCTCTGCCTGCCAATTCAATCAAGTGGTAATAACTGTGAGCATCACTGAACAAATGGTATTGCTTCCTCTGAGTCAGTTCCTACATTGATGAGTAATGGCCACTTTTAATTATTTAAGACCCAAAAGCATATACGGAAATAGTCGGGCTTTTGAACTTGTCATTCCAGCCAAGTTTCAATTTTAGTAATTATAATCTGCTTACCTCCTTTTCCCATGATGTTTCAATGTTGCCTTTTGTTTTTTAGAAAAAATTACACTCAAAGCTTCCCATTCTCAGCTGTGTATATTTGGAAAACGTAATGATTTCAATTCAGATAGAAATAGAAATAACCATTCTAAATGATCTATTTTTTAGTTTAGGATAAAAGGCCATATAAATAAAAAAAATCAGAGATTGATGAAATTGACACAACTCTACTAGCACCACAAAACAACTTTCTTTCCCAGTGAATCTATTTCAAAGAGTAAACATCCTTTCCTTTTAAAGCCTTTGAAAATGTCTGAATCAGAAGGAAGAAGGTGCTTTAATCATTATTGCAACTGTTATTTGAGTAGCAGTTAGCCATGTATAAAGAACTTTTATATGTATTGCTTAATCTAAACTTCCCTCTACACAGTCATGGAAGATGTTTTCATTTGCTTTGAGAAACAAGTGAAATGAAATGAGACTAATACTCCACTGGTGTGCATATATACCTAGGATTTTACGTGGGTATATAAAACTACATAAGTTTATTATAAATTTTATGGATATAAAAGATGCAGAGCACACAACTTCAAATAATATTAAAATAGACATTACTTGTTATTGTAAAATCCAAATAGCCACTTGATTCTCGCAGAATGCTTTCGCCAAATTCTTAAATTCATAGCCAATCTACAGTTGCAACTGGCAAATAGATATAGTTCCAATATGAATGCTGGTTAATATTTTTGCACATTAATGAGTAAGATGAAAGTGAAACAACAAAGACGTACTATGCTGTCTGCAGCAGTTCACCCTGCAGAAGGGGTGGGGGGAGGAGAGCACGCTCCAGCACTCAGAGGCATGGAGAGTCCAGGGACTCTGCATATTTCATTTGGGTATAAAATTTCTGTTCAAAAATCACAGTGATAGGTATTGTTTATATATATTCAGTTATACTTTTAAAAATGTAGCACTTTAATGCAAAGGTTCTGAGTATGCTGGGGTTCTGTTGGGTATTTCTTTTAAAGGGAGAAAGAGAAAAGTATACTTCAATCCTTCTTCCAAAAGAAAAAAGTGAATTTATCTCAAATGAACAGGAGGGAAATATATAAATTGTTACAATATTTTAAAAATATTGACTCTCACCCTGACCAGTGTGGCCTCATTGGGCATCAGGTCACAAAGTGAAAGGTCGCCAGTTCGATTCCCAGTCAGAGCACATGCCTAGGTTGTGGGTTTGGTCCCTGTTCAGGGTTCACGTGAGAGGCAACTGATCTATGTTTCCCTCTCACATTGGTGTTTCTCTCCTTTTCTTTTTCCCTCCTTGCCCTCTCTCTAAAAAAACAACTAATCAATTAATCATAAAATAACATAAAATAAAATACTGACTCTACTGTTCAGCCATTCTTAATTAATTATAAAATTGCCTTTGCAAGAACAATTATAAATTAATATTTTAGATGAGAAATCTTAGCGTTAGTTCCATGAGGATTAAATGTGCATTGGCTGTGTCTCCTTTTTTGTTCCTCGTCCTGTGATTTCTTCAGCAACATCGTTCACAGGGATTTCTTGCCCACACAGAATGCACAGTTTCTCTAAGGCAAGGCGTAGGTGGACTCAAAGGGTGATAGATGCGAAGAGTGTTGCCTTAAGGAACTGGTTTACACTACAAAGCACTTCCCTGTGCAATCAGAAAGATGAATGCAGGCTCAACTGTGGAATTCTGATCTCTTTTAAAATGTCTGCACAAACAGCCCCGTTCCTGCGGTCAGCAGTCCCATCCTGAAAGAGCACCCCCTCCTCCCTCCCCTGAGGATTTCCTTGAGGTCCGGACTGAATCTTTTTGGTGGGAACTGGTCAAGCTGAGTCTGTATGGTTGCAAACAAGGGCAGACAGGTGTTCTTGGGTCTGCAGACACAGTGTCTACCTCTTTGCAGCTGTGTAAGTTGTAACAGGGTCTCTGGAGGCAGAGCCAGGTGCTCCACAGCTGGCACTTTCTACTGATCTGTGACTATTGTTTGACCTCTTTTTGACCCTCAGTGTCCTCAACTGAGAGGGAATAAAAATATTCACTTCCCAGGGCATTAAGGTGAAACAAACTAAAACTGTGAAGCATCGTTCAAATATTCATTTATTATTCATTAAATATGTATTTATTCATGTATTCATTCAACTAATATTTGTTAAGAGCCATGAGTCATTCCTCCTTATCTGCATCAAAAAGTCAGAAAGTTACAGAAGTTTGTGAAAGTTACAGCATCGGAGAACTTTAGATTCATGTCTGTCCCTCAACCAGTTCCTAGGGGCATAGCCATGTAAAGGCTTGATGGGCCACGAGCAAAAAAAGGGGCTGCCCTAAAATCACACAGCTGGTAAGCTGTCTGGTGAGGTTCTACCCAGAGTGTCGGACTTCTGGGTTCTCTTTTACCTCTGTTCTTGCCCTATCCACTCCGCCCAGTAGCTATGAGAGGACTAGGCAGTCATTGAGAGAGAGCAATGATTGGTTTATCAAAATTTTACAGAGGACAAACAGCTGATTCATTGAAATTTTATGAGTTAGTACCCAAGCGTGTCATACTTACAGTAAGAGTTCCTCCTCTGAGTTTTAAGTTTCTTAGTACTCACCACTAGTACATAAAACATTGATGCCTACTCTGGATTTTCCATTTCCCAAAGGTCCCCAGGGTCTGGAATAACCTCCAAAGTCATCAACCTTTTCCTGCCCTGTAACAAGAATATTTCAAGTTTCTTTTCAGTAAATAACTTCTCTACCTAACAGCCTCTAAACCAAAAATCTCCAGACACAGACTGACCCATATACAGCCCATAAGCTCAGATACGTGCTATATGCTTACACCTTTTTGAGAAACACACTTATACCCTTTAAAATATATTATTTCTCAAAACACAGCCATGCATACAACCACACTAACAAAACCACTAATATGCATTTGAGGTTGTAGGTTACATACATGTCTGTTTGGGGGAAGCCCATAGGAGAAGTTGGTAGGTAGAGGAGAAGGTGAAGAAGAGTCAGAAATGACTTATATGTCACCTCTCTTCTGTGCAGGAAAAGTACTCTAACTATTCTATAATTATCCTATAGCTAAAAAGAGCAGTCATTTTGAAGATGGAATTCCAGCCATCAAAGTAGGTTAGCTCTACCCTGACACACAGGAATAATTAATTATACATATAAGCCCCTAGAACCTTGTATGATTTTCTTGCTGTTGGGCAGAATTTTGGATTCCAGCTGTGGCTCTGGGACTGATTATGTGACACTGGTCAGGATCTTTGCCTTTGTTTTCTCACCTGAAAAATGAGACATTCAAGAAAAACAGAAAGTTTGGAACAAGTAACCCTTAGATCTCTTCCAGCCTTAAGATACTGTGATCTATAGTTCTTTCATGCATTGCACTGCCCCAGAATGTGACTTCACAAAGCTTCTCTGTCAGAGTATTAGGGTTTTCTCTATGCCAGTTACATAAACCCAGCTTTTAGGCTCCCATGGCCTAACCCATACAATTGCCTCAGTTGGTGTTTCTTATTATATGTTTATTTTCTTTCCTCCCCAGCGATGAGGTGTAGCTGTAGCACCTCTGTTTCTCAAGTGTGTGCACTTGAGTGCTGGGGAATTTGCCACACAGAGTATTGATTAGAACTTGGCCATGAGAAAAAATAAGTGAATGGACGGGAGTTTTCTAGAGTCCACAGATAACTATACCTAGTCAATAAGCAGCTTTCAACCCTTCAGGGTGCCCAGTACTATACTCCATATTCATTGCCATGGACTGAAAAAAAAAAAATAACAACTGAAAATGCCACTCCTTTTTAAGAAAAGACATCTGCATAAAAGCAGGTACTCACAGCCTCAGCCAAACCCTGTTTGAATTGTCTCCTGTCTTGGAACCACCCATGACTTAGAGGAGCAGAGGTGATAGCCTGTGGTCGGAGACATGTAAAGGTGGACTGCTTCAGCCTCGAGCCCGTTTTCAGAGCTTCCACTGCCCTCAGTTCTCCTACAGCTGAGTCAACTAATTTCATGTTCTGCAGATCCAGCCGCACTATTTATTTTCAGAGCAATTGGGTTTTAGGAGGCTATAAATAAGTAGCCTCAGGTCCAATGTCTCCATTCATTCGGGCTTATTATAGCATCTCTTTCTCTGCAGGCTGGCACCAGCCCCCGGGCACAGACACTGTGTCCTGGGTTGCCCTCACTATGATCTAAACTACATTTTCTACTCTTTCTAGATCTTAACACCCCCATCTCAGTCCTAATCCTGCCACCCAATTAGAGAGTCCATGTAGAAGAGCAATTCACCAACCATCAGTTTCCTGAAGGGGCAATTTTCTGAATTATTCATTCACTGACTTTAATAAAGGTATCAACATAACAATAATTTGTTTTAAGAAACATTTAAAAAATAAATGAGTTTGGATATATTGTTATTGAGGATATATTTAAAAATATGTTTTACCCAAATAGTATCAAGAATATATTCTTCTTGAATATATTGAATATGAATCTTTTTTATGAATCTACTAGTGAACTTAACAAGCCTTATGACCCTCAGCATTTACTAAATTGTAAAATATATTAATTGAATATATTTGAGAGGACTATTTCTCTTGTATGAGGTTTTTATAAATGGTAAATGTGATCAAAAAGTCACATGACAAATTGATCTTTTAAGAGACTGGCTTTCTGCAAAATGATTTTGGCAAAGGGACCTAGAGCCAGATGGGTGCTGTGTCTGGGCTTCCACGGACAGGTCTCCTATGTCAACGGGCAGCCTCTCTGGATTTCTGGGTACTTCCCACCCCACCCACCCCTGGCTGAGCTCTGCTACCTCTGGTCCCGGGTCTTGACTGGAGAATGCCTCATCCTGATGTGGTGGGGCCTTAACAGTGACCGAAATGCTATTGCCGACTATCCTGTCTTACCCAAGCGGAGCCTCGTAATGCTGAGATGCAGCTGCTTCCCTCCCTTCTCCTTCCTGTTGGGCCTTTCAGAGTCTCCGTTTTTGACATTTTCCTAGTTTCTCGTAAAATGCTGGAGTTATACAGACACTTGAAAAATGACAGGGAAATGTGTAACTCCCTATCTTGAAAAAAAGTTTTCTCATCTTTAGCAGAATTACATGTGTTGGAAGATTTCTTATTGTTTGGTGTATGATAGAAGTAGTTGGGCAGCAAAATAAGCAATTACAGCATTAATTTGATTCATTTAAATTGAGAATAATATTTCCCTTTACTCCCTTGTAAAGACAAATGCATATTCCTAAGAAATTTGTGCCAGGAATTAATCACATTTTTTAAGAAAAATAATGTATCTCACCGAACATAATTTCAAATGTTATAACTTAACAACATATGACTACCTTTCCCATAAATGAACTTCAAATCATTACCTTTATTTCTCTGATTAGATCTTAGTAAGTTCTTATACATTGCAAATTCTGTTTTATCTCTTAGTTCCTTACCCCACACCACCAAGTATAATGACTTTGTATTCAATATCTTACAGTAATTAAACATTTCTGGTATGGTAGAGAACATTTCAGAATAATAACTGGTTATAAAAAAACTTGAAGACCAACAGAACTGAATTAACTTGAAAATATGATAATTCAAATAATAAAACCCTGTTTGGTTGGCACTGATAAATAGCACATGAAAATATGCTCAATATCATTAGACAAATTCAAATTAAAACCACAGTAAGATACCACTACACACCCACTAAAATGGCTGCAATCAAGAGGAGAGACATTAATAAGTGTAGGCAGGGATGTAAAGAAACTGGAACATTGCTGGTAGAATGTAAAATTGTATACCTGCTTTGGAAGAGAGTTTGGTGGTTTCTGAAAGTGTTAAACATAAACTTGTACAGCCCAGCAATTCCACCTCTAGGACTGTACCCAAGAGAAATGGAAACACATGTTCCTGAAGCACTATTCATAATGGCCAAAAAAAAACCCAAAACCAAAACCAAAAAATAAGCAAATCTGCAAATAGTATAAAAAGTAGAGAATGAATAAAAGATGTGGTGACATACCCATACAATGGGATGCTATTTAGCAGTAAAAAGGAATGAACTACCAAAACATATTACCACATGGAAAAACTTCAAAAACATTATGGAAAGTGACAGAAGCCATATTACATGGTTCCATTTATGTGGAATGTTCGTAAGATTTAAGTCTATACAGACAGAAAGGAGATCAGTGGTTTTGGGGGGGGGCGGGAGCCAGAGCAGGGATTAACTGAAAACGAGCATGAGAAAATGGGTTTTTTCAGGGGATGACAGAAATGTTCTAAAACTGGATTGTGGCGATGGCTGCACCACTCTACATTTACCAGAAGTCATTGCACTGTACACTTACAGTGTGTGAGTTCAGCAGTATGTAAATTATAATCTAATAAACCTGTTTGTAAAGTAAAAAAGATAATTGCAGAGCCGAGCACCAAAGTGTTCTAGCCCAGAGCACACTGCTCACGTGGCTTACACTGATAAGCTTTACAAATTAAAAATAAATCCTTTACCTAAAATCTCTCTTTCCTTTTAATACTTCAGTCTTGTTCAAAAACCATGCTCGCTGTAATGTTTGATGTCAGCTCTGTATTAAAGTTCAGCTTGCAGGACAGTAGTGGGGAGAGTTGGAAGTAGTGTTTGGCTTGAAGTTAAAATAGATTTAGCATTAAGTTTCTTAAGTATATACCTGAGAAACTACATAAACACCATGTTCTCAATATTTGCAAATGATTAGTAGTTTTTTCAAAGAGTTACCAAGAAACTACATTTGTTACTTTAAAACCATGAATGGACTTACATTATAATAGTTACTTTTGAAATAGAACAAGCCTTTTGCCCACTGTATTCAGCACTGCATTCTTTCAAGTGGAAAAACCTATTTTAAATAAAAAATGCATGTACAGTCTATTAAAAACATATTGTCAAATATTCATCAAACAATGATACAACACATTACTTCACACTCACTTTACAATTATGTTCCACTGCCAATTCACATCTTTTTACTTTCTAAATAGCTGCCACGGTTTCCTACCTACTTCTACCCTATGTATTTTACTGATGGTTATCTTCATTGGATTTTTTTAAAATTCAGGACTATCAGTGCTTAATGCTTGCAATAACAGTTAACATTTCTTAAAACAGACACTTTTCTAAATACTTTGCACATCTGTTTTACTTACTTCTCACCTTATTTCATTTAATTCTCAAAATAACCCTACGAAGTGGGCACTATTGTTACCCTAATGTTACATGAGGAAAGTGACGCACAGAGAAGTTCCCTGACATCATCTGTCTCTAAGGTGGTACAACCAGGATATGAGCCCCAGGCCCAACTGCCTAGCCACTTACTGAACGGCCTCTTAGGAGCATTTCAAGAAAGGGAGCCCTTATGCATGTCTCATCTTCTTTCTTTTTTTATTACAATAGCCTTGTTGCCTTGTTGCCTTGTGTATTTTTAGATAAAACTCTAAAACAGGGATACTTTGTAAACTACGCATTGCTCCTTCCGTCCAGCTTCTCCAAGACAAACCATGAAATGTGTGCACACATTATGTGAATTTGCCATCCATTGCTTCAAAATAACATTTGTTTAGTATTAATAATTGAGAAAATTTATAACATCACCTACATACAATATAAACACACACTCAGTTAAACATTGTTTATGTCACTTTGAATGGTAGAGCTTTGAATTTAATCCTAATAACTAATCTCTTTATACACATTGCTCCATCCTGACATGTATAATGTATATAAGGAAGAGGATCTTGAAGAGAGAGAATTGATTTATAAAAGCATAACACTACTATAGATATTTTTAGAAGCTTTGATTGGAGCAGAAGAAATGAGTCTCTAAGAAAATTGGAGGCCTGACTAGATGGCTTTTTTACAGACAATGAGATGCGTATTGTAAGAAATGCCTCTTCCGATAATTAAAGGTTTGAATAATTGAGAAGCAAATTATAAAAGCTGGAAGTTACTTTATACTTTTCATAATCAGGATTATAAACACACACCTAATTTCCACAATTTTTGTTTAGACTGCCACTATGGATTATGAGTTATGAGAATACACAGTAAGAGTGATGATAATTTTCAGTATTAGGATCCATGTAGCATGTTAAAAATTAATGTTCTTGCACAGCTAGTCCTCTGATGAAAATACTGTCCTAGTTTCAAGTTGACAAAATAGCCCAAAGGTGTTTTCGACAGAACTTTGTACGGAGTTAATAATTATAAAGATGCCATGTAGGGAGCACTGATGGTGGTGCCGAACCGAGTTCCATGGAGAGGAAACACTTTTTAAAAAGATGGAAGTCATATGAAAGAATGCAATATTTATACAATGTAATATTTTGGCATGGAACAATTGAAGACAAAATGTTCTCAAATCATTTATTAATTTTTAAGGTAATGTTTCCTACATAACACAAATAAAATTACCAAAAAACACAGATGTATTACCTCTACCCCAAAAACAAAAGGGAGGAAACAATGTTAAAAAGTGACTCTTGGGTGGACATTTGGATTAAAATTTCATATTGAATATTTCCTAAGGAGCAGAGGGTATTAGAATTCCTAAGAACAAACCTCTGTCCAAAGCTGTTATACAGCCAGTTCTAAATATTTCTCTTTGCTGAAACTGTACCACACCCTGTAAGACTTGGAAGGCTAACCAGAGTGAACAAGTCCATTAAGTGCCATTGCAACAGTATTCTGTTAGAAATGTTGGGTGGTCTGTCGGAAATGCCAATGAATTTGCTCAGCCCATTCCAAGAGCTTCTCTGAGGACTGAAGCAGCATTTCCAATGATGGTATCATAAAAGTGAGAGGTAAGTCAACAGTTAACTGCTTTTCTGTCTTTCCTAGCTTCCTAAGATTTGCCAAGAATTGTTTCTTCTACTAAAGCATGCCCCCTGGGCTGTATACACTAATCCAAACAAATTTGTCATGTCAGTGTGCCTCTCCTTTGTTGTAAAAATATTAGGATATTCACTTTTGTGCCTTTTGACCAAACCTGGTTTGAGTCTGGAACACCCTTCATTCCTGGGTGTTCTGGGGAACTGAAGCCGTCGCCCCCAGTCCCTGGCCATTTGGGGACCTTTGAGAATGTTACGACTTGTGGGAGTCACTTTGGACACATGGACAAGCTCTCAAACAGCTCGTATGTTTTTAAACTGGTTAAACAACTCTAATCATCCTCAAAGTATTTTCTATAGCAGTCTCTCCCACTCTTCTATAAAATACATAACGTTGCTTCTTCCCTTTTCATTCATTCATTTGATAAGTATTTAAGGGACTACTAAATGCCAAACACTCTTAGGCACTAAGTATGTAGCAATGAATAAACATCTACTTCTCTTTATGGAGTAGTATTGCTACCTGAAATCCTTCACCTCAAACTGGTGCAGAAGAGTTAAAATGCAGATGCCTAAAACAGGGAGTCCATAGAGAAGCAGAAAAGGATGAAGAATTCTAGAGCCAAGCCATGTACATTCTCTTTAGCCTTTGATATGCAAAAAGGTGGAAGGCAGGATGAACTCCATCTCTTGTTCTCATCATGTCTATTTCTAAGATACACAGTGACCATACTTCTCTGAACAACAACAAGAAATCTGATTATTGATTCTGACAAATGCAAACAGATATGACAAGAAAGAATTTTATAAACTGGGAAAATCCCAGGCTATTTGATCAAAGTATTTGGCATTCACTGATGAAGGTTCATAGACTTCTTTTAAAATATCATGGGCCCCGTTTAAAATTTCCCAAGGGCTTCTCCACATGGCTTTCATCAGCCACTTGTCCCTGTACTGACACCTAAGAGGAGATGGCATATATGTGCATCTTTGCATTGACTCTGTTTGTGATATTCCTGACCTGTCCAGGGATCAATGAACTTCTCAATCTTTATCCTACTTGACATCTCAGTAGCATATGAAACTCTTCTATCTCACTTCTATGCTTTCCTTGGATTCCATTACATTTTACATTTCTTAGTATTTTGCCACCTCTTTTGGCTCACCCTTCTGGCCTCCTTCATGATCTATTGTATCTCTGCCCATTCCATAAATATCTATGTTCTTTGGGGTCCACTTCTCATTTTGCACTCTCCAAATTCAATTCCATCTCAAATATATACCTAAATATATAGTTTAGGTCCAATCTCTCCTGAGCCCCAGGCTCTAATATCCAACCTCTTGCTGAATTTCTCCAGTTGGACAAGCAACAGGCACCTCAATTTTAGCTTTCCAACACTGAACACTTGATCTTCTTCGGACCCCAGCATCCCATCCCTCCAAAGCTGTTTCCCCTCTGTGTTCCATCTCTCTGGAGATAATAACACCATCACCCATGCAATTGCTCAAGCCAAGTACTTGGTCAACATCCTTGACTTCTCTTTCTCTAACATCACTCAACATCAAATCAGTCACCAGATCCTACATCTTAAATACATCTTGCTATTCCCATGTCTCACTGTAGCCATTGTTTCCCCCTCATTTAAATCAGCATTCCCTCTCAATGGCCTCTTTGCTGGCCCTCCTGCCTCCAGGTTTGAACTTCCCCAATCTGTTTTATTGCCCAGAATAAATTTACAAAGATGTATTTTTTGTCATGTCGACATCCTGTTTGAAATATTTGGTGATTCCCTTCTCCGTCAGGAAAAAGTTGAAAATCTTTAATGTGATTTAAGTGATTGGTTTCTGTGGCTTCATCTTTCTTCAACTTCTTTTTACATTTTGCATCGGTTTCAGGTGGATGGAAAGTGTAGTGTTTAGACAATCAAATACTTCACATAAGGTCCCGCAATATTTCCGGTTCCCCAACTGGCACCACACATAATTATCATAGTATTATTGAGTGTATTTCCTAAGCTTGACTTACTTACCTGTGACTATTTTGTAGCTACCAATTTGTGCTTCTTAGTCCCTTCACCTCTTTCACCCAGTGCCCCAAGCTTCTCCCCTCTCTCTGGCAGCCACCAGTTCTCTCTCTGTGTCTATGAGTCTGTCTCAGTTTTGATTGTTCATTTGCATTGTTCTTTAGATACCACATATGAGTGAAATCATATGGTTTTTCGGTCTTTTACTTATTTCACTTAGCATAATACCCTGTAGGTCGATCCATGTTGTCACAAATGGTAAGAGTTCATTCTTTTTCATGGCCATGATCTATTTTTAATCTTTTGAGGAAACTCCATTATATTTCCCATAGTGGCTGCACCAATCTGAATTCCCACCTACAGTATACACTAGGGTTCTCTTTTTGCCACATCCTCGCCAAAACTTGTCATTTGTTGATTTAATGATGATAACCTTTCTGACAGGTGTGAGATGATATCTTATGGTGGTTTTAATTTGCATTTCTCAGACAATTAGTGACATTGAGCATCTCTTCATATGTCTATCAGCCTTCCGTATTTCCTTTTTGGAGAAATGTCTATTTAGATCCACTGCCCATTTTTTAATTGAATTGTTTGGGGTTCTTTCAGTTAAGTTTTTATAAATTTTGGATATTAACCCCTTATCAGATGTATCATTGGCAAGTATTTAGTAAGTTGTCTCTTCGTTGTTTTTTGTTCTCTGATGGTTGCCATTGCTGTTCATGAACTTTTTAGTTTGATGTGATCTCATTCTCTTCAACCTCCTCTGAACTCTTTGCTCCAGTTCTTTTGGCTATTAATACTCCTTCTTTACCCCCTGTCTATTCAAGTCCCTCTCAGAGGATTCTTCAAAGATTATCGAGTGTGATCTCATGTCTAATGCTTCTCCAGTGCTGTCTCTAAATAAACCTGATATTCCTGCTGTGATTTCTTAATAGTGACCCTTGAAACCAGTGTGCGAACAGATTGTGTGGGACTTGAATACTGTATTCTTTAAGGATATATCTTTTTTAAAGTATAGGAATCATGAATAGAAAATTAGGTATAAACATAAATATTATTTAGAACAAGAAGAGAAATCACAATGAATGCAATGGTGCCTTGAAGATTCGGGCATCTTTCTTTTAAGATCTTTTTAGACCATACACTTACCTAGAAATGCTTTCTGACTGCAACCTGGCTTTCCCTCCCTGTTTACAATACTACAACTTCCAACTGTAACCAAAACTTAGAGTAGTCCATGCTTGGGAGTGGCTCTGAACTTTTAACTTCATGATAAATTTGTTTTCCACCTAAGGTTTTGGTATTTTTAAACAGTTTTAACTGGGTTGGTTTCAGGTGGATGGGGAGCATAGTGTTTAAATGCAAATGTACAATTGCTTTTTTAGTTGTAATTCTCACTGAGTTTGGGTAGTTAAGAAATGTGGGCATGTACAATAGCAAGATATTTCTTCATGTCCCTTTCTGAGATGTTCAGTAAATTAACCAAGAAATGATGTACTCTGTGCGAGATCATAGCCCTATCTTTATTTTCTAGTATCTTCTAAGTCAGTGGTTCTCAAATCTGGCTACAAACAAAAATCACCTGAAAATCTCTTTGCAAATATAAATAACTGGTTTCCAATTCTAAACCTGAGTGAGAATGTCCCACACACAGTGAGACCAAAAATCTGTACTTTCAATGAAATTTGCTCGTGATTCTTACATGGTCAGTTCAGCACCAACCTAAGACTGGCATTTGGAAACAACTGATCTCAAGAACTAAAGAAGTTGGGTTGTAAGCCTGACTTATTAAAAAATAAATAGTCTTAATCAGTGGATTTAATTTTCTTCAAACATGTTTATAATACAGAAAATCAGTTTTTCTAAGAAACTGAATACCCTATTGCAGGTTCCCAGAACTACCACATTAGAACAGCCAACTTATTCTGAAACCTTAATAATTATTAACAAGAAAGAGGAATAAACACCATGTACTAGCCCATATTTTTTTTAAAGACTTTGGAGCATCATCAATTTTCACCCTGTGAAGTTACAACATGCATTTTGCGCATGATTATCCTATCCAGTACACAAATAACTAATGCAAATTAAAAACAAAATCCAGAAAAAATTAAATGTCAGTATCTTAGTAATTCCATGAATTAAAAAACACTATCAGGCAGGTTACAAGCCTGTAAATTTTATTCTTGATTTTGTTACACATATGTTTATTATTCTCTCCCTAGTCACATATACCATTTTACTATCTCAGAACTCATTTTTCCTGAAGGCAAGTAGTTAGTTTCCAAAGCATGTGCAAATGGGTCATGTTCTGTGTGTAACTGCATCATTAGCATTCTCCTTTTATGAGATCCAAAAATATCACTGTGATTTTTAGTTATTTTTTTCTAAAAATCCTTTGTAATAATATTTGCAAAAGAACTGCTCTAGTATTTTCTGTGTGGGATGGGAAGATTTTGGAGACCTTGCCTTCTAAATCAATCTTAGAAAACAATTTTCACATGTCATGTTCTATTGCTTTGTAAGTAGTGAGAAGAAAGAAAATTTAAATGTGAGAAGGAAGAACAAAGCAGTCTTTTTATACTCCTTTGAGTTTAAGATTTGAAAATTTACCTGGTATTTTCTTCAAAAGAGAAACGAGTTGCATTAGGTTTTGTCTTAAGAATAATGACTTTATTCTTTTTACAAAAATAACATATATTCATTATTTTTAAAGTTCAAGCAATACAGAAAATAACCAAGAAGAGAGAGACAAATAACATAAAATTATACTACTGAGAAAGACTGATAGCTCTCTATGCAAATATACAGAGAGAAAGATGGGCAGTTGGATGGGTAGAAGGAAGGAAGGAAGGAAGAAAAAGCATTTTATTATCCCAGTCCCTGAAATAGTGTCTGGCTTGTACTAGGTGATCAATAAAAAAATAGAGTGAAAGAATAAATTACATTGTATAATTTTTTTCAGGAGCCATACTACCCATATTATAATCTCATTTCTACCACTTAGTATCTCTTTGGCGTTGAAAAAGGTACTTAAAACCTCTGTATTTCAGTTATCTCACCGATCAAATAGGGATAATAATAATAATCACCTCAAAAACATTCTTGAGTGAAATTAGATTGTGTGTGCACGTAGGTGCACGTGCAGTGGTGAAACCTACAACTCTTACTGGCAGAATTTGGTGCCACTGCTGAGATGCGTGTAGAAGTGCCAGCAGTTTCACTCATCAGTGCTTCTGTCGACACAGTGCAAATGGAAAAAAAAGCCTTAGTATTATCATGAAAATAGTTTTGGCAATACAGATCCCCTTATTTTGAGAACCAATGCTTCAGATCACCTCTTGCCAAAATGGAGTCTACATGCCAGAATTTTTGGATATTTTCAAGTCATTTTCTTCCTGTACAACTGCTTATGGAAGTGGGTGGACCATTTATTTCTTTTTGTAGCACTACTTTAAGACAATTACACATGAGACTGAGTGCTGTCTTTATTTGGTAACTGCTTGAATCCATGGCTGACCTTTTTTTTTTCTTCATTTTATTACTGAATGAGAGAGGTTATGTGTTTGAACTATTTTCTACCACCTTAATCCATAAGTGTGTTTGGGTTTTTGAATTAATTAAAAATCACTGTCTGCCTTTTTTTTTTTTTTACTACTAAGCTTGGGTTTTTTCTTCCATTGAATGAGATTTTGTACTTAGGGGAGCAGAAGCAGGATGGCTGTTATGAAACAAGAAACTCCCTTAGAATTGTAGGCAAAGCTGGGGAAGTGAGGTCTGAATGAGAAGTTGGAGGGTCAGAGGTGAGGGTACTAATTGGTGAACTTGAGAAAGCAAGCATGTCTAGCCCCCAAAGTAGAAATATGAAGGGGGAATTTGTGTAGACACCTATAGAAAAGTGTTGCCTCTGAAGAAACCACAACCTCTCTGGACCAGAGCCAAGCATCTGGGTGTAGATCAAGGCCACCGTTGGTCCACAACACCAGGAGTCGGGAAGAAAAGCTAGACGAGGAGCTGGGAGGGGGATGACAAGGTGGCACCTGCCAGGTACCTCGTCTTCTGTGTCTGAACCTGCCTGTGAAAAGAGTTTCAGGTGGTTATGGCCACTGACTTGTTTCTACCTTTCAAATATGGAGTAAGTCCCTGTCCTGACTGATTCTAACCAGGAAGCATACAAGGAAGGGGATTCTGAAGAATGTACTTCCCAGCTTGGCTATACTCACTAAAAACCACCAGTTTCTAATGGCATGTATCGGCGTCTTTAAAAGATATAAATTTTAAACTTTTCAAATAATTTTCTAGATAAAAAGTATAAAAGAAAGCTAGAGAATTTTGCCTCTACTTTGCAAAAAACTAATTTTGCAAAAAATTAGAAGAAAATCTTATTAATTTACAGAGCTAATAATATCCATATGGGCTATATAGAATTGAATAATTCTTAAAATTATAGTCACATGGAAGTTATCCTTAATTTTCTATAACTTAATATGTTTGGTGCATATTCTTCAGATGGTATTTTAATTGCAAAAATTTAGTGGTAATGTGTTGTTTTTATAGTCAGGGAAATTTAACTATAAACTATTATGTGCACACATATAATACATACACAAACTCATATATACTCATTGCAAGATTCTATGCAAGAGTCTATTACTTATAGATGTGTTCAATAAATGTTTTCTATGATTAAAGATTTAAATTTGAACTATAAGCATCTTTGAATTCTCCTCACAGGTTTCTTTCTAAACATTGGTTATAAACTGCTTCACTTTTTTCTTGTTTTTTATCTTCCTACTACAAATATTTTCATTGTACAGAGCACATGGTTGCTTAGATTTCATATATTTTGAAAGCATAAAAACTGTTTATCAGCAACAATGCTTTATTGATTAAAAAGGAGGGGTTCACAGATTTCCAGTCAAGATGGTGGCAAAGGCAGACAGGCTCACCTCCTCCCACAACCACATCAAAATTACCACTAAAATATAGAACAACCATCACTCAGAACCATCAGAAATCAAGTTGATGAGGTCCTACCACTATGGAATTAAAAAAAAAAACACATCCATCCAGACTGGTAGGAGAGCAAAGACACAGAATGGGCTGGTCCCTCACCCACATGTGGTGAATAAAAATTCGGGAGAAATATCCCAGGAACAAGGAGTCCCAGCCTGATACCAGGACTCCTAGCCCAGGGTTTCAATGCCAGGAAGGTAAATCCCCATAACTTCTGGCTGCAAAAACTGGTGGAGATTGAGTTGGTAGAAGAAACTTCTGGAGTCCAAGTAGTTCCCCTTAAAGAACTCACACATGAACTTACTCAGACTTACTCCCTCATAAGCTCCAGCACCAGGGTAGCAGCTGGAAAGGCACCAATGGCATATGGGGAGGAACTGAAGTACCTGGCATCAAGGCAGGAGTTAGGAGAGAGTTTTCTCCCAGACATAAAGGTGAGCAGAGACAATTGTCTTTTTTTCTGAGCCCTCCCCCAGCAGAGCCACAGAAGCTGGCAGGCAGGTGCCGTATCTTGGACTCCATCAAGCTGGCTAACACTGTTTGCCATGCCATGAAGATCACCTGAGACTTTACCCCACCCAACTTATGGGCCCACCCAAGCTCCTTTTCCATACGAATGACTGGTCTTAGCTCATGCTTCCTAACTTCCTAAAACACTCCCAAACAAGCCACAGCAGGCTTCAGTGAGCCCCAGACCCAGCACTAGCAGAAGCCAGTCTAGATTCACAGCTTGGCTTTGCCTGGTGAATCTCCAAGCCCAGCACAAGTAGCAGATATCTTTGATCGCTTTATAGCTCAGGCAGGGTGGCCCCAGGCAAAACGCTTGGGGCCAACCTCACCTTGCATCACCTGGGAAACCTCAGAGCCTGTGCACTCAGTGGGCAGCTCCAGACTGTGTCAGAGCACCACCACCCTGCCCCCTGCACAGCTGATCCTCCATGAAGGGCACAGGGTGGTGGTCAGTGGTCCCAGCCAGTCCTTGCAGCTGGCTGGCCTGGGTAAATCCCTCAAACTGACCTACCAACAGCAATCAAGGCTCAACTACAAGAGGAGGGTGTACTCAGCCCATATGAAGGGTGCACCTCAAGTACCCAGCTTGTGTGATGGAGGAGGCTGTCACTGGACCCTACAGGATACCTACTACATTAGACCACACTACCAAGACACAGAGTAAAAGCAGCTCTAATACACAGAAACAAACACAGGGATGCTGCCAAAATGAACAGACAAAGAAACATGGCCCACATGAAAGAACAGATTAAAACTCCAGAAAAAGAACTAAGCAAAATAGAGATAAGCAAGTTCAAAACACTGGTTATAAGGATCCTCAAAGAACTTAGTGAGGACCTCAATGGCGTAAAAAAGATCCAGTCAGAAGCAAAGGATATATTAATTGAAATAGAGAACAATTTACAGGGAAATGACAATAGAGTAGATGAAGCTGGATCACCAGCACTTGTTGTTTGTTGATTCATTGATGATGGCAATTCTGACAGGTGTGAAGTAATATCTCACTGTGGTTTTAATTTGCATCTCTCTGATGGCTAGTGATGTTGAGCACCTTTTCATATGTTTATGAGCCATCTATATGTCTTCTTTAGAGATGTGTTTATTCAGCTCCTTTGCCTGTATTTTTTAAATTTATTTTAATTGTTGTTCTTGTACAGTTTTCTGTCTTTTGCTCCCAACCCAGCCCACTGCCCCAGCCCTCCCCACCCCCTCCCATTTCCACCCCCGCTAGTTTTTGTCCATGTGACCTTTATACTTGTTGCTCCAAACCTTTGCCTGTTTTTGATTGGATTGTTTATCTTCCTGGTGTTGAGTCATATGAGTTCTTTATATATTTCAGAGATCAAACCCTCGTTTTGTGTGTCATTGGCAAATGTGTTCTCCCATATAGTCAGTTCCCTTTTCACTTTGATGACGGTTTCTGTAGCCATGCAGAAGGTTTTTAATTTGATGTAGTCTCATTTGTTTATTTTTTCCTTTACTTCCCTTACCCTAGGAGATACATCAGCAAAAATATTGCTATGTGGGATATCTCAAATTTTCCTCCTTTTGATTCCCTCTAGGATTTTTATGGTGTCACAACTTATATTTAAGTCTTTTATCCATTTTGAGTTTCTTTTGGTGTGTGGTATAAGTTGGCGATGTAGTTTCATTTTTTTGCATGTACCAGTCCAGTTCTCCCAACCCTATTTATTGAAGAGGCTATCTTTACTCCAGTGCAAGCTCATGCCCTTTTTGTCAAACATTAATTGGCTGTAGAAACTTGGGTTTATTTCTGGGTTCTCTGTTCTGTTCTATTGATCTATGTGTCTGTTACTACACTGTTTTTATTACAGTGGCCTTGTAGTATAGTTCGATGTAGGGTATTGTGATCCCTCCTACTTTGTTCTTCTGTCTCAAGTTTGCTGAGGCTATATTTGGGGTCTTTTTTTGTTCCATTAACTTTTTGAAATATTTGTTCTAGGTCTGTGAACTATGCCATTGGTATTTTAATAGGAATTGTGTTGAATCCATAGATCACTTTGGGTAGTATGGACATTTTAACGATGTTCATTCCTCTGATCCATGAACACGGTATATGCTTCCATTTATATGCATCTTCCTTAATTTCTTTCTTCAGGGTTCTATAGTTTTTCAAGTACAGGTCCTTTACATCCTTGATTAAATTTATTCCTAGGTACTTTATTTTTCTTGTTGCTATAATAAATGGGATTTCCCCTCCTAGTTTCTGCTTCTGATATTTTATTGTTGGTGTACAAAAAAAAGCCATCAATTTCTGAATATTGAATTTGTATCCCATCATTTTGTCAAATTCATTTATTAGGTTTCAGCACTGGTTTGGCTGTGTCCCACAAATTCTGATATGTTGTATTTTCATTTTTATTCAGTTGAATGTACTTTATTTCCCTTGAGACTTTCTCTTTGACTCATGGATTATTTAGAAGTGTTTTGTTATCAAGAGTTTTGAGATGCTCCTGTTATTTTTTTGTTATTTATTTCTACCTTGAATCCATTTGTGGCTGGGGAACATACTGTATATAATTTTAATTCTTTTAAATTTATTGAGGCTTATTTTAATGCCTTGATATGACATTTCTTGGTATATGTTTCATGGAACTTGAAAATAGTGTGTGTTCTGCTCTTGTTGGATGGAGTTTTCTACAAACAAGAGGCTTTCTTCCTATAAAATTTTCTTTTTTCGTTTTTAAAAGATTTTATTTATTTAGTTTTAGAGAGAGGGGAAGGGAAGAAGAAAGAGAGAGAGAGAAACATCAATGTGTGGTTGCCTCTCTCACGCCCCTTACTGGGGACCTGGACCGCAACCCAGGAATGTCCCCTGACTGGGAGTTGAACTAGTGACCCTTTGGTTCACAGGCCCGTGCTCAATCCACTGAGCTACACCAGTCAGGGCTAAAATTTTCTATGAATGTTGATTAGATCCTGTTGGTTAATGGTATTCCTCCATATCCTTGCAGGTTTTCTGTCTAGTTGTTCTATCAGTTATTGACAAAAAGGTGGTGAAGTCTGTAGCTATAACTGTGAATTTGACTACTTCTTATTTCAATTCTGTCAGTTTGCTTTATATGTTTTGCAGCTCTGTTGTTTGATGTATATACAGAATTTCTGTCTTCTTGGAAGATAGATCCTTTTATCATTATATAATAATCCTTCCTATCTCTAGTAATTTTCTTTGCTCTGTTTAGTCTGTTAGTCTATTTTATGATATTAATATAGTCATTTTTGCTTTCCTTTGGTTGCTGTTTATATGCTATATCTTTTCCCATCCTTTTATTTCAGCCTCTTTGTATTATTATATTTGAAGCAAGTTCTGTGTAGACAAGTATATAGACAAGTCATGTTTTAAATCCACTCTGTAATCACTGGCTTTTATTCAGTATATTTAGACCATTAGAATGAAATAGGGCAGAGGAATATGCAGCCTGAATAGGAGATGGAGATTGTAAAAGTAGCATTACATTATCTATATCCTCCTCAGCTCCTGTATCAACTACTTGTACTAGACACTAGCACTAGAAATCTCAAAAACATCACGGATTCCTCTCTTACCTCTCAATGGTAGCTAATACTTATGGATCACTTACTTTGTGTGAGGCACCCAGGTAAGCATGTAACATGCATTAACTCATGTATTCTTCCTGTTTTGCAAATGAGATAATTGAGGCTTAGAGAAGTAAGGACTGCAGAGATGGTGACTTAGCTAGGCATATGTGACCCCACAGCAGTGCTTCACCGTGACCCTCCGATCTCCAGAGTTTTATCTCTGCAATTCCCCTACGGTTCATCCATATTTGCCATTTCTACTACTGGTACTGAAGTGCACATGGCCTTTTCTTTTGCCCACAGTTATTTTTAAAACTTCCTGTTTTGTCTCCCTGCCACCTGCCTCCAAACTTCTTTCAAGGGGCTCCCAATTATCTTCTTAGACCACACGTGGCAAAGCATTGGAAATCCGAGCTGAGTTTAGAGGACAGTTCAAAACTTAACTTCCTATGTAACCAAAGCAGGTTACTTAAACTCTTCATGTTTCAATTTACTTATCTGTAAAGTAGAAATAATTTTACCTCCCTTATGAGTTATTATATTAAATTAGATTTCACGTGTGAAGTGCTAAGTGCCTGCACACAAAAGATGCTCCATACATCTTAATTTCCTTCCTTTCTATAAATGTGAAAGTAAGTCTTCCCCCTCTCCTACGAGATGCAATCAGAACTTCTCGTCCCCTGGGTGCGGGACTCAGCCCTGAGCCCTGCCCACCCCCAGTGTCATTTTCCTCTCTGTGTCACTCTCCCCAAATCCCGTTTGCCTTTGCTCTTATTGTTCCCTCGCCCTGGAATACATTTCCTACTTCTCTGCCTGCTGAAACTTTTAGGGCCCTATTTATAAAGCTTCATTTTCTAATATGAATAAATTCCTCCTCTCCCTTGTTCCCATAGGATATTGTGGGTTTTCACTGGATTAGGACAGTGAGGTGTTATTCATATTTTATCTGCTAACACTGTGCCTTGAAGTAGCAGAACAACTAAGAGTGGAGGGTTTGAGACAGGATATCCTTGATTGGGATTTGACTATGATACTTACTAACTTATTTCCCTGTGACTTAATTATGTCATGCATAAAATTGGGATAATGAGTGTTTCTATTTTCTAAGGTCAATGTGAAAAGTTTATTAAAAAATGAACAAAGTAGGAAAAAGTAGGTTTACAGTTGTTTGTATGGAAAATAGTACAGTAATTAATAAATAATAATACAAAAATAAATTCTGTGTTTCATGTACTCACAACAGTAAACCTAATTTTGTCATACCCCATAAATAAAGTGTTTAGTAAATAATCTGATATATGGCTTATGTCCAGCAGGTTCAGTAAATATTTGTTGTGATGAATATTAATTATAAATCCATTACTCGGCTTAATTTGTAGTTCAAAAGTCTGTGAGGATTAAATGAGAAATGTGTAAAAATAGTGTGCCACACAGTAGGCTCCTTATAAAGGCTTGCATTTTCTTGCTCTTAGTCATGTTTCTTTTTTATTTTGATTTAATGAACATTTAAATGAAGATGACACAATGACACAAAAATATTTGGGAGTTGAATATATTAAAAAATAGTAATCACATAGTTTTAAATAAAATCCAAATGTAAATTACCAAAAAAAAAAATCTAGTTTGCTTTTCTTTCACTAAGTTCTCGCCTTCCCTGCTATTTTTTCAAGTGTTCCTGTCTCTTCTCCCCCAAACCACGTAAGATGGTTAACCTGACTTATTCCTCAATGTATTGTACCTTTACAGGTGTCAAAGTCACCCAAGTCATCTAAAGATAATCTATATGATTTTAATTTATATTAAAAATTATCAGTTACTTGAAATATTTATGAGTTAATGCCAGAATTCTAGTTTCCAGGGCAGAAAACCCATGATCCACTCCTGACTGAGGCAGATTTCTTATAAAGTGGCAACATGATACAGTGGAAGGAGCACTTAACTGGGGAGTTAAGAAACCTGAGACCTCGAGCCAGTCCTTCTTTTATTACCTGTGTGACCCTGGGCAAGTAATTTCATGTCCCCAGCTGTCAGTTCTCCCACTGTGTAATGGGAAATTGGGACTCCATGGCCTCTGGTGAGTGCAACGATTCTATATGCTGTATGTTTTTCTTGAGTAATTCAGATAATCAACAGAATACTTCACCTTGTTAGGAGAAGAATTGGGAGCAACTCTTTATATAGCAGTTTCACCCTGAATTCACCTAGAGGTTTACAGTGAAGAAAAAATTCAACATACCCAAGGTCAGCAAGTCTGAATCAATTATCACAACAGATTATTTGTGCTAATGTGTTTGCATGGCATGCTTTCTCCTCTTGAAGCATTTCTGAGGTTTAGAGACTGCTTTTCATTTCCAAACAAAAGCCACCTACTCTCCAGAATACAGCAATAATGGATTATCATTATTCCTAACAGTTTATGCTTATTCATTGACTTGCAAATGAAAAGAAAGCAGAGACTACTAAATAAGTAGTTTTACATTCTCTGAATCTATCATTTTTTTATCATGCACTACACTTTCACACACAATTCAGTCCCCTAATATTCTATTTTATTTTTATTAAAAAATATGTTCTGCCCTGGCTCAGTTGGTTGGGATGCTGCCCCATACACCAAAAGGCTGTGGGCTCAATCACCAGTCAGGGCGCATACCTAGGTTGCAGGTTAGATCCCTGGTGCAGGTGCATAAGGAAGGCAACTGATTGATGTTTCTTCCATTGGTTTCTCTCTCTCTCTCTTTCTCTCTCATGCCCCACCTCTTCCTCTCTCTTTAAAATCAGTGAACATATCTTTGGGTGAAAATTAAAATATATATATATATTTTATGATATGTACTTTTAATGTACTTGTAACTATGATTATTTGTTACAAAGAGCTGTTAAAACATAAAAAATGAATTTTAAAAAGCAGTATTTTTTAAAGATGACCTTATTTTTATGCTTTAGAAAGTTAAATCATGGAATCTAAAAAGCCTACAAAGTCAATGTTTAGATTCATTCATGCATGCCATGTTTATTCACCTAACAAATATTTTAAGGCATTGTTATGTGCCAGCCACTGTGATAAGTGGCAGGAAAAAATAAAGATTAGCAAGGAAGAGTTCCTTTCCCTTGAGATTACGTTCTATGTGGATTTGAGAGAAATGTCATGCAGTTTCAGTCTCCAGAAGAGAACGAGCAGTCATTAAACTCTGCAAAATGTCTATTTACATATGTTTTAGTAATATTTTGCATAAAACATTCTACAAGTTCTGTCCGGAAGTTATCCAGCCATGTAATGTGAAAAACAGAAACATTTACTGAAGGTGATACAAGATAGAAGAAACACTGTACACAGGACAATGATGCCTCAGTCCCCTTCAAAGCAGGAACCTTGGGACCTCACATAGTTCTCCCAATCACCATCAGCTGCCCCGTCATATTTTCCTGATACCATCAACAGTCTGAAATCTCTTCCCTTCCAAAGGTGATTTTAGTTTTGGGAAAAGCCAGAAGTTGCAGGGCACCAAATCTGGGCTGTAGGGGGCTGAGTCACCTGGGTGATCTGACATTTCGCCAAAAACCTATGCATGAGATGTGATGCATGAGCAGGCATATTGTCATGATGAAGCTGTCAATCACCAGTTGCCCATACCTGCAGCATTCTGAATCATCTGAATAGCCTGGATGTTTGCAGGGGAATGTTCAAGTTTAGCACAAAATGTGATGCAGATTTATTGCTCTACTTGCTCAGTCCTTTTGAATGTGAGAGCCACACAGTACACATGCTCACTCAGCTGCATCTACCGCCCTCACTGACTAGTACAGTGAAGTCACCATTCATGCACACACACATGCCAGTCCACTCTCCTTGGCTGCCAGGTTACATTGATGTTGCCCAAGCCACTCTTGTTATATTAACAATGGCTGGACTTTTTCCGGACAGAACTTTGTATGTTATATTATACATATTATATGTATAATGTATAGTATACCTGTATGTCTGATTTAAGTTCAGACTTTCGCACATAATAGGTTCTCAGTGAATGTTTAATGAACAAATGTATAAAAAATAAATAAAAGTCACTTCTTTGTCAAAAGTTGCCAACACTCAAACAATGCTCTGGTACAGCAATGAACCTAAGTATTGTCCCTCTGTCTCTCCTGCTTCAGTCAACATCAAAACACATGGTGAAGTTTTTTGCCTCAGCAGAAGGGTAAACTGATCTTTATTGTGTACATTTTCAAAAAGTTTATGGCCCTTAAGCTGCAAGGCCCTAAAGTTATATGCCCAGGTCTCCTTATAGATAGAGTTCAAGACTTCTCCATAGAGAGTAAGTGGAAAGCCTGATGACATGTCTCACATGTCCTAGACTGTGCTTTTTATGGTCCCTAAATTCAAGGGCTGAGGCACGAGGCACTGCAAATGAAGCTCATGATGCACCCTCCCATTAAAATTTGTCAAATAGATGAGAATCCAGATGTTCTCCAAAAGTGGGATCCTGGTCCTGGGCTTCCTCTAGCCACTCTTAGGTCCATATGCAAAATGTCCACGGCTAGTGGGTGACCAAGCATGCTGGTCTCCTTGGAACTGAGAGATTTCCTGGGATACAGAAATTTCGGTGCTAACAATGGGACAGCCACAGGAACACTGAGAAGGCTGACTGTCCTAAGTTGGCAAAACACCATGAGCCCTCATGCTGATTCCCCAGTGGAAAAAACACTCTTAAGTTAGTAGCTCTCAGCTCTAGGTGGCACTACAGATTGACCATGCCCTGCCCCCTTATTTTTCTGGGCTATGACATTTCTTTAGTTACAGCATGCAACAGAATCACCTGGAAGGAAGGCTTGTTTAAAATACAGATTGCTGAACCCCACTTTCAAAGTTTCTATGTCAGTAGGTTCTCAGTAGAGGTCAAAAAGTCACATTTCTGCCCCGGTTGGTTTGGCTCAGTGGGTTGAGCACAGGAATGGGAACCAGAAAGTCACCAGTTTGATTTCTGGTCAGGGCACATGCCTGGGTCGTGGGCCGGGTCCTTGGTTGGGTGTGTGCAGAAAGCAGCCAATCTATGGTTCTCTCACACATCCGTGTTTTTCTCCCTCTCTTTCTCTCTCCCTTCCTGTATCTCTGAAAATAAATAAATAAAATCCTTTAAAAAAATCACATTTCTTACAAGTTACAAGGTGACGCTAATGATGAGACCTAGGTTTGAGAACCACTGCTCTAGACGTCTGGTGTATTACTATCTTCTTTGGAGACTAACATGTAATCAAAAAAGAAACCCATTGAAAGTATAAAGGCGTGAATCAACAATATACAGCATAGGTTATTATAAAAACTGGTATTATTTTCTTTATTTCTTAAATATTTCTCAGCAGTGAGTACAATTTTTCAAAAAAAAATTACTACACAAAGTTTTAAATATGATATAAAAAGCTTAAAAATTTAGGCAAGTTTTTGCAGAGCTATGAGGGAGTTCTCCATCGTTGAGTTTACTCTGATGACGGTGATTTCTCTGTGAAAAGTGAGCACGCTGTAGCACAGTTCCAATGACATTTGGTCCCTCTTCTGTGTGCTCAAAGCTACTAACAGTTGAAGTATTTTTTGTTCTTAACCTGAATTATATTTTGATAATTATCGCTCTCTCTGGCATGGTAAACATTTCGATAACAAAGTCTACATTTCTTTAAACCTGTGTAAACTTCTTAATGTAACTGAGTATGTAACAAGAATATAAAAGCAATTCTAGCTTATAAATATGCACTCAATTTCACGCTCATATTCTGCTCTTGGAAACATCTGCTGCCCAAATTTTGCCTTGAGCAGTGGATATGTCTCACAGCCTCCAAGAAAGCTTCCTGCCTGCCCTCATTTAGGTGTTGCGTTTGACCTAGGAGAAATTGCACAATGGCACTTTGATGGCAGAATTTAAACCCCTTATCTATAAAAGGTTGCTAGGGCAATGAGCCTGAAATAGAAAAATTTTACCATTTTGGTGAATAAAATGACTTTGTAAATGACCTAATCTCAGAAACGAGTTTTCAGTAATAAGTGCTTTGTTTTTTCCTCAGCGTGCAGGTGGTGCCCTTGCCATTCCCTTGTGCGCATTCCAGGGGATGGTGTCCCTCCAAGCCCCCACAGGGAAAACGCTGTCCCTTTCTACCTATGAGGTAAGCGCCGAAGGACAAAAGATAACTCCAGCCTCCAAGAAAATAGAAGTCTATCGATCCAAAAGCGTTGGCCATGAACCAAACTCAGAAGATTCTCCGTCCACATTTGCAGACACCAGTGTGAAAATACACTTGGAGGTTCTTGAAATTTGTGACAATGAAGAGGCCTTGGACACGGTGTCAATCATCAGCAACATCAGCCAGTCCTCTGCACAGGTCAGATCTCCATCCCTACGTTACTCACGGAAAGAAAACAGATTTGTTTCATGTGATTTGGGAGAAACAGCCTCATATTCTCTCTTTTTACCCACGAGTAATCCTGACGGTGACATCAACATCTCCATCCCGGACACCGTTGAAGCACACAGGCGGAACAGCAAACGGCAGCATCAAGACAGGGATGGCTACCAGGAGGAAATCCAGTTGTTAAATAAAGCTTACAGGAAGAGAGAGGAAGAAAGCAAGGGCAGCTCGTGACCGCTTGGCTAACACAGGCAAGGATGGCTCCGCAACTTCAAACTGCTAAACTGACACCTCTGTTCGAAGGCTCTGTGATTTCATTTTTCACTTGTCGGTCAACATCCGCTTTACAGATTTGCTACTTCACTATTTTTAGTGCAAACAGCTGGAACTAGTGCAAACACTTAAGTGCTTTTGATGTGTAACCTATAGATCGCACACTGTGGTAATTAAAAGATTTGTTTCCTACCCAATTTCTGAAACTCTTTTCTAAATCAAATCTTGGCCTAGTTTACTAATATTTTGCCTATGCTTGTCAACCTCAGAGTCAACAATAACTGTATAAACTGAGTAAGTATACTGTTCCCATGCACATGTTTCTCTATATAACATTAGTTTTTAAACTGCAAGGGGGAAAAAGACATTTGGGGAATGGAAGAAATGTAGCAAAACTCTGAGCTGTGTTTGAAGATGCTTGCTGAAGCGGGGCTAGCAGAGCCAGCTTGGTACCGTACAGCTTTAGCTTTACACTGATGTCTAGAAAGTTTATTCTTCTGAAAAATGGCAAATTAACTTCCAACCCCAAATCACGCATGTCCCCAGTCTCTAAATAGTTGTTTCTTCATTTCTGTAAAATACAGATTGCTTACTGAATTTTTCCTTTCTCTCTTTAACAGTATTTTGCTTTCATCTTTTCAGTATAAAACTGCCCTTAAAACAAATATTTTTTGTGTTACAAGTGGAATTAGAAATAGTCCTTAACAGAAACATTATTGGGAAAGGTTGTAAATGCAAACTTCATCATTTCTAGAATTGTTTTGTTTCTTTAAATGGAAGTTGAGGAAAACACTGACCAATTAAGTCCTGCAAGGTGCACTCAAGTAGAATAACAAACTTCTGGGTAAAGCAGAGGAAAACCCTCTAAGTCCAAAACAAAAGTGTCCATTTCTAAAGTTGCAGATTTGACAAATTTTCTTAGCCATTCTTGAAGCAAAGAAAATTTTAGTTCAAATAGTATTCCAACTTTAGCTGCTTTTTAATTTCTTTCCCAAAGATATGTGTATCTCAAGCAAAGAAACAATTCAATATATTTTATTAAATAAATCTGAGGTACATATACCAAGATTTAAAGAACACAAAAATTGGATTGGAAAACAGTAATATCCTTGTCCTTTCTGTGTTCTGCTTTTTTCCCCCACTGGACTTGGGCCTATGCTTGAGCAACTGAAGAAAAAAAAAAAGAAAGAACTAGGTTGTTGAATTAACTGTACAATAGATACACTTAACATCCCTGCTGTATTGAGACAATACTAGGAGGATAAGTTAGCCTAAAGCCATAGTTTGAAAGGCTCATCAGCATCACAATGCTAACCTGTAACACTTCAGATTCTAAACCAACAGTAGTTGAATCTACAAAAACCCTCTATAGGGGTAGTGGTAAGCATGAGTGGTTCTTCCCCCTAAGCCTTGTTAAGAGAGGGGAAGGTTAAGCTATACCAGTATAAAACCCACCCACTCTTTAGTGTAATTGTGGTTGTAAAATGTGTCTGGTATAATAGGAAATTATATAATACTCTTATAGATATCTTATACCATATTTAAATGTCTTACCCTTGCATTATTATATTGTTCTTATCATTAATAAATACTATGTTTCATATCATTTATCTCTTTTCTTTATAAATTATTTATCTGAAGGCAAAAAACTCCTGGTTATCTAATAAAAAGATCACCATCTGGTGGTGACTCCTATAAACTGAAAAGACATAATACCTAAAACTCCCTGGTTAATATACACACATAATCCCAAAGACTTCCAAGAACTGTAACTGGCGGAGATAACCATTTTGAAAACTGCAACTATCACAGCATTACTCAAAATACAATACAAAAGGAGCTGGTAGGCATTATTTGGAATTCTCAACGTGGTTCTGTAGTATTGCATTTCATAAGTAGTCCCTTAATTTCTCATACTAGTTAGCTCTTTTCATTCATTTACTTATTATACTATTTAATGAGTGCCTATTTACATGACAGATATTGTTCTAGGTAGTCAGGATTATAACTGTGAACAAAAACAAAAGAAATGTAAATATATTGTGTGTCTGAACCAACCGCAAATCGAGAGAACAAAGTCCACACAAATCTTATCTCACTTCTGACACCAATTGTGCGTCAATGTTTCCAAAACCACTGTTGGTTTCAGTAACTCACCAGAAGGACTCATGGAACTCACTGAAAACTCTATCCTCCCAGTCATGGAGCATTACAGGGAAAGAATACAGGCTGGACTCAGCCAAGAGGAGAAACACATACAGCAGATCTGGGAACACTCTGAATACGAAGCTCCTGCTGTCCTCTTCCATTGGGGTTGTGGACAGCACTCCCATCATCAGTGTGTGTGACTGTTTCAGTTGTAATCAGAGAGGACATTGGGCTTGGAATCAGAGGCTTAATTTCAATCTCTGATTCTGATTTTGACTCTACCATTGCGTGACCACACTTAAATTCTTCAGAACTCAGTTTGTTCTAGAGTAGAATCAGAAAGAGTAAGGATGACATGAGTTCAGGTAGATTAGATTCTCACTAACACATTTTGTTTTAGCCATTCTAAGATACTAAATGAAAGCTATGACTCTTTCAGTCTTCCTGTGTTATACAAAAACCTGATTCTTCTCTTCATGTGAGAAGAATGTCCTTGATGGATTTGGCCTCATATTTTTGAATCAAGACACCTCAACATTCAGCGATTAAGACCAGGAAAAACCCTGATATGTCTAAAAGACTCCCCAAAGGTAAGGCAAGATAAACTGGTGGGAGGAACTGACATACAGGGAAACAGATCAATTTGACATAATTAAAAAAGTAAAACCTCCCAGAAGTCCAGGGGCATACAAAGCTTCAATGAGAAACTTTTCTCTTTAGCACGAACACTGTATACACTGAAATCTATAACCAGGAAATCCATAAGCAGGAAATGTGACAAAAGCTGAGACGGGGGAAAAGGGTCATAGTACTAACACTTCTTCCTTTCTTTCTTCCCACCTGCCCTCCACATTCTCCTATGATAGTAAGGCCTCTTGTTCTACTTCATATATGCCAAGGATTTCCATTTCTTCCTGTCACCCTTCCCCAGGCCAACTTCACTCTCTTCTCTGGAGTTATAATTGTGAAACGTCTCCTGGGGAACTTGGCTTATGGGTGCAGGATTGGGAATATATCCACTTAGTGTTTTAAAATATCTCTGGCAAATAGAGAAATGAAGTTGTAATGATTGAAAATAGAAGCTTTATAAACTAAGGTAGCATAAGTAATGTGCAGACACCTAGTTTTTTTTCTAACTTTTGTTAAGAGTATCTTATTTTTTATAAACTCTATCAGTGATAGTGGTATTCTCTCCTTGGAGGGGTTCCGTTCTTTGCTATTTCTGTTTCTTGAGTTTCTTGTCCTAACTGTGTTAGAATAGAGAAGGAGAAGAGTACCTACTTATAGTAACTGACATAAAATAAGCACTTATTGAATGCTACTTATAGTATTATCACTCCATTTCCAACTTCTGTTGTCACGTGGACAACTAGCAAGAGTGCCTGTGATGCAACATGAGACGTCTGTAAAACTGTCATAATGGTGGTGTAATGTGGCTTTGGAGAGGATCTGAATTAGCGCTGAGAGCAGATTGTAGCTTTCATGGGTATGTACAGTATCTCCCGTCCCACATGCTTTTCTTATAATGGGATCTTGGCTCACCTCCTGCAGTATGGAGAAGCCTAACTGCCCTATAACCTGATTGGACATCTGTAACTGACTCAGCCAATAAGGTATAGCGCTCATGACTTCTGTGGCTAGTTAATAACAATGCCACCTTGCTCTGTGACACTTGCTCTTGGAACCCAGCTGGTATTCTGCGAGGAGGCTGAGACTATGCCACACACAGCAACTAAACAGAGAGGCTATGTGTAGACGTTCCAGCCCATGACCTGACAAAGCTTCAGCTCCAAACCAGCATTAACTAGCAGAAGTTTGAAATTGTCTGCAAATGATTCCAGCCCTCACCTATCAAGACCTCCCATTAGGAATATGAAAAAGACCTAATAGAGGGTGGAACTTCATAATCACCTGAAAAAAATGAGCTGACGATTTTATGATGTTCCCTCCATTTCTTTATTGCCTAGCAAGGAGGGAATCCAGACATTAGATCAGTAATAAACAAACCAAAAAACTCCTGACATTTTCTTTGCTGATCTGAGTTGTATTTTAAGTAAATTTGTGATTTCATTATAAGTTATAGCTTTAAGATGAGTCATTCTCTACAAATTCCAGCATCTTCAGTTTAACTAAACTTTTCCAATTTTAGTTCAAAAATTCTATGACAAGATACTTTATTGGGTTATTTAATATATTCTTCCATATTCCTCCTGATATAAGAGAGAAATAAATATTTTCTACATTTTCTCCTCTTTCCCATCCTTAACAGGCAGACTTTATATTCTACAGAGGTCTAAGATTACTTATATAAACATATCCCCACCACTCCCCACTCCAAGAGGAAGTAAGAATCAATTAAGGGTTCTATTTTCCAAGGGTAACACTAAAAAAATCCCCACCCAGGTCTTCATGAATATTAGACCCATGAAAAATTACATGAATTGTTTCACAGGGTTGGGGTAAGGAAGATGAAGAATAAGAGATTCCCTGAGACTGGGAAAACTGTGATAGTTTTCCAGTCTCCTGTGGCTCACTCATAGGTGGCTGGATTGGGAGGCAGAGGCCTATGAAAGTTAGATGTCAAACACTGTGGGTTTGCAACCAAAAGATCAGTGGGAGGACATTTGAGATCAGTGGAAAGGACACCTTTTAGCCTGCACAAAGCACACTAAATGGTAGAGCATCGGTAAGAGTAACAATGTTGATTATAATGAATCAGTCCCACCATTTGTTTTCTGGCACTAGGTAACCTAAGAATTCTTGTGGTTCCAACCAAGGCAGGGAAAAAAACCCCAAAACCCAGCAACAAATGACACTTTTCTTCTTACCAATATCTTTCTGATCTTTCTTCAGAAATCACCCTTCTGTGCAGATTTTTACTACAATGACATTTGTGCTAAGTGTCTGCCAAAAACAATACCCCTAATCAATGTTGTACTATATGCTGAAGATATCAGGAAAAATTAGTAATTTTAAATTCATAACTAAGATTCTGCTTAGGATCAACAAACATGAAATGAGGAGAAATAATTCATCTGAAAAAATAACACTACCTCTCTCTGGGGTTTTCATGAGGATTGTTTAAAATATGGACTGTCATTATTTTTCTATTGCTGGCATAATAAACTACCACAAACTCAGACTCTTAACTAACACAAATGTGTTACCTTACAGTTCCGTAGCATAGAAATTTGACAAGGGTCTTCGTTGGCATTGGCAGGATACTCCTTTCCCGAGGCCCTAAGGGAGAATCCATTTCTTCTTTCAGTTCTGGAGGCCATCTGCAAGTCCTTGGCTCCTAGTCCCCTTCCTCCATCTTTAAAGTCAGCAAAAGCTGGTTGAGTCCTCATATCATATCACTAGGAACTTTTCTTCTGCCTCCCTCTTCCACTTTTAAAGGACTCTTATAGCTACAGGACTCATCCAGATGATCCGGGATACTATTCCCATTTTATGGTCATCTGATTAGCAATTTTAAATTCCCTTGACCATGTAATGCAACATATTCACAGATTCCAGAAATTAAGATGTGAAATATTTGGGGGGGGGGGATCATTATTCTGCTGATCACAGTTACGAGTCACCTATCCCACTACCTAGCAAATTCTAAGTGAGCAAAAAATGGTAGTTCTCTTCCTCCACTTACTCTCTTTGTTGCTCTGCTCAGGCTGCCATACTGCAGGTTTAAGCCTCAGTGACATAAACAACAGAAAGATTTCTCACAGCTCCGGAAGCTATGAAATCTAAGATCAAGATGCCAGCTGTTCCTTGTGAGAGCTCCATTCCTGGCTTTGTGACAGCTGTTCTCACATGACCTTTCTTCTGGGGACAGAAAGCAAGCTCGCTGTTTTTTTTTGTTGTTGTTGTTTTTTTTTAATATGGACACTAATCCTATTGGATTGGGTATCACCTTTATGATCTAATTTAATTACTTCCTTAAGGCCATATTTCCAAATGCAGTTACACTGACAGGTTAGGGTTTCAACATACAAATTTTGATGGGACACATTTAGACCACAACACTCTCTCACCTAACAACTCACACCGTTCCCCCTACCATCTCTGATATGCCTACCTAATCTTACCTATTGAACAATTCACATATTGTCACATCAGGTGAGCCCAAAGGGTGCTTTAATTGGAACTGTTAATTCCTATGGTCTTAATATTAGCTGAGAACTCCCAAAATGTATAATCTCAGTCTGCTTTCTCTGCACTTGAAACTCATGTATCCAACTGCTTTCTAGACATCTCAATTTGTATATTTCACAGGCGCCTCAAACTCTGCACACATTATTTAAACACATTAACTTAACTCTTCCTCCCAACCAAAATAATCCTCCTCATCCTAGGTTCCTCATTTCAGGATATGGTACTGCTCATTTGATAGACTTTCAAATCTTAAACTTGAAAGTCATATGACCTTTTCCTCTAATCTTCCACATTAAATGATTCATCAAATCTTAAATCCTAGTGCCTTTAAATCAATTACATGCTAAATTATCCCCCAGTGAACATCCAAGCCTATGTGGCTTAGTGCCTTGATTGTTTGAGAACAGCTGGACATTTAGTGACCTGATCAACTTCATGTGAACATATAATTCTTCAACTAATGTTTTACTTAATTGCCTAACTGCTGTGCACTGAATTTGGCTAGACATGCTCATTTGATGCTGTCGGCTAAAGGTAGTAGTAAATAGTGATAATTATTTGAAGAAGGCAGAGACATTCTTTTCCTTAAATATTTGAAACATGTGCCAGCCTGTTTCCAAGGCGTTATCACTAGAAAAAAATATGAACTCATTTCTTTTTTAAAAAGATTTTAATTATATTTTTTAGAGAGAGGAGAAGGGAAGGAGAAAGAGCGGGAGAGAAACATCAATGTGTGGTTGCCTCTCACGCGTTCCCCATTGGGAACCTGGCCCACAATCTAGGAATGTGGCGTGACTGGGAATCAAACTAGCGATCCTTTGGTTCGTAGCTCAATCCACTGAGCTACACCAGCCAGGCTAAACTCATTTTTTTAGAGACTTTTAGGAGAAAATACTTCATCCTACAGGTTCTTTCACTGCATCAAACCTGCATTCAATTTACTAATTGAACGCAGACTCCGGATTTTACCACAAAGAATAAGAAAGTAGAACCCATTTCTTCACATGTTGGGCATAGGAAGATAAAATCTGCGAGCCTTCTGTCGCATTCCCTCCGATGCACACAGGTAGACAACAAAGGGAACAGCAAGTATACTTCCCTTTGAGCCAACCTCGCGTTTGCCGGTGACGTCACCGGAAACGGTTCATTGTGACGCTCAAGGACCCTCCCTCTCGCACTGGGCTCCGGAAGCAAAGCGGAAGTGGATGTACATTCACTTCCGGTCCCGTCGCCATTTCTATCGGTTACAGGTTCTCACGCATTGTAGTCCGCTGGGACAATGAGCTATGACTACCATCAGAACTGGGGCCGGGATAGTGGGCCCCGAAGCTCCGGCGGGAGCTGTGGAGGAAGTCATGGAGGGGGCCATGGAGGGAACCGAGGCTCCGGAGGAGGAGGGGGTGGTCGAGGAGGCCGAGGCCGACATCCTGGACACCTGAAAGGCCGCGAAATCGGCTTGTGGTACGCGAAGAAACAGGGGCAGAAGAACAAGGAAGCCGAGAGGCAGGAGGTAATCCGAGACTCGATAATGCAAGGGCACAATAGCTTCTCCTTTCTCTTGCTTCCCCTAAGTTTCTTCTTTCTTGGTTTCTTAACTAGTATAGGTGCTTTGTGTAGTTAACATGAAGTGCAAAGGTATTACCTTCCTGCAGAAGATACTGTGTAGCTAAACGTTACCCATGCGCATTTTACCTGAAGCTGTTAGGATTTATGTAGGCTGAATGTATACTTTGCTTAAGAACGAGGGGACTGTGGACAAAGCAAATGTTAATTTCAGGTTCCAGCCGAAAATAGCTTTAGTGGGGTGACACTACTATAGTATCTTTGGCAGCCCTTTCCCTTAAAATAATTATGGTCATTTTTATTGAAGAATTTTACCTGACGGACTCTTAAACCAGCGACCTTCTGCATTAGATACAGGGTTGCCGGGAACAAAAGCTGCCAAGCACTGTTTTGCATGTAGAGCGTTCAGAATAGCCCAGCTTTTGTTTTAAGTATTAAAACAGCCACAAACCCACAGTAACTTTACAAGAAGTCTCTATCGAATTCCATTTTCGTTTTAAACAAGGTTTTATTGTGTTGCTATGGGAATCGGAAGAAATAAAATTCAAGTAACTTACAGTCTTAATTGGGAAAATAAAATAAGACTTTAACAGATGAGAAGTTAAATAAATCTGGAATAATTCTTCATTGTTATTTCCACCTGAAACCAATTGTGTGATGTCTTGTTATGGAACTTTTGATTTCCAGCTCCTTCAAACCTCCATTTTAATAAATGCCACTACAATTTATTCACTTGCCAAGGCCAAAGTGGGATTTATCTGTGATTCTTCTCTTTTATTTCAGCACATTTATCCTGCCTACTTTATATATCCCAATCGAACCACAGCCATTACCATAGGTCGAGCCATTTTGTTTTTTGTTCCTGGCCTCCTTACTGGTCTTCTAGCTCCCACTAGTTGTCCTCTGTAGAGCCACTCATGGTGATCTTTTAAAAGCAAAAAGTAAGTCATCTCATTCTCTAGCTCTCAACTTGAGATTAGAAGCAGGTTCACATCTGTCTCAGTCTAATTCATTTCAGTGACATCCTAACATGTGTTCCAGAGACCTTGGAAATCTAGCCTCAATATACCAGGTTTCCCTCTACTTATCTTTTTGAGTTCAGTCACCAATCTGATGTAATTAGGACTTTTGTAAACATAACTGTTATTTTTGTTTTTTTTCTTACAGTTCTCATACCATTCCACTCTCTAAAATGTTTCCATTTTTCCTATCTACATATGAGGATTATTTAATAATTAGCTCATCCTACCTTTGATTACTTTCAGCCATTTCCATAAGTTTTACTTTTTTAAGTAATTTTATGTTTAATTTTGTGTTTAAGTAATTCTGTGTTTACCAAATGATTATAATGATATGCTCTTACTCTTTCAACAAGTATTTACTGAGGACCTAATATGTTTGAGATAATATCTTAGGTACTGTGTTAGTACAGCAGATAACAGTTCTTACCTTGCAGAGATAGCGGTGTATTAGGTGTTATAGGCGGTTAGAATACAATGTTAAAGTGTTACAGGAAAAAGAATGTGGGCTGTTACCTAACTCCAGGAGGGTCAGGAAGGTTTTTCAAGAGGATGTAACCCTTAAGCTGAAACTTGAAAGATAGCAGAGTGCCTATGTGTTTGGAATTTGAGGTTTGGAAAGGGATTTTCAGGCGGAGGCAGCAGCATGTGCCACAGCGTAAAGGCCAGGAAGATCGTGGTTGTGGAGTGTGGTGAGGTGCGGAGTGTGGAGGTAGACAGTTGGCTTTCAAACTTACTGGCCACTTCTCACATAAAGGAATACACACACACACTATATATATGTGTGTGTGTCAAATACATGTATATATTTTAGCCTCACCCAAAGATACATTTATTGACTTGAGGGAAGGAGAGAGAGAGAGAGAGAAAGAAAAACATAGATGTGAGAAACATTTAACGGGTACCTCCTGTACATGCCCGACTTGGTATCAAAACCTACAACCTTAGGCATGTGCCCCAACTGGGGATTGAACCCGCAACCTAGGTATATGCCCTGACTGGAAATTGAGCCTGCAGACTTTTGGCATGTGAGGTGATGCTTCCACCAACTGAAATACCTGGCCAGGGTTGGTGTGGGTTTTTATCATTCTCATTCTGTGAAGAAACTGAATCATTTGCCATATCATACCGTCATCTTCATGAGCACTGATCATTTTGTTTTCTCTCAGCTCAGCCTTTTTCCCAATTTATTCCTCTTTTTAGTGTAAGAGATTTAAAAGGCTCTTAAAATACTCATTGCAACCAAAGTAGTATTTCTAGTTTTTAACATAGTTTTTTTTTAAACAGAATATTGGGTTTCTTTAACTTTAATTGTGGGTATTTGTGAAAATTTAAGAGAACAAAATTATAAAATGTGAGGGTAGGAGGTAAGGGAAGCCAAAGTTTTAGGAAGGAAGATAAATATCTTTTTTGACAGTCACATTACAGCTAATTATATACATGCATGGTAGAAAAAAGATCTTGAGGGATATGAATGAAAATGTTATCACTAGGTCTAGGAGTTGGACAAGAGGGCAAATGTGGGGAAACTTAATTTTCTTTTATATATGTTTGTTGAACATGTATTTACCTTTTTTAAAATCAAATCATTTTGCACTTGCCTTCTCATGTTGATAAGGATGCTTTTTCTTTGCCTAAAATAGAGAGCTGTGGTACACATGGACGAACATCGGGAAGAACAGATTGTGCAGCTCCTGCACTCTGTCCAAGCTAAGAATGATAAAGATTCGGAATCACAGATATCCTGGTTTGCTCCTGAAGATCATGGGTAAAACAAAAGTATTCTTTTAAAAGATGGGCAAAGAGTGACACTTATTTCATAGCATTGGCTAGAAGAAAAATGATAATAAAAATTACATCTTTAGACTTACTTTACTAAGTGAAATTTAGCCTTAACGTATTTTTTTCTTATATAGATGGAGCAAATTTGACGAAAGGGTAAAAATTAAATGGCATATTTATTCCTACAGAAAATCTAAATGATAGGAATAGTTTATCTGCGTATGAGATTTATTAAGTTATTATTTACTGTTTTTCATTCCCATCATCTTTGTAGTTCCAAAATTCTCCTCTGGGGGAGACCTGCAAGAAGTTATATTGGGGCAGTTTTAAGAAAATCACAGGAACTGCATTGTTTAGAGAGGAAATAAGTAAAAGTTTTTTCTGGGACTATGTAATATAGCATCCCATTTGTAGCTCAGAAAAGGTAGCAGGAAGAAATGAAGTTGTAAAATAAAACAAGGCTCATTAAAAACACCATGCCATTGCAAAGGAGGAATGACTTGTGTGGGTTTTTTAAAAATTTTAATTACCACAGGGAATAACTTAACTGGCATTATTTATTTGGAAGGAGGAAAAATTTTAGTGTATTTTAAGAATGTAAGTGTTTTGATAATTGCTCTACTAAGAAAAAAAATAAAAGCTTTTGATTTTGGTGATTTTTGAAATAATTCAACAGCATGTTTTGTTTCAGGGCTTATGCGGTTATTTAACCCCCCCCCCCTTTTTTTTTTTTTTTTTGGTCAAAATAGATATGGTACTGAAGCTCCTGCTGAGAACAAACAACACTCAGAGAAGAAATTTGAGGACCAGGAAAAAAAATTGATAAATCAAGAAAAGAAAACATTTAGAATCAGGGACAAATATATTGACCGAGATTCTGAGTATCTCTTGCATGAAAATAAACCAGATGTAACCTTAGACCAACAGTTACTGGAAGATTTACAAAAGAAAAAAACTGACCCTCGGTATATTGAAATGCAGGTAATGGAAAGCAAGATGTGGAAAAAATTTTACTTGTCTTCTCAAACTTGATAAAAATATATTTATGGTTAGAATTAGTTGCGTGGAATAGATCAGTGAGATTCCTCAATAAGCCTTCCTCAGAGAATTTTTTTCCTCCCATAAAATAGAGAAAAGCAACAGGACTGCAATAACACATAACCTACAGCAGCCTGTCTCATCCGTGGTAGCTTATATGGTGAGCAGAGGAAGGATTTGAAAATGGTAATTCAAATGAAAACATCACTCTTAAGTTTAACTTTTTTAGGCCAGTTTAGATGAATGTCATAAAAGACAAGGTGGTTAGAATTGTGAAGTTTCTTCTAGATGATTTAATCCTTTTACAATGATAACGTTAAATGCCTCAAAAGTTACGATTTGCTTATGTTCAACATTTTCATGATAGGACTGTGATAGGAACTAAAATTGTCCTGACCTTTTTTATTCTTTTTCCAGTATTTTCTTTTCGTGTTAGGCAAGATATTTTAAGGTCCTTCCTATCGAAACATAAAGTTGTATGCTTTGTGGATGTTTTAGAGATAGATGTAAAAAAATGTTCGTGTGTGTGGTTTTTTTTTTTTAAGGTGAATTCTGAGGGCCATATCTTTAATATGCAAACACTGCTGTTTTAGATAAAGGCAGAATATCAGTCACATTCCCTGTGGGAAAGAAAGGGTACACTCACTGTTGCTGATTAAGATTGGATATCCTGTTTAGAACAGATAGCTGAGGTTGTCGAGGAGCCAAATTTTGTAGTTTGTTGAGTGAAAATACAAGGACAGAGGAGATTTCAAGATGAATTAATTCATCATGTGGTTGAGAGTAGAGCTTTTATTGCCTTAGGAATGAGGAGAATTAGCTACTCTATTTACTTTGTATAGGGGACAGAACTCAAATGTTTAGTTAAAGTTGAGTGACTGATATAGTACAGAGAAAGTGAGAAGAAATGTGCAAAACAAAAACATTTCGTCATCTTCCTGTTCACCAGACATGGTTATAAAAGCTATACATGTACTACGTCATTTAAACCTCCCAACAGCCCTGTATGGGATTATACTTGTTTGTTACAGACGAGGAAAAAGAATCTTAGATTAAGTGACCTAAGGTGCATAGCTAGTAAGAAAACCTGGTCTGAAATTCAGATGTGTTTTAAGAGTTCAACTCTTTAATCGTTCTTGGCGTGATGTGCTATATATTTTACCTTATTTTATGATTTATTTAATAAACGCTAATTTTCCACTTGCTAGATGCCTGTCGTTGTGCTGTGTTGCCCAAAGGCTCATAAGGCAGTCCTTGTCCTCAGTTTATAGTCTCCCTTCGCTATATCGCGGTTCACTTATTGTGGCTTCACTGAATCGCAGATTTACTGTATCATGGGTTTTAAAAATCCTGTGATTCAGTGAAGCCGCAATAAGTGAACCGCGATACGGCGAGGGACGATTGTATATTTCACTGGTGAGTACCCATATAGAATTTTATATGTTGGTAAAATCACGTAGGTTTAAGAGTGTAGAAAGTGTTTACGAGCATATGAAGTGTTTATAAGAGTGGGAAAGGTTTATAGGAGTGTGGGAAGGGTTTATAAAGCCTTAAAATATATACAAATGATAAAATAAACATAACGCCACTACTTGGATTTTCACCTATCGCGGGGGTCTCTGGAACGTAACTCCCGTGATAGGTGAGAGATCACTATATTCCCATCACCTCATCTCAGGGTTACAGCTAGGAATTCACTTGCTTTGAGAAAGGATATTGGGTTGTAATTCTCTCTTCAGCAGTGTTTACCTATATAGAAGTCAGATATGGTTAATGCTAGTTTGAAATTTTATAGGATGGCTTGCATATACTTATATGTTAGGATAGTTGTGTTTAACTACTTGGGGTATCACTATTTTTAGAAATTATTAAGAAATGCTTTTTAAATACGGTAAAAATTATAATAAAAGGAATTACAAAGAAAAGTATGGCAACTTGTTATCTCAAAGCACTAGAATTCATTGAAGTCACCACACGACTTAGTTTTACAGCACTGGCCCGAGTTACCTGACCGAGACAAGCAGGGCGTGTGCAGCATGGTTAGTGCTAATGCTGGATGTTGTGTATTTGAACATTGCAGAGAGAGTAGATCTTAAAAGTTATCACAAGAAAAAAACGTTTGTAACTATGTATAGTGATGGATATTAAATTTATTGTGATTATCTCACAATATATACAGATAGTGGATTATTATGTTGTACTCCTGAAACTAACACAATGTTGTATGTCAACTGTATCTCAATAAAGTAGTATTAGGGGACAAAGACACATTCTCCATCCTGACAAATCAAGTTGGCAAAAATTAACAAGGATGATATTTCATGAAATTAAAAACAAGCACAGCAATAATATACTAGATTACCTAGGATAGTTCAATTTTGCAAATTTTCTTTTCAATAAATAGGGTTTGTTAAAACTTTTTTTTTAATACCACTGAAGATTCTTTTTCTATATGATATACCGAGTTCAGTGTAAACCATAGTGCTGCTGCTTAGTTTATTCATTTTTATGTGTTGTGGATATGGGGCTCCATAAAAGTTCAAAACTGGAAAGATTATCATGTAAAAATTACAGAAAAGAAACTGTCATTCTCTCTTTCATATTCTAATTGTAATTCACCAAAATCTTGTTGAGTAGCTCATATGTGTCAGAAACAGCTACTTGTTTTTAATGGAAAGATTTTTCATTCAGATCTGTAGTAGCCCAGAGATAAAACCTTGAGACTCCAAGTTTGACTTAAGATTACAGTACCACATTTTATTACTGCTCATACTGTTTTAAGCTGTCTTTTATACTCAAAGGCAAGTACCCAGAAATAATCTTTTGATATATTCCAGTGCTAAATGCATTAATAAATGGTGTGGATCTATGAGGTAGGAAAAGAATCTGGTGTAGAAATCAAATCTAAGATGAATATATAAAACAAATAGAAAAAATGTAAAAATAACTTAGGGATTGAAAGAATGCTATTAGGTGATAGATTTCAGTGATAGATTTCATTGTCACTAACTCCAAGGAGGCATCTGCACTCTGTTGGATGTAATAGAATTTTATTTTTCAATGTTTCGAAAATAAAAGTGATAACTAAGTTAGGTTTTGGGTTTTTTTTTTTTTTTTTTTTTTTTTTTTTTTTTTTTTTTTTTTTTTTTTTTTTTTTTTTTTTTTTTTTTTTTTTTTTTTTTTTTTTTTTTTTTTTTTTTTTTTTTTTTTTTTTTTTTTTTTAAGTAAAATTCTAAGTCCTAATGTTTCCCATAAGCTGTGGGGCAATAAAAATACTTTTGTATTCTGGCATATTGATATTTTGATTGTCAGGTTATAATTTGGTTTTTGGTGAAAATTTGTAACATTTTGTTTTAATTTTAGCATTTCAGGGAAAAGCTGCCTTCATTTGGAATGCAAAAGGTAAGTGATTAGGCACTATTTAATTTGATTTGCAAAATACTTAAAATACAAGTTTTTTTTTTACAAGGTGTTACACTAAGAAGAGATATAAATTAATGAACCTTTCTCTAAAGGATTTTCTTGGAAGTTCATTTTATTCTTTTGAATTGTCGAAAAACAAAAAGAAAAAATGGTCATGAAATGGTATCTCTGAAGTTTGCTCATGTTATGTCCATAATTGAAATCTTAGAGTTTAAAAACTAATTTTCACAAAATGTTTTTTTGGTAACTTAGGTGTTTAAAACCTTTAATTATTTAAAAGAAATATCTTAAATTACACTCTGTTATTTTAAAACTGTATAGAATTTATCCTGCAGACAAAGCCGTGTTTATGGGTTATAATATAAATCCTTAATGTCTTTAGTGGTTATTTAGATACTGGGGATGTTTGCCTTATACTCAATAGTCCCAGGTCAACATTCTTCTTAATTAATTTTAATTCTTAATGCCTGGAACTTATGAGCCATTCCTTTTATGTTTTTACCGGTGTATTTTTCTTTAACACTGCCTTGGTTCTGTTTTTTTTAATAATTTAGTGCTTCTTAGCTCTGAAAACTGGTAGATCCACATATCCAATCTGCCAGCACTGCACATAATGAAATTTAAAAAGTTTTAGTGTTTGTTAGAAGCAATTACCTTCGGTTTCATAGAATTTCGGTAACTGTCTTTTTAAGACTGTAACATGAAATGTTGTTCACTTATTTTTCCTTTTGTAATAGGAATTGGTAAACATGATCAATAATAACCAGGTGACAGTAATTAGTGGTGAAACTGGTTGTGGAAAAACCACTCAAGTTACTCAGTTCATTTTGGATAATTACATCGAAAGAGGAAAAGGATCTGCATGCAGGATAGTTTGTACTCAGCCTAGAAGAATTAGTGCCATTTCAGTAAGTTATCTCTCACTTTCTAAATAAAGTCCTTCATTTTATTTTTCATTTTCCTTTAGGGTAGTGTTAGTAGCTTTTTAAAAAAAAAATTTTCCAAGACCTGGTTTTGAATGGATAGTCTTATCATAAAGTGAAATAATGGTGTATATTGGATATACTGATTGTGAAGTTTTAGTTCCGAAGTATTATTTCTTAAAAATTAATCATGTCATATTCTGTTTCTAACCTTCTGTCACAAGATGATTGTTGGTTACTTTCAGTTACTCAAATCATTGTCAATTATAACAACATTTCATCTATCCGGAGCTTACTTTTGGCAGCCAAAACTTTGAGAGAACACAATCAGATATTAAGATACTAGGAGTTAAGAAACATCAATCTCTAACAAAAAGAAACAAAAAAAAATAAAGAATGTATCAGCATATATTTACTCTCAAATTCCATGCAAGTTTTGTAAACTCTTTTAGCAAATCACAAGGAGAGAGAATAATGAGAGGATGGCTATGGAAAGGCATTTTGAAAATAGTGATGAGAGAGAACCTGACCTTGGAGAGCTTACGAGGAAATGAAAAGTAAACACAAGCAAGTAGTCTCCAGCTCCTAAGGGACTCACACAGTATTGTCTCGGATTTTAATCTCTCTCTTCTTTTTTTTAACTCTAGAAGATCAGATGAACAATTTTTTAGCAATCGCAGATTTTCATGGATGTTCAGAATATTTGTACTAAAGGAAATTACATTTGTAACTATTTTAATTAAAGGTTGCAGAGAGAGTGGCTGCAGAAAGGGCAGAGTCATGTGGCAGTGGTAATAGTACTGGATACCAGATTCGTCTCCAGAGGTAAAGAATGTTCACTTCCTGTTTACAAGTAGATTCTAGTGAAAATTTGAAGCTGAGATTTAAAAAAAAAAAAAGATTTTGTCCATTTTTCTGCTGATTATTACTATTAGAATTAACATTTAAAATAACTGAAACATAGGCAGCTTGTGACCCACAGTCACTTTTTAAGCCAAATTCAGAATTGGATTACCATTCTAATGTCTTGTATATCGTGGAATGATTAGAAACATAACTCATTTCCAGGACGAACACTAGTAGACCATCACTTGCCCTGAAAGGAGTTGATGTCTGGTACTTTGGTACCACTACCCAGCCCTGATCGGCTTTACTGAACTTGTCATCTTTAACCCGCTACCCTGCTTCACTGTATTTCTTAGTCCTTCTCTAGAGGCCAAGGTTCCTTTTACCTTTTTAAATCAACTGGCTTTCCAATTACTGAACAGACGTTTAGGCCATAAGTAATAGGTAATTTTCTGAATGTGAATGGTTATACCTTTAAAAAGAAATTATTAATATTATGACAACAAGAGTAATGTATGATGAACTTGAATGTAGTGTTTCTTATTACCCTATCATGGTAGGCATTCCTATAACTAAGAAATAAAGCATGTAGACATTAAAGCTAAGTTTCTTAAATTGAAGTTTTTCTTTTAAATGTTTGTGGTATTTAGTATTTTACTAGTAAAGAAAACCAAGCGTTGTTAACTTGTGTCTTTTATTCACAGCCGGTTACCAAGGAAACAGGGTTCTATCTTATACTGTACAACAGGAATCATTCTTCAGTGGCTCCAGTCAGACCCGTGAGTGTATTCAAATTCAGAACATTTAGTTAAATCTTATCAAAAGGTGTAGTTATTAAATTAGATGTTACTGATTTTTAGTTCCATTTTTTAATTTTTGTACTGAGTTACCCACTTCACCGTGCTTCTGCTTTTAGGCATTTGTCCAGTGTTAGCCACATCGTGCTTGATGAAATCCATGAGAGAAATCTACAGTCCGACGTCCTGATGACTGTTGTTAAAGATCTTCTCAGTTACCGACCTGACCTGAAGGTGATACTGATGAGTGCGACTCTGAATGCTGAGAAATTTTCGGAATATTTTGGTGAGTAAAATTTATGATTGTTAGTTTAGATAATTACCAGATAACTTGGCATCAATGAAATCAAACCACAGATTTGAATAATTTTATAAACTTTTCATGATTTCTTTTGTGGCTTTTATGTACTGTCATAGGCTAAAGTGGCAGTTTGCTAATAACATCAATACTAGCAAAAATTTATGGAGTACCTTCAATATGGTGGGCAGTAAGTATATTTGGTAATTTATTAATTCTCATATCTTGTGAGGTACATGCTATTATTTTCATGTTTACAGATGTGAAAACAGCCTCAGCAAGGTTAAGTAGCTTACCCAAGGTTGTCTAATTAACAGAAAGTCAAGAGGATTTGAAACTAAGTTTGACTAGCTGCAAAGTATATTCTTTTAAAATTATGACTCTCCTGCTTATACTTGGGGACAGTGGGGAAAAGGGAGGGAGTTGAAGTGGAACAGCGCTGTATTGAATACATGTTCTTGTGGTCAGCCTAGCTGACTCTGCAAGCCTTGCGAGAGCAGTTGGGTGGATTCTGTGTGTGTTTTTCGGGAGGCGTCCAGAACTGCATTGACTTCCTCCTACTTAGGGAAGTCAGAGGCTGAGCTGTGACGCCACCTCAGATTTGACCTCTGCCGCAGTGTTGACCTTGGCTTATAGTGTGTACTGTTTGTTTGGTACAGAATATGAACATTTAGAAAGTTCTAAGAATCATTTTTTTTTTAACCAATGATTCTAAAGTAGTAAAGTAACAGTATAGTATTTGGTTTGTCTTGTTTTAACTGCTTTTTTCTCCTAACTCTGTGTGCTATGGGAACAGTATTTCATGTGCAGATCTCAGTAAAACAGGGTCTGATGGCACCATCCTGGCTGCTGGAGAGAAAGTAGACTTCAAACTAACGGGTTTTGTGTTCCAGTTAAGATTCTCCATCCTTCGGTGTCACTTTAGACACCGGCAGATGGGTGTACAGTTCGGTAGCAGTAAGAAGGGGCTGAGAGAAGACTAGACTGCTGCTTTTTGTGGAACGAGATAATAGGGAAAAACTAGGATAGAGCTGTGAAAGTTCAGGACCATTTTCTGAGGTCGAAAAAAGTAACAGACTGATTGTCCTATTTACACTGTTTGTTTTTATTTTGAACATTTGAGTACAGACTTGTATTTTGTTTACCATAATAGGAAACTGCCCAATGATACATATACCTGGTTTTACTTTTCCCGTTGTGGAGTATCTTTTGGAAGATATAATTGAAAAAATAAGGTAAGTGAATATGAGGAAATAAAAAAGATTTAAAAATACTAATAGGTCACCTTTTCTGTCAGACTTTAATTCAGAAACTCACCTTAACCATTTTCTCCTAAAACATCATGTTTTTTTAAATCAGGGATTCCCAAATGCAAATTAAAATCACCCTCAGCCTTTTAAAATCCAGATGGCACGATCACACCCCATACCTTCGTTACATTACAAAGTCTGGGCTGGTAGCCAGGAATCAGTATTTTTACAAAAATCCCTGTGCAGCAAAGTTCAGGATGCTCTGGTTCGCCTGCCTGGTTTTTTCTTTCCTTTGCAGGCTATCATTCCCTACTTTTTAAATATGACTTTCCCCTAAGTTCTCCGCTAGCCTTTTCTCAGCCTGTTGTGATTTCACTGTGTAATTTTATTTCCATGGCTGTACTTCTGTATTTTCATAGCTCTCTTAGCTTCAAAACTGAAGCTCTCCCTGAACTCTAAACTTGCTGTCGGACTCTACCCAGCAGAATTCCAGTACCACAGATACCTTGAACCTCACATTTTTAAAACAAAAGTCATCTTTCATTGCATTCCCACCATGCTTCCACCAGAAAAATTAAGCCTAATAATGGGTACTGATGTTATCCTCCACCCAGCTGTCTAAGCTATACATCAGAAAAGCCAGTGTTTATCAAGGAGTTACTTACTAGGATAAGTTCACTGCTTTACCTGCTTAGTAACCAAGTTACGTTCAGTCATTCTGTACTTCTCCCCTGCCTGCTCCTCCAGATGCAAACCCTAAGAGCTTTTGCCTTGAATATATGTCTCCTCACTTTTATTTCTTTTTCTTAAGGTCTGTATTGTCTCTTGTGCTAACATAATAGTTCCTTCTTTAGCACTCTGGTTTTCTCTGTCTCAAATGTTGCCATGTATTTTCCCAATAAATCTCATGTGACTTTCTCCCCCTAGACCATGCCCCTGAGATTTTCCTTTAAAAACCTATATTGGGTTATCATGGCCTCTACAACAGAGCACTTCACTGGTGCGCTCAAGTTAGTGATCCCTTCAACACTGGCCCTTAGATGCAAGGAGCGGTGCAGAATTGTGTTTGTATTCTGACAAGAAAAGGGCTGGGGCAGCAGAGCCCCACAGGATCCGCTTCCAGTCCCTAAGCTGGTCGTTTAAAGGCTGTGCCCGGTCTGGCCCCTCCTGTGGTCGCCTCGTGCGTCCTGTGGCCTGCCCATCTTCAATGCAGTGTTCCCTACTGTGCTAGCCACTGCCCTCTCATTCATGACTTTTTGCTTTGTTACATGTTATTTCCTCCTTTTAGACTTAATTGCCACCTTCTCCATCCTTTCAACTATAAACTATTGATTATGTAAAAATAAATCTCAGCTTTATTGCCCATGAAGCTGTTTGTGACACCTCTCACAGAATGAGTTGCTTTCTCATGGGGACTCCTGTAGCACTTGTATCATGTCCCTTACAACACTTACCGTATTGCCATGGAATGTATCTCTCTATATTTGCCTCTTGTACTAGATTTCATATTTTTTGAGGTCAAAGATTTTGTCCTGTTCATCTGTGTAACTAGTGCGTAGCACAGTGCCTCGCCTCTAGTAAACATCTGAATGAGGATGTGGACAGTTGTAGAAACACTGTGATGAGATTTTTTTCAAGACTCCACAGTTCACTTGTTAAACGAGAAGATGAATAGTGGGAAGGTGAGAAGAAAGATCCTACTATGTATTTTATATGGAGAAAAGTCAGCTGAATTTTGAGTGGACATTTATTTAACATATTTTTTGAATTTTACGTCTTGTATTGTGCACTAGGGTCTGAGCACACAGCTTGGGAAAGACTTGGCACATATCTCACAACTTCTAGGCAGGGATGCATGTATGTCAATAATTTAAGGTCTTATTGACCTGTGTGGGAAAATAGTGTATTTGGGAATGAGCTTATAGATAGCAGAATAGGCTGGGCAAGGCAGGGAAGCAGTGCAATTCAGAGTGAGAAAGAGGAAGTCTGTGTCAGAGAGCTCCATGGAGCATACTAAAAGTGAGAGAGGATGGTATTGGTCTTCCATGCCCTGGTTGTATCAACGTGCATAAATTTTTCTTAAAAAGTTTTATATATTCCCAGAAAGAGGGGAAAGGAGGGTAACAGAGGAAGTGAAACATCAATGTGTGGTTGCCTCTTGCACACCCCTTACCAGGGGCCTGGCCTGCGAACCAGGCATGTGCCCTGACTAGGAATTGAACCAGTGACCCTTTGGTTCACAGGCCAGTGCTCAAACCACTGAGCCACACCAGCCAGGGCATTGTCCAAAAATCTTTATGCCCTTCCTCAATTCTACTTTCCTTGATGTGTCTACTTCCTACCACAACACATTTACCACTTATTTTCTAAGAGAATATTAATTGTCAACAGCTCCACAATAATGAAACTAAGTTTCAGGGATCAGTAATCTAAAATTACATCAAAATGGACTGCTTTCTCTTTTTTTAACATTTTATTTATTTACTTTTTTTGAGGGGGGAAGGGAAAGGATAAAGAAAAGGAGAGAAACATCAGTGTTCTAGAGATACATGGTTGCCTCCTGTATGTCCCCTATTGGGGAACCTGGCCCGCAACCCAGGCATGTGCCCTAACTGGGAATCTATCCAGTGACCTTTTGATTCAGAGGCTGGTGGCACTTAATTCACTGAGCCACACCAGCCGGGGCAGGGCTTGCTTTCTTAAGCTGTCTAGAAGGCAGGTTAGGTACAAGGAACTGTAGCTAAAGGGTCTCTTGAAGCAAAGGGAGAGTGTCTTTGTAGCGATCCCTAAGAGGAGAGTTGAAGAAAGGTGGTCCTTGGATAGAAGTTTGCCACAGACACTCTAGCCTCACCTTCCAGAAGAGCCGCACTGCAGGGAAGTGGGAGCGAAGAAAGTGGGGTGAAATGAGACGGAGGGCTGTGATTGGGCCCTTGGGGTGGGGGTTGAAGGTTACTTCTGTTGCTGGACCTGCTGGGAAGGGAGCCAGCTGTGGGTCCAACCTGCTGACTAGGACTAATCTCTGTCTCAGGTTGCCCTACCTCAAGTTGGTGCCTCTATATGTATGGAAGACTTAGGGGAATCCCAGGTCACAGGTACTGAATAGGGAAGGGGATTAACACTCTTCGGGTGTCTGCTCTGTCAGGCACTGTGCTTTTTACTCTGTCACTTTTTTGCTTTTATACTAATGCTGTTGTCTGTATTAATCTCTCAAATAAGGAAACTGAAGACCTGCAAGTTACACCTTGTTCAAAGTCACACAGGTTGTCAATGGCCGAACAAGGACGTCATTCTATAATTTGACTCATAAACACCATGTTCCAAAACCCCCCATTCCATCTAATTGCTGTCCCCCAGGCGAACTGTGAGGGGATTTGGGATTCAGTTTAGGTTCATTTTTGTCTCTTCCTACCTTCACACTCTCAGAACCCGCTTAATAACAGGTGGGATCCTGGGGGAGATGTGCCCAGTTTATAGCCGTCCCTTTGGCACAGTGGGGTCATAGCATAGCTCTGGACAGACGAGACATCCAAATGCTGCTTCTGGCTCTGCCATAAGCTGTGCCTATGGGCCTGAGCAGAATTAAATAGTTCTCAAGCATGGGACTGTGCGTTCATAAACATACTCTTTGAATCTCTTGGGCCACCAATTAAATTCTTGGATTAGCAGACCCCAGCCAGACTTGAATCCAAATCACAAGGTATAGGATTTCAGAATTTATAAACTCTACAGGGAATTCTTACATGTACTCAGGTTTAGAAATGTCCTATATGTAAAATCTGAGTCTTTTGCTAGGCAGCATTAACTGTTGTTTTGGACTTAATGTTATCTTCTGTTTTAGGGCAAACTTAAGTTGAAGGTGAACATTACTCTAATTTTGGTTGCTTATTATTATACAACCTAGAGTTGTATAAGCCTTGATAGAGAAGAATGATTTTCATCTAGAATGTCAGGTTTTATGTTAACGAATACTTACAAATTTGATACTTAACTCATGTTCACTAGAAATCATTTTTTATAATCTTTTTTAAAATCCTAAATGTAAAAAGTTACAGATAATAGCTAAAACCAAAGAGTTTCAAAAAAATGAAGCTATTTAAAGATGTTTTTATTTTAGATATGTTCCAGAACAAAAAGAACACAGATCCCAGTTTAAGAGAAGTTTCATGCAAGGGCATGTAAATAGACAAGAAAAAGAAGAAAAAGAAGCAATCTATAAAGATCGTTGGCCAGATTACATAAGGGAACTGCAGAAAAGGTAAGTTTATTTTGTTTGAAAGTTAGAACATAGTGACTGACTGACTAAAACAGAATTATCTTCTTGAATTTGTATGTATTTAAGGAGATTGTTGCAAGTCTCATATTCCAGCTGAGACTTTTTGTCAGTGCTGTTTTGATTGGTAAACACTATTATTTTTCTAATAATTCTCCTGTGTATTGATTGTTCCCCTATTGGCAGGTTGAGTTAACTTTTAAATTTTATGGCAAGTTAAACGTCAGGAAGTGTTACTAAGTATTTCATGATTTTCTATTTAACTTTGCTAGGTATTCTGCAAGTACTGTAGATGTTATAGAAATGATGGATGATGATAAAGTTGATCTGAATTTGATTGCTGCGCTTATTCGATACATTGTTTTGGAAGAAGAGGTTAGTTTTCTTCAAGTGACATAATTTTAATTTTATTTTTATATCAAGACCATGAAAAAAGAAAAATACAATTTCTTAAATGTATTTTCTTTTTTTTTTTTTTTAAATATATAGATTTTAGAAAGAGGAAGGGAGAGAGAGAGAAATACCCATTTGTTGTTCTACACACTTAAGTGCTCATTGGTTGACTCTTGTGGGTGCCCTGACCGGGTGTTGGTCTCACAACCTTGGCGTATTGGGATGACGCTCCAAGCAACTGAGCTGCCTGGCCAGGGCCTCTTAAATGCTTTTTAAAAATAACCTATGGAAGAAATTGCTTTTGACACTAGGAATGAGAATCTCAAAATGCCAAATGATTTAGGTATTTGACCAATTTGAAGAAAAGAATGAACAAATGAAAAAGTCTGGCTTATAAATTCTATTTTTAAAAAGCAAGGTTTTACTTTTTACTTAGAATCAGTAACCAAAATTATCCTGAGGTAGTATAATTTTAATGAAGATTTAAGTGTGCACAGATTTTTTAGTGTATTTTGTTATGTGATCCTTTGTAATGATTATTTCCCCTCCATACAGGATGGTGCAATACTGGTCTTTCTACCAGGCTGGGACAATATCAGCACTTTACATGATCTCTTGATGTCACAAGTGATGTTTAAATCAGGTATTACAGAAATGTGTTTTATTGCAATTCCAAGAGTGGTCTAAGCGTTTTGCTTTTTAGGTTGTAGCTATTACACGATATCTCTAAATATATTAGCATGCCTCTCTAAAAAATAGAGACAATTTCTTATCTAACCACAGTGCCATTATCCTACCAAATTATTAACATCATTAAACAATTCAGTCTATATTCAGGTTTTCCCCATTTTGCCCCCAAAATGTCCTTCACAGTGAGCTTGTTCAACTATAGAGAAGTCAAACCAGATAATCTTTGACTCCTGTTCTAGAACATCACTCCCATTCTCTCCTTATTTTTCCATGGTGATGACTTATAGAAAAAGCTAGGTCAGCTTTCTGAATTTGTCTGAATCTTCATGGTATCATTTCATTTGATTATTTTTTACCTGAATTTTCTATAAATAGGAAGTTATATCTGTAGGCTTGATTCAGTCTGAGTGAAGTAGCTTGGTTTGACTTTTGATTGAGTCACGTCATGTCACAGAGAAGTAATGGAGCATTTTTCAGCAATACCAATTACTTGACAGCGTTTACTACTTTTTAAGTCCAGAGTATCATCAGAGTCTGTGGGGAGCATCATATGTCCTTTGAATAACAACAGTTCTTTTCTGGGGGTAATATCACTATTTTGATTCATTTGGGCACTTGCTAGAAATTTAATTCATTGCATTTTTTGTAACCACAGCTAAGTGTGAAATTTGCCTTTGCTACTTGAACACTCACCCTCCTTCCCATCACTATACTACACCAAACTTTGTATTAGCTAATAATCATGATGACATAGAACAAACACTTCAAAAATTTATATGGAGCCATAAACGACCTCGAATAGCTGTAGCAATTTTGAGAAAGAAGAGCCAAGTAGGAGGGATTACAATACCTGACACCAAACTGTATTACAAGGCCACTGTAATCAAAACAGCCTGGTACTGGCACAAAAACAGACACATGGACCAGTGGAATAGAATAGAGAGCCCAGAAGTAAACCCATTTCTCTACGGTCAACTAATATTTGACAAAGGAGGCAGCAACATAAAATGGAGTAAAAGTAGCTTCTTCAACAAATGGTGTTGGGAGAACTGGACAGCTACATGCAAAAAAATGAAACTTGAACACCAACTTACACCATACACAAAAATAAATTCAAGGTGGATAAAAGATTTAAATATAAGCCGTGACTCCATTAAAGTCCTAGAGGAGAACGTAGGCAGGAAATCTCAGATATTTCACAGAGCAACATTTTTACTGATATGTCCCCTAAAGCAAGGGACATAAAGGAAAGAATAAACAAATGGGATCTCATCAAAATAAAAAGCTTCTGCATGGCTAAAGAAAACAGTATTAAAATAAAAAGAGAACCAACTGTATGGGAAAACATATTTGCCAGTGATACCTCAGACAAGGGTTTAATCTCCAAAATATATAAAGAACTTACACTACTCCACTCTAAGAAGACAAGCAACCCAATTAAAAAATGGGCAAAGGACTTGAACAGACACTTCTCCAAGGAGGACATACAGAAGATCCAGAAACACATCAAAAGATGCTCGATATCATTAGCTATCAGAGAGATGCAAATTAAAACCACAATGAGATACCACCTCACACCAGTCAGAATGGCCATCATAAACAAAGCAACAAACAAGTGTTGGAGAGGTTGTGGAGAAAAGGGGACCCTAGTGCACTGTTGGTGGGACTGCAGACTGGTACAACCACTATGGAAAGCAGTATGGAATTTTCTAAGAAAACCAAAAATGGGCCTACCTTTTGACCCAGCAATTCCACTGCTAGGATTATATCCTAGAAACCCTGAAATACCAATCCAAAAGAACCTATGCACCCCAATGTTCATAGCAGCACAATTTACAATAGCCAAGTGTTGGAAGCAATCTAGGTGCCCATCAGTAAATGAATGGATCAAGAAACTATGGTACATTTACACAATGGAATTCTATGCAGCAGAAAGAAGGAGCTCCTACCCTTCGTGACAGCATGGATGGAACTGGAGAGCATTATGCTAAGCGAAATAAGCCAGGAGGTGAAAGACAAATACCATATGATCTCACCTTTAACAGGATCCTAATTAACAAAACAAATAAACAAGCATAATGTAACCAAAGACACTGAAATTGAGAACAAGAGAGGAGAGGGATAGGAATATCCAGGGAAAAGGGGAAGGGTTTAGAGCAACAAGTATGAAAGACACATGGACAAAAGCTGGGGCGGGGGGTGTGGAAATGGGAGGGAGCTCGGGAGGGCTGGGGCAGTGGGATGGGATGGGAGTAGAAGACAGAAAACTGTATAAGAACAACAATTAAAATTAAAAAAAATAATTAAATCTGGAGGTGTGATCAGATTTAACGTCACATTTAAAAAAAAAATGAGCTGAAGCTATTTCATTTTGAAACTTAAAACGTATGAATATAGTTTCTTAAAATTATGTTCCATATATGTCTGATGGAGCTTTTCTGCAACTGTCCTGAAGTTATTTTTTTTTTTTTCAGACAAATTTCTTATTATACCTTTACATTCACTGATGCCTACAGTTAATCAGACACAGGTACGTTGTTAAATTTATTCACTGTTTTTCAAAATGAGACAAGCCCAAAGGACTGCTTATTACATCTTATTTATTTTTAAGGCATATTTTCACATAGTTATCCAGGTAAAAGATACTTCTTTGAGAACCTCACAAATGAGTCTTCAGGGGATGATTTTACAAAAACGTGAATAAGAGAATAATCCACACATCAAATTAGTAAGTCAACATTAGGGAAAAGTTTAAAGATTGTTTTCACCAGTAACTTGTTTGGCATTTCTGACTAAAAGAGAGAGGGTATGTGAGTACCAATAAAAAAGACATACTGCAGCTTGATATTTGAAAGTTTGATTTATAGCATTAGTATATTTGCAGGTATGAGATTTCCTGTTTTGTCTATAATGTAGTATTATTGGCTTAGCCAGATTCAGAGATTTCCTGAGTTAGAATGAACACTGCATTCTCAAAGGCAAGGTAATTATCTGGATTGCAGTATTTGTGGGCCCTGGTAGAATAAGGTGGATGAGAAAGGCTACCTCTCTTCCCACCTAGTATTTTCACATTTTGTAAAAAACTGTCAAGACTTTTCTTATTGAGACTTAATATCCTTTCTGCTGATACCTTTGTCCTGTGTCAGATTCAGGATTAGACACAGAATTGGATACCCAAGGGAAGAGGAGGGGAGAGAGCTCTCGATTCCAAAGGCTGGACTGCTGTCTATTAGCAAACCATGTGATGTGGAGGCACTTTCGGTGTCTGACACCCTAACAGTCAATTTTTTATTCCTTTGCTACAGAGTATGTGACTAGACTGGGAAACACCATGTTCTCTATTGAGTTCTACTTTTATACATGCATGGATACGTATGTGCATTTTTTTTTGCTTTATAGCCAAGTGGTACTTGGCTGCATTGCATGTCTTTTCATCTACTTGGGTGACTTTGTCACAAGGCTGTATTATTTGTAGGATTCAGCATTTCAAGAGGACTTTTTAAGAATCCAGTCTAATCTCAAAAGCTTGTATGTGGTGGTACAGCCATTAATATTTATTCTCATGAGTTGGGCATCTGCCTGGTTGTTTGCTGTTTTTACCCATACAGTTTTGGGTAATTCGTAACTCTTATTCTTACACAAAATTTCTCTCTCTCTCAAAAGTTTGACTACACAGTAAGATGTTTAACTTTCCCGTTTTTGTTTAAAACCATTCTATAAATTACTGTATTTCATTTAAAATCTTGTTTGTGATAAGATTTTGACATCTGGGGGAGATTTAGTCTGGTTCTGTGGTATTGAAAGTGATGTATACCTTACAAATACATTTATAAATGTTACATGCATACATATGTTAGCAAATAAACACTGTTAAAAATGGGTAGTATCTGAATTCCTCTAACTGAAAGAATAATGTATAAGAAATTAATGTACTTTTGGAATTTTGATGTATTTATTCTTACAGGTATTTAAAAGAACCCCTCCTGGTGTTCGGAAAATAGTGATTGCTACCAACATCGCAGAGACTAGGTAAAGATTGTTTTACCTGTCAACTGCTGGCCACTATACTAGTTTTAAGTCCCATAACTTATTAACGTACCTTCATCTTCTTTTCTCTACAAAGTACTTTATAATTTCTCAAAAGTAAGTCTTTTAATTTAATCATGGTAATGGCACAGGTTTGTTTAGTTTTTAAAAGTTTTATTTAGCCTATCCTAATGTTTTAGCCCTCTTCCGAAACAGCCTTCTAAGGTGTTCTTTCAAAGCTTCCCTAAAAAAACATGGAAGCCCATGCGAGTTTTGTTCTATGTGCCTTTTTCTGGTAGGGGATGGTGCATTGTTTGGTAATTTGACATTTAGGTATGTCTCCAGCCTTTAAAGTGTATGTATTCTCTTGGAGGTAGCAATATACCAGTATAGTGTTGAAACATTGTTCTGTGGAGACTGTTACTAAACTGTGGCCCTGGGGTGGGGACAAAAAAGCTAGGTACAAAAGTCACAGGCAAGCTGTGAAGTTTGGCTGCAGGTGAGTGAGAATCAAACCCCTGTCTGCAGAATCGGCGCTGTGCTGCCCTGCAGCTGCTGAGGCTGCCTGTGGTGAGGTGCTTGGTCCTGTCTCACTGGTAAATGTGGGAGGAGAGGCAGAAACCCTGACCTGCTAAAATCCATTTGATCCTGTAGAAATGCTCTAAATTCCCGACCTGTAGACTTTTCATAGATAAATGTACTTTTGATATGTTTCTAATATTTTATATACCTGTTTCCAAACAGCATTACCATAGATGATGTAGTTTATGTGATAGATGGAGGAAAAATAAAGGAGACACACTTTGACACCCAGAACAACATCAGTACAATGTCTGCCGAGTGGGTCAGTAAAGCTAATGCCAAACAGAGGAAAGGTCGAGCTGGAAGGTAAGACGGGACCTTGTCTGAAGCCTTTAAAAAACACATGAAAAATTTCTGTAGCGCAATGTGTTACTGGTATTGAAAAATATTATTTAGAAGAGTTACTTTTCATGCATTTTAAAGCTATAGTACATTTTTAAATGAGAAAGTCTTTTAATTATAGTTTCTTTGGAATTCTTTTTTAAGATTTTTCTACCCCATTCCTTAATTCAGGTCATTTAAATTAATATTTTTTACTTTTCTTCTTAGTTGTACTGCCTATAATTTTATTTCTTTTTTAAAAGGCACATGTTACTAATAATAAAATACTATTTGAATGTCAGGTCATTTCCTAGTCACTTTATATATACATATATAGATTAACTTGCTTAATTCTCAGCACAGTGCTGTGAGGTAGATTATTACCTCTATTTTAGGGGTAAGGAAATTAAGGTACAAAGAAAGTAAGTAATCCTGTTAAAGTCACACAGCTTTGTAAGTAGCAGGACTAGACTCCAGGCATCTGGTTCCATAGGCCAGGGTCCTAATTCCTGTACTGTACATTGTGCCTGTCACTATTAGTTACCAACCAAAACTCGAGGAAAGTTCCTTTCTCCCATTGATGTAAATGGGAGTTATAATAAATAAAAATTTCCCTGTCTTAATGGTAGGAAAATGATTTGTCTTTAACACAAGTAATTGAACTTACTGTTCATTTTCGTGCATTTTCTCACATTATTTAAGTTTGTAATATGTTTATAAAACTCTCACATACTTGCTGTAATCTTTGCAGATTATCTCAGTATAACTTGGCTTCTAGGTAGTTTATTATATTGTGCAGTTGATGCTGTCGAGCCAAAGTCATGGCTTAATCTAAGAAGTGTACCCTTCTTATCAGTTATTAGGGGATAACTTGATTGGGGGCCCAGCAAGACTGGGTTCTCCCATGCAGACCTTTCACCGCAGGATACTGATTTAAAAAGTATTCATCATAGTGAACGGGTTTTGGCACACTTTTATATATGAATAGTACACGTGCTAGGTCTTAGATTTGATCCATGAAACAGTTATGAAAATCAAGTACATGAAGTAGTAATTTTCTCTAATTCTTCAACCTCACTATCCTAGTGGAGGTTAAATGGAATTACAGTGTTTTAATTGTAGTGGAAAATGGTCTTCTGTAGGCTCCAAAGATGTAAATTCCTTTAGCAAAGCCTAATTAGCTTGATAATTATTTTGAAGGTGAGAGCAAACAATATTATGTGCTCCTCAGTGAAAGCACTCTTAGTTTCTGCAGGCATGTTATGTAACAGACAGTGGGTTTTTGTAGGCTAAGATTTTTAGATTTTATCTTTAGTCCTATAGGAAAAGGACCTCCTCCTGCTATTGCAGCAAGAACCCATAGAACTATTTGTTTTTTTTTTTAAATACATGGCATGTATATCCTCACCTCTTCACATCTGTCCTTAATATTGTCCAAAGAACAATATCATTCATGTCATTAGAAGCAAACAGTGAAGGAAAAAAAATTCCAACATTATTCTGAGAGCTCATTAAATAGCACATACCTAAAAGCATTTTAAATAATATAGACAGGTTAACATAATGCCAGGGTTTGTTACAGCAGCTGTTCACAAGGCATATAAAGATTCGACCTAGTAGACTGCTGTTACCAAGCACAGTAGAAATAGGGAAGCTGATTCTTGGTGGGGCAGGAAATCTTCTATTTCTTAAAACTAGGACATAGGATAGGATACGGATAGTGGATTTAAGGCTCTTCAAAATAGATGGGGAGAAGGAATATGTGATTAATAAAAATGAAGTAATAAGTAAATTAGCTATGCTGTGGCTTGTAAGTAGTAGGTAATGGCTGCTTTCCCTGCCTACTCTTCTCTGGAGTCCTAAAAAGTCACTGACAAATGCTTCCTTTCTGCGCCCCCCCCCCCCTTTTTTTATCTTTTCAGAGTTCAGCCTGGCCATTGCTATCATCTGTATAATGGTCTCCGAGCAAGCCTTCTAGATGACTATCAACTTCCAGAGATCTTGAGAACTCCTTTGGAAGAACTTTGTTTGCAGATAAAGGTAAAGTGGGATGGTTAAAAAATTAGATGGGGATGGCATTCTAATGTTTACCACGCATTTGTTTTTTGTATGTGTTAGTAAACTATGTTTTTAAACTTCCTTCGAATGCTTATTTAAAAGTATTTAATCATGTACTGCTCTGAAGCCAGATTGCCTGTGTTTGAAGCCTATCACCTCCCCTGACAAGCCACTTTTGGTACATTGGACAAGTTATTTAAGTTAAACTCATACAAGTTTCTCACTACATAGTAAGTGTTCATTAAATGTTAGCTACTATTATTACATCATTTTTTTTAATCCTCACCTGAGGACATGCTTATTGAATTTAGGGGAAGGGTGGGAGAGAGAGTGGGAAAGAAACGTTGATGTTGAGGGAGAAATACTGATCAGTTGCCTCTGGTGTGCACCTTGACTGGGAATTGAACCTGCAACCTAGGCATGTGCCCTGACTGGGAATTGAACCCATGACCTTTTGGTTTACAGGATGACGCTCCAACCAAGGGAGTCACACTGACCAGAGGTGTTACTACATCTTAAGATTTTTATCTCCCTTTATAAAGTACTTACCTTTTTTTTTCAGTATTTTATATATTTTCATATAATTTCCTTATTTCAAAAATAATTGGTAATCAATTTGTTGAGATTTTAACCAAGTACTTTTCTCAATAATAAGTTAGTAGATAATAAAAAGTAGTATTTCAGCCTTTAAATGTATTTTTATAGAATCACAAATGTAATTTCAACTTACTCTTGTAAAATAACTGACTTGAAGATCATGTGTAGGTTTGATGTGTTACTCAAGTGAGTGACAGGCAGGACTAACTGTTAAGTCAATATAGGGTATATGTTTAATTATATTTGTTGTTCCAGATCTTAAGGCTTGGTGGAATTGCTCATTTTCTGAGTAGGTTAATGGACCCACCATCAAATGAAGCAGTGTCACTCTCCATAAAACACCTGATGGAACTGGTAAGCTTGACTTTTTAAAAAAATTTTAACTTAGATTTATCTGAGTATTAAAGCACATAAGCCAGGTAGATAATTATAATCTTACTCGTTACTGCAAGCTATACCAGTGAATTCACAGTGCTCAATTTTATACACTATTTGGCTGTTCACCTTGGTGTATAAATTATGAGTTAGTTATAAAAATGAGACCTTCATTATGTTCTTATACTAAGTCCTCGTCACACAGTTTTTTTCATTGTAGGCGTGATTTAAAATTATGTACAATTTTGAAATCCTTGAACGGGTACTTTATAAAGGCAGCTCATATTGTTGAGGGAATACCAACAGGTGACTTTTCTCCAAAATGTCATATTCCTCGACCTGTCATTTTATTCTTATAGCTTTTTTCCTTGTTTCTTTTCATGAAGTCAGTGTTTTGAGAAACTAGTTTCAGTATCTCAGTCAAGTGACCTCTTGGTAGTCGTCCCTGCACAAGACCGTGTTGAGAAGCACAGAACTAGCTGTGAGTTAGAGCCCAGAGCGGGGAGAAAGCGGTTGGAGCTCTGTAGTCTGGAGCAGCAGCTACTACCGCGTTACTGGGCAGCCCAGAAATGGAGCATGTCTGGCATCGCTACAAGTTCTGTGGATTGGCGCTAGGTGAGAGGATGCCAAAGTATATTTTACATGTTTGTTTTATTTGAGGCATCTGTGCAGATTATTTTGAGAATTTGGCCCATATCAGAACACTGCAGTAGATTTTAATGAGAGTATTAAGTTGTTTAAGTGAAAAAGCATTGTGTTACTGTCTAGCCTCCTTTGTTGGAATGCAGGTTAGGGTTAGTGAGGTCACACTGGTCTGTAGGAAGCAGTACAGTTCTGCCAGTGACCGCTCTCCCCTGTTTCTGTCTAATAGAATATAGCTGTGGAGAGTGGTGCCTAGAAAATCAGCTTACTGTTTATGGTCGAGATGGACAGCCGAGGACCCTAAAGCCTCAGCCGGATGGTGTGTCCTCTCCTGAGTGAAATCAAGAGTCAGTCTTTATGTAATCATTGCAGGCAACAAAATTTGGTAAAGGCCAGCAAATCCTTATCAACAGTAGGGGCCTGAGCCCACATTTAAAGTTAAAATTTATTGTGAATTTTACAGGATTTCCATACAGGATAAAAGAACAAAACAAAAATGTTCAGATTAATGATTAACCACAAAGTGAACACTGTGTAATCATTACTCATGTTGAGAAGTAAGAATATTCCAGTATCCTAATGTAAAGACTGTCTCCCTCCCAATCACCTTGCTGCCCTTCAGTCCCAAAGATAACCTCTACGGGCACTGAACAGTGTTAGGGCATTTGGGCTTAAGAGAGTGAGGAGTGGTTTCTTTTTTCCTAAGCAAACTAAAGTTAGGTTTAATTGTGATGCTTGATGATGTCAGTTTTAAACATAAACCCTTAACTCTACAGAACGCTTTGGATAAACAAGAAGAATTGACACCTCTTGGGGTCCATTTAGCACGATTACCGGTTGAGCCGCACATTGGAAAGATGATTCTTTTTGGAGCTCTGTTCTGTTGCTTGGACCCAGTACTTACCATTGCTGCTAGTCTCAGCTTCAAGGATCCCTTTGTCATTCCATTGGTAAGAAAGAAAGAGAAAGGCTAGGCATTTTTATGTACACGTGATAGTCATTGCTTAAGATCATGTTTTTCATTAGTGTTTTATTAGACTGTTCTAATATATAGGGTCAGAGCCATTTAATTTGCCTTGGTCTTTATTTTTTAAGGGGAAAGAAAAGGTCGCAGATGCAAGAAGAAAGGAATTGGCAAAGGATTCTAAAAGTGACCATCTGACAGTTGTGAATGCGTTCGAGGTAAAAAATAACTTGTGATGGTTTATTCACATGAAAAGCTGGTGATAGAATAGGAACCTGTTTAACTTTTTAAAATCTATATTATCATAGGTATTAGGAATAAATTGCTAAGTGAGAATGTTTAAAATGAGTTGAACATTTGAAAACATTTCATTTCTAAGTTGTATAATAGCTTTTTAAATTTTTACTTTTGGAGAAGAAGTCTGTGTTTCTGATTTGATAACAATTGAACAAATGAACAATTTATTTTAATATTTTATTTGCTATTTGCTTGTGTCTGTCTTACTGATATTTCATGAGAGAAGGTATCTCTCTGTTTAAGAATAAACTATACCTATATTCTGATTTAACATTTAGAGTATTATAATCATATACATTATTCAGAGTACAGGCATTTTCTCCCAAAAGCCAGGTGTATCAGAGGATAAACATTTATTACCCATCTTTGCAAAATTTAGATGTAATTTTGTTTATAGAGATAGCAACTTCTAGACTTAGTTTTGTACTACATATTATGGGAAAGTTTTTTTTTCTTTGAGCTAATTCAGTATTACTTTTCTTTTTCCCTATCTTTCCTCCTTCTCTAGCTAAAAATTAAAAGTCATATTTGTGAAGTTGAAAAACATTTGATAGTATTGAAATTTTTCAACAGTTCTCATTTACTTTACTACATTATGTGCAGTGTGATGCCATTTTGTACAGAGTACACAATATATTACTCTGTAACTTGTACGTACTTGTGCAAAGGTCTGAAAATTCAGTGGTGGTTACCACAATTGGGATCATGGGGAGGTGGTTTGTGTTTTATTTGTTTATTTTTTTTAGTTTATAAATTTCAAAATTCTTTCACCTTTTTACACAGAAAACATCAATAGAAGATTAAACTGTTACCAAAATGAAGACAAGTAGTTAGTCTTTGCTTTGGGGAAAAATATAAATGGTTTTCTTAATTTCTTTGCCCGTAGGGCTGGGAAGAAGCTAGGCGACGTGGCTACAGATATGAAAAAGACTATTGCTGGGAATATTTTCTGTCTTCAAACACATTGCAGGTAATGGTGAATATTTTGGAGTGATTCTCATACATATTAGATTAGAAAATATATGTATGCATTTTGTACAAGCTAATTGTGTGAATTTGTCTAATGAAGTTGGCTCATTATTCAATATTTTTATTAAATGAACTGCAGCAAAACAAGAAAAGATGTATACTATAATAAACAAAAAACTGATGGCTGAGAAAAGGTACCAGAGTCTAGAGTGTAGCAGAAAAGCACAGCAAGGCTCGGTTACTGTCCTGGCACTTACCTTCTAGTTGACATTTCGATGACTCAGCCTGAACATTTTCACTAATACTCCCAAAGTTGATTTTTAATATCAAATAGGGTGAGTATCTTAAACTTTGAGGGTAGGTATCTTTAGCTGATTTCATGTAGTGAGAGAACACTGGACAGGAACATTTGTGAAACAGAAGAAAGTAATCTATAAACGGGGCAGTTGCACTGAATGGAGAAGTGGTCGCCGGCCAGTGAGAAGAGGCATGTCCTTGCCTTTCCCCGTTAGGCGTGCACTCCAGCTCTGTACTGGATGTTCAACAGATCTACAAGAGGGTAGTAAAAGCGTCAGGAATCCAGCATATTTACCCGAGAGTGCCCAAGCCTTAACTAAATGAAAAGGAGGATCATGGCAGCTCTGAAAGATGCTGCAGCCAAAGGACAAAAGGAGTGGAACACAGCATATCTCAGCAGAAAGTACCTTATAACTGCTCCATAGTAAAGAACAGCCGCAGAATATGAGTTCAGTGAAACTGCTGTAAGAAAATAAGCCAATAGAGTGAATGAAAAGACTGCTGCACTAAGAAAAAGACCAAAAGAACTATAAAGAACAAAATGGACAGCCCTTAAAAGCAAATGATTGCCATAGAAGAGAGGCTTAAAATAATCAGTTTATAGATGCAGCTGCAAAAGGAAAAATGTTAAAACCATAAGTTAAAAGCTGATAGGCAGGAAGACAGGACTGATTCATCATAAAGATAATAGATGTCTATACACGGAAAATTCAAGTGAGATTAAATATGTATTTGAGAGATGTGTAAAAACATTTTCCTGAGAAAGAAAAAAATGAAATGAACCATTGAGTATGAGAATGTGGCTGAATCCAAGTGTTACTTGAAAATACTGTATTCAGTCAAGATACTAAAATATAAAGATAAAGGATAAACATTCAAGGAAGCACTTAAAATACTGCGCCCATGAGCTGTTCTTGTAAAATTCATTGACAGTGAAATGCCAGTTAAGAGAGAAAGAATTCAGGAATGGAAAGTACATGCTCCATTAACTGGTACTGTACACTGATGTTATTTAAATATGCACTGAGTACAAAACAGGAATTATGGATACAGAATAGGATGTAAAGGTTATTATCCTGAACAGTAAAAAAAGAATGGTAATGAAAACCAGGAGGTGACCAGAAAGTCAGCTGTAAGAGAAATTAGGTGGGGAAACTCAAGTCACACACAATCCATAAAAGGAAGATATGCTTAAATATGACCAATGCAGAACTTGTCTAGTTCAGTGTCATTTCTGTTTTTTCACAACACTGAACTAGAATTAATTTAAAAAATATTTTGTATACAGTTATCCCGTTTTTGAGATAGCATTTCTTTTCTAACTCTTCTGCCTGGATATACGTAAGTGTCTGCAGTACTGTTTCTTAGTAAATGACTTTTCTGACAGTATTGAGTTTAGGAAAGTTTGTTCACTCATACTTCTCAGTATTACTTGATGCTTTATAATGAGCCATGCATCATTTTTATCCAAATAGTGATTTTTCTCAAAAATAAAAAATGACCTGCAGTTTTTGTGCCAATAAGCTACAGTAGTTATTGTCAGTAGTAGAAATATGGATGGATATCGGCTATTTTCTTTGTACTTTTTCTGTATTTCTTTCAAAATACAGGGTAGAGAGCAATTTTGAAGATATTAGTCTTTTTGTAAAACAGAGTAATCCTTAAATATCAGTGGTCATTTCGTACCATAGGCAAACCTTTTCTGTAGAAGATCAGGTGATGACTGTGTTAGCCTTACAGGCCACGTGGTCTCTCTTGAAACCACTCATCTCTGCCGTATGGCGCCAAGCAACCGCAGATAATATGTAGGTGAATGGGTGTGGTCGTGTTCCAGTAAAACACTGTTGACACAAACAGGTGTCTATAAAGTTTGTAGTCTGCCATCCTTTGCTCTAAAGTGACACGTTTTTGCAAAAGTACCTTATAAAGCTGGAAAGCTTGCAGCTAATTTATTTGTGAATATATGCTTTATAACTCCCGTAAATCTGTGGAAGGTTTTCTAGTTCTCTTTGTTACCGTTGCTCTCTAGATGCTGCATAACATGAAAGGGCAGTTTGCTGAGCATCTTCTTGGAGCGGGATTTGTAAACAGTAGAAACCCCAAAGATCCAAAATCTAATATAAATTCAGGTAAAGCAGAAAACAGTGTGAACAGCTTGCTGCTTTTGTCCGTTGTATCAGTATTTTACTCTTTGTTCTCTACCTCCCACCCCAATAGATAATGAGAAGATAATTAAAGCTGTCATCTGTGCTGGTTTATACCCCAAAGTTGCTAAAATTCGACTAAATTTGGGTAAAAAAAGAAAAATGTAAGCATTGAAGACTATTATGAATTGTACTACATTGTCTCCTTTAACTTTTGAAATCCTATAATGCAACAGGGCTCATATTGTACATTTGTTTTTACTCATACGAGGACCGTATCCTTGTTCTTTTTACTTTTGATCATTTAAGAGAAAGCAAACTGTCAACAGAGGCATCACTTTGCCTCACAGCATATCCCTGGCATCAGCTGTCCATCACCCACTATTCCCAAAGCATGTTAGTCAGTGTGATAGTGTAAACATGAGAAAAGTAAGCCAGGTATTAAACTCATCCCAGAAGTTCAGTGACCTGATGGGAGTGCTGGGCATTTGTAGTCATATTGTATCAGACTCTGTGTAAGACAGCCATCTGAAACTAAGAAATGCAAAACTTTTTAAATGCCTGAAAAGTGAAGGAAAACAGTGCCAGATAAACGTTACTTAGAATAGATTTTGCTTCACAATCTTTCTCTTCTTATACAATAGGTAATTTTGTAATTTGTCTCTGAATAAAATAGTGATTTTACTATTGTGAAAGATAAAGTATGACTTTTAAATACACATACAAACAGAGTTAGCCTCAGTAGTAATTGGAGAAAATGTGGCCCATTTTCGCCCAATAAAAGAGCTAGTGAGGAAAGAGGGGAACTCGAAGTCACAGATGGCTAGTGTCACTGAGCTGCCATGCTCTTGGAGGGTCCTCTGCGTTAGCAGCCGTTAAAGCGGCCACCGGCCCAGGGATCTGGAAGTGAATATTTTAACTGGAGGCGTATTGCCTAAGGTAGTTCCAGATTTTTTTTTAAAAAAATAATTATATTTTAAACAACAAAGATGTCTAATAGCAGTGGGGAAATTATGGTTTTATAATACCATATTGTATGACTTTTCTGGTAGGTGGGCATATAAAACAGCCATTGTGTTGTAACATGAAATATTTGAAGTGATATTAAATGAAGAAACTATACCCTATGATTATAAAAAAATACAGACCTCAAAGATAAAGCACAGGCATTGTTCCCGGGCGTCGGTTCTCAGCTGTTTCTGCCCCTTGGGAGATCTGACGGTGGGGACCTTGTGGTCACTGTAATTGCGGTGGTGCTAATAGACTGGGGCCAAGGGTGCTAAAGCGTTCCACGGTGCAGAGGGCGTCCCCCACAACAAAGAATCCAGTATGTTAAAAATGCTGAGGCTCAGAAACCCTGCTCTCACATACATGTAAGGTTGCGGGTAACACGAATTGTATTCATTGTGACTGGATTATACACAGTTTTAGTGATCAAGTACTTTTTGACATCAGTACTTTGTCAAGTTCTTCATACGTATCCCTAACTTGACAGGTACTGTATCAGAGAAACTTTGAAATAAAAATATTTTATATAACCCACTGCCATCCTTGGAAGATTTTATGAAAATGAAAAAAAAAAAGTTCTCTTTGGATTGGTGCTTTATTTTGGTCCAGACCAGGGGCCCGCAATTTTGGCATGCTGGCCAAAACCTAGTTGTGCACATTTTTACTGGAACACGGCCATGCCTGTTGGCACATGTTGTCTGTGTCTGCCTGTCTGCTGCCTGGCAGCCTTGAGTCATCGTGCTGGAGATCGTAGGGCCCGCAACGCCTGAAACATTCTCTTTGCTCCGGAACGGAAAAGCCTGCCAGGCTCCGCTCCTGTAGTGAAGTGGGGTTGCAGGGCGGCTTTGGTTAAGTGCAGGGAGGAAGAGTAATTTCTGAGTTTATTCTGAATAATGGCTAGTGACTGTGATACTGATAGAAGTATTATGAATGCCTAGAAGCACAAAAAAGAAACTTTCATATGATTTCACTTATATATGGAATCTAAAGAACAAAATAAATGAATAAAGAAAATTGAAACAGACTCCTAGACACAGGGAGCCGACTGGACTGGTGGTTGCCGGCGGTGAGGAGGGGTTGGGCTGGGTGAAAAAGGTGAAGGGGTCACCAAGCAGAGACTGGTAGTCACAGGGATGTCGAGTACAGCCCGGGAATGTAGTCAGTGATACCGCAGTACCTGTGTCTGCTGCCAGGTGGTGCTGGAAATCCTGAGGGGAGTATGATGTAAAGGGTGTGATTGTCTAATCACTAAGCTGAACACTTGAAACCAATACAAAATAATATTGAAAGAAAACTATAATTGAGAAATAAAATAAACCAACATCTAAAAAAAAAAACAAATAGGAAGGATCAATGGATTAGCAGCTTTTATGTCACCTAATACAGATCGTTACTATTGACTATTTAAAAATAAACCACCACACATCTCCCCGTTGAATAATACTAAAAACCCCTACAAATCGATATAAAAATTTTATGGCCATCAAAGAAAAGAGCTCTGGGAACAAAGAGACTGCAGTCCAGCTGCGTCAGTGCACGCTCATTCCAGGTAACCCTCTTCTGAAAGTAGGGCGTTTGGGTGAATGCGAGACCACTTAGACAGACATAGTTTAGGTTCTTAAAAGTCAGTTGTAGCTAAAACCCCTTGTAAACAACATTTGTAATTTTTTATTTTATATTCATCTGGTTTATATTTGACCTGTGAATTTCTTTAATCCTTTCACAAAGTTATTCTTTAAATCAAGGGCTGTTAGTATCATTGACAGTATTATGTATCTTGTTCTCTTGGTCTGTATCACTTTGAACTGCTTAGCTGTTTATTTTATTCTTTGTCCTTCAGTTGTATAGTAGAAACATAATTAAATATTTTGTCACCTTTCTAATGTGTTGTATACCTTCAAGAAGAGGATTTGATACATGATTATAAGGATTTGATGTATTCACAGCTAGCTGATATTTTAGTAAAACAAAAAATTATTTCCTCAAAAATAAATTTGTAAATTTACATTGCAAAAATAAACCAAACTTAGTCTGTGGAGCTTTTTTAAAATCTGGGATTGGTTTGGAATCTCTCAGAATTTTTTTTAACAACTACATTTGCACTTTTTAAAAGGGTGAAAGTTTACACAAAAAACGATGGACTAGTTTCTATTCATCCTAAGTCCGTTAATGTGGAGCAAACAGATTTTCACTACAACTGGCTTATCTATCACCTAAAGATGAGAACGAGTAGTGTAAGTAAATATTTAAAATTATCATGGATCCGAATGTCAGTGCTGTATTTTTATAATTATATAGTTTTTATAATTATAAACAAAATTTGTTCTGTCAAAAAATTTTTGTGACGTGAATTATAACTTCCTTAAAGCAGATAATGTCTACTTTTAGTGTGCAGGTCTGTCATCTCCATTTTTGTATTTTAATTGGGACGGTTATTTGATTTGCGTAATTTTCTGTCAAAGCCACGTGTTCAGGAAATACTGGAATTTTCTGGTGTACAGGAGTTGACGCTGTACAGAGAATTTTGTGGTCATGTCGGTATACCTTGTATGTATTGGTCAGAATGTGAAGTATGATTCCATTTATATATCTATAAAAATAATTTCAGCTACGTTAGTGTTTTCCTTTGTCACTCAATATTTTGTTTATAAAGAATAGTACTGTTTGAATTGAAACAAATATAAAACTGATGTTCTCTGAATTGATAAAAAATGGTTCATTTAAACTGTATTTCTTCAAACCTAGTCTCTGTAGTTACACTAATAGGATAATACCTATTTTAGAAAGATTAATACTAATAAATTGATACTGGTGATAAATTATTGAGTTAATGTGGCAGTCATTCAGACTCTTTGAATCTGTTAACTTGCTTTAATTCTCATTACAGATATACTTGTATGACTGCACAGAAGTCTCCCCATACTGTCTCCTGTTTTTTGGAGGCGATATTTCCATCCAGAAGGATAATGACCAGGAAACTATCGCCGTGGATGAATGGATTGTCTTTCAGTCCCCAGCAAGAATTGCCCATCTCGTTAAGGTGACTGACTTTAAGTGATTGTGGTTTTGTTACAGGTATCACATATTTTATAAACGTTGCTTGATATTTTTCAGTAGAGCAAATAATGTTGAGAAATTTATTCATAGTTTTTCAAAGTTGTTCTTTGAGGTAGTTACAGACCAACCATTGTAAATGTCTTGAGACCAAAGTTTGAATTTTTAAATTTTACTGTGCATTTACCAAATGTTTCAGTCTTTTGTATAATAGCTTATGAAGTTCCTTGTTTCAGCTAGTCACTGTTATTTATTACATTGTTTTGTTGTACATCTCTCTTTGTTGAACTTGTGTAATTTTTCCAACCTTAGGAATTAAGAAAGGAACTAGATACCCTTCTGCAAGAGAAGATTGAAAGTCCCCACCCTGTAGACTGGAAGGACACGAAATCCAGAGACTGTGCAGTCCTCTCAGCTATTATAGACTTGATCAAAACGCAGGAAAAAGCCACCCCCAGGAACTTGCCGCCACGATTCCAGGATGGATATTATAGCTGACAGCTTTCCTGGGCGGTCTGAAAGCCACCTTGACAGCCATTTGCCATCATAGCTTATTAATTTTTGGCGAAAGGCCAAACCCTGGGATGTGAATAATTTTCATGTGTAAGGTGGACACCTTCAGTCGGCAGTGAAGATTTAACTGTGCATGAGTTAGCAGTGTTACCTGTAGCTGTTACAAATACACCGTAAAAAACAATGTGCTCTCTGCTCACACACTCTGTTGTGGTCACGGCCACACTTCGAGTATTTCTGTTATGTCCATTGAGTGTTGCACCACCTGGGAAGTTCCTTGGTTCTGTTATAAGAAATTAATTTTTCTGCCCATAACGAGTGAGTATAGAGCCAGTAAAAGTAGAATGCTTAGCCAAAAAGCAGTGTCAGGTAGGAATTTGAACACAGCCATATTTTTTAAATGAGAATTTTTATCAGAAGTTCACTTGTTCTAGTAAAACTCAGTATTTAATAAAATGTACTGTGTGTAAATCTCAGCTAAATTTTTGGCTTGATTTCTACACTACCACTACCCCCCTTGGCTTATTTGGTTTAAAAAGTCTCCTTGGACTGTGTTCATGCCCCTTTCACAGTGTGTGGTGCAGCGTGGTGCAGCAGTTGGGAGTGTGGGCGTGTGGAGTCTGACCCCTGAGTTCAGACTCAGCTCTCACTTTCTAGATGTTTGGGGCCAGTTATTTTGCTTCTGTTTCCTTTTCCTTACCTGGAAAGTACAGGTAACAATTTTAAGGATTAAATATATTAATGTACACAAAGTGCATAGACCTAGTTAGTGCCTAGCATGTAGAGTAGTCTATTATTATACTTTTTTTTATACTCTGAGTGTTATTTCACCCTCTTGGCCAGTGGAAGTTAGTGTAATACGTAGTGTATGTGTTTATTCCAAGCTGGCTGTGACGAGTACTGGTTATTAATCCACCAGCCATCTTGCCCCTCCCTCCTTGTTTGTTCAAGTGCTCCCCCACTCCGTGCGGCCTGGTGCCCAGGGAAGTCAATCCTTGCACGGTCTTACTCCCCATGTAAGGAAACTGACGGGGCGTGGCTATGTGAGCCTGTCCTGGGCAATGGCAACTGAAAAGAGACCTGCAGGGTGCATCTGAGAAAGATTTTTCTCTTTTAAGAGACTTAGAAGAGGAAATTCCACTCTCCATCTTTGCAGATTATCTTTTCTTAATCAGAACTGCTGCTACCATTTTGTGGTCACGGGGTTAGCTCAGTGGGACAGTGGTGAAAATCATCAGTCCTGGATAGTGCTGAGCTGCGGAATTATCCAAACTACCTTTGCTATACGGAGACACAGTAAACCTTTCATTGAAATACAAACTACTCATCGCTGAGCACCGTTTGCTGAACATTGTTTTCTAGTTATCTTGTGATCTAACGGTTTGATCCATATGTTTGATAAAAGATAGAAAAGTACTGGACATACTGGACAAAGAAACATATCAATACCAACCTGCTGTACCCTAAAAGCTACACATTTTATTGTGCCTTCCAATATATGCAAAGAAACCAAAGGAAAAGAGTTACCTTATGACAGCTGGGATTGATTGATGATGCCGTAATGATCTGCTAACAGCATTGGTTCAGGTCCTGCCCCACTTCTGGGAATGTGTGTCACTCTGCCATTGCCTTCCAAGGTTTTGAAGGTCCTTTGTGTCCCAAGTCCATTCTTTCAGCTAGTCTCTCAAAAGTGACCTGCCTCTCGCTGAATTCTTACATTGAGTCATGTCACAATACTGTGAGCACGTGGGTTTTGCCCCTAAACTTGAGGTGACCATCATCAGGTCCTGGTTCTAAAGAGGGTGACTTTTTTTTCTTTCTTTTTTCTTTTTTTATACATAGTTGTCCAAAATGGTCTTGGCAGAAAGCATTTTTAAAAGTCTCTTAAAAAAAGATTACTAGTTAATTAGTTCCATGTTTGCAAACCAATATTTAGTCTCCTTATATATGAGGGAAATGTTCCTGATGAATTGTTTAATAGATGAGCTATTCAAATACATGAAGTGATTATCACCCCCAATTTATGGCTTCTCTGCAGCTAATCAGGAAGGAAGTTTTGATTGAAGGTGCTATTTTTGTTTTGTTTCTTTTGTTTACGTGTTATATAGCGTGTTATGAAATAGCATGTTACTGGGTTGAAAATGTATTCCAGGTCTGAGAACTTTTTGTCATTTGGTGCTTTTAAAGAATAAGGCATTAAAGAAGGAAGTCTACTTGCCTTACCATTTTGAGTGATCCAAGTATAACTCTTAAAAGGAGAACCCTGGAAAAGAAACTTACGGGGAAAAAAGTAAAAAAAAATTGAATAATCGTTAAAAAGTGTCTTTATGGAGTGAGCCCATGTGACACCTTCCAACTTCGCTGACTAGGGCAGAGCTCTGGATTTCTTTATACCGGCGACTTTCAAACTTTTTCATCTCATGGCAAACATAAACTACTAAAATTCTGCATGCACCAAAAAATGTTTTTTTTTAACTGGCAAAAAAAATAGGTACAATTTTGATTCATTCGCACCAGACAGCATTGGCTATTCTTTTTTTTTTTTTTTTCAAACAATCCAAGGAAAAAGATGTCAGTGCTCCTGACCAAGTAGGTATGACAAGTCTTAAAAATCTTGTGGTTCACCAGTTGACAATTGCTGATTATACCAATTATTACAAGTGATTTTCTCTTATTGCAACTGCATTTTAAAAACAAAGTCCACCCTAAAATTTAGAAATTATAGAAAAGCTCTAGAAGGATTTTATTTTCAGTACCCTCTTACCCAAAGTAAATGATAATTTTCCCTCCACTTTCTAGCTCTGAGTTTGTATATATTTCTAAGTACTAGTGATCGATCATGTGGTAGAATCATATTTATAATACGTTGTTTTTAAATAGCATTTTCTGATTTTAAAACAATGCATTCTCATTATAGGCTATTTAGAAATTTAAGAAGCATTTTACCCATTTTGATATATTTACATACTCTTATGCATTAAGATATTATATGTATTAAAATTAGCCAATTTAAGTGTATGATTCTGTGGTTTTTGTCAAATGTATGAAAGTCATGTAATTGCTGCCACCAGAATCTTGATACAAAACATTCCCATCACCTAAAAATTTTTCCTCTTTCCCTTCGTGGTCAACCCCCTGCCCCTCCCCACCTCCAGCCCTTCATTGGCAACCATTGACCTGCTTTTGGTCACCAGTGTTTTGCCTTTTCTTGAATTTCAAATAAGTGGAGTCACATGTAGCCACTTGTGTCTGGCTTCTCTAAACAATGGTTTTGAGGTACATGTTGTTGCACGTATCAGTGATCAGCTTTTTTTAATGTTCAGTAGAATTGCGTTGTGCGGTTGTACCAGTTTGTTTGTTCCCTCACCAGTTGATGGGCCTTTGAGTCATTTTCACTTTTTTTTTACTCTTATAAATAAAGCTGCTATGAACATGTGTATACAAGTCTCATGTGTAGATGTTTTTATTTCTCTTCTGTAAATGCCTGATGAGGATTGTTGTGTCATATGGTGTGTTTAACTTTATAGAAAACTGCCAACTGATTTCCAAAGTGGGTGTACACTTCACTCACCCATCAGAAACGTGTGACGGTTCCAGGTGTCTCAGGCACTGGTACTTTTTGTTGCAATTTGTTGTGGCTTTAGCTCTTTTATCCTTCAGTGAATGTGGAGTCACACTTCCTTGTGGTTCATTTTGTATTTCTGCAACGGTCAGTGATGAGCATATTTCATGTTTATTTTCTTCCTTCATGTTTTGATTTTCTACCTCATAGGTTAAGTAAGTAATTGGGGCTTTAGGGATATATCTGACTAAAGAGGAGGATTCTTTTATTAATTTTAGAGATGCAGAAAATTATTAATTCATTGATATTGAAAATGGCAATGCCCTGGCTGGTATGGCTCAGTGGATTGAGCTCTGGCCTGCAAACCAAAGGGTCGCCAGTTTGGTTCCCAGTCAGGACACATGGCCTGGGTTGCGGGACAGGTCCCCAGTAGGGGGTGTGAGAGGCAACCATTTCTCTCACACACTGATGTTTCTCTTCCTCTCTTGCTCCCCCCTTCCCCCTCTAAAAATAAAATTAAAAAAAAAAAGGCAAAATGTGCCACTGTTTGGCAGGTTAGGATGATGTAAAGAATTAAGTCAGTGTTAGTCGAGTGCCAGAAGAGCGTGAGTGGTAGGTGATGGATGTCAAGCGGCTGCACACCCACCCTGATAAAGAACAGGGCATGAGATGGCACTTCTTGATGTGTACGCGGGTAGAGGGGTAGAGGCATGGGAGCTAAGGAAGACCGCGGACGTGGAAGCGCTGCAGAGTCAGCCTTTCCTCTGGATGACAATCCCATCAGTCCTGCTGAGTCAGGAGATGCGTTTTAAATTGTGACTGCTGTTTTCCTAGTTCTTCATCCTGTCTCATGTCTTACTGGCCCAGTGCGAGTTTTCAAGTGGTTGTTTTTTCAAGGAGAAGATAGTGACATATTTCTGAGTCCTTGCAGAGTGTATTTTGTTACCTTCACACAATGAAGGCATCTTGGGGAACAAACCATTTTAGCAAAGCTTTCCTTTAATGAAACTGATTCTTTGGTGATTTTAATTTCTCTAGGCCTTTTAGCTGTATACCTTTTAGGTATTCTAATGCTTCCATTCACCCCATTTTTTTAAATGACTATTTCTTTTGTTAAATTATTTGGTTTTGTTTAATTGTTCCTGGAAACCAACTTTTGATTTTGAGACACAGATAGTTAAAAACATTTTTGTGGGGTCTGGAATACAAAGAAAAATGGAGGCCATATACCAAAACTCTTGGATAAAATATGTCCTAATTTGACAATTATACATTCATAATGACAAAATAAGAAATGGCAGATAAAACCTTATGTTTTCCACAACAGAAAGCAAAATATCACAGGTGAGTTCTAGCCCTAGTTTGCTGAGACTATTACCAAATATTTCAACTTTTTCCAAATACTCTTTTTACAATCGATACAGCCATGTTTTTTTCCTGTTCTTACATGTGTTAAAATGGTGGATTGCACTGGTTGATTTTCAAATATTAAGCCAGTCTTGCATTCCTGGAATAAACCCCACTTGGTTGCGATGTGTAATAATTTTTATATATTGCTGGGTATATTTTAAGATTTTTACCGCTCTGTTTATGAGAGATACCAGTCTGTAGATTTTGTGAGATAATGCAGACCTCGTAAAATAAGTTGGGAAGTATTGCCTTCCTCTTCCAGTTCCTGGACGCGATTGTATAAAACTGGTGTTAATTCTTTAAATGTCTGGAAGACTGCAGTGAAACCATGCGCACCTGGATATTTTTTTCTGAAGTGCTAAAATTAAGAATTTTATTTACTGTATTTTGCCATGTACAATGTACTCCCAAGTGTAACATGTGCCCACATCTTGTGCACACTATACATGGGATTATGATGCCATTATTATACCCATGGTATGTAGTAATCATTCTTCCCTTGTATAATGCGCATTCTTATTCTTCCCTAAAAAATTTGGGCAAAAAAGTGCATTATACACAGCAAAATACAGTGTTTAGTAGTTGCAGGACTAAAGTGTCGGTAGTTTGGGTTTTCGACACACTGGCCCATTTTACCGAAGTTGTTGAATTTCTATCTGTCAAGTTGTTTACTGAGGCTTTGGCCATTGTGAATGGAACTGCTGTAAACATTTGTGTACAGATTTTTGTATGGATGTAGTTTCCAACTCGTTGGGTAAACACCAAGGATTGTGATGCTGCATCATCTGGTGTGTGTTCAGTTCTGTGAGAAACTGCCAAGCTGTCTTCCCAGGGGCTTTTGCACTCCCACCAGCAGTGAATGCAAGTTCCTGCTGCTCCTCCTCCTCACCAGGCTTGGTCGTGTCAGGGTCGTGGATGTTAGCCATTCTAATAGGTGTGTAATGGGAATCCCATATTAATGCACAGCTTCTTAAATTATGTATGATCTTTAGCATCTTTTCATATGCTTATTTGCCACTGGTACAGCTGTGGGAGTTCTCCAGAACTTTGCCCATTTTTAAATCAGGTTGTTTTCCAATTACTGAGTTTTAAGGGTGGTTCTTCTATTTTAGATGCCAATCCTTTATCAGGTATGTTTTGCAAGATTTCCTTCTCTGGGTTGTCTTTTCATTCTGTCTTTTAATAGCATTCAGGTTACCATTTTCTTCTCTCTCATTGATCATGCTTTTGGTGCAGTTATTTAAAAAGTCATCCACAAACCCCCAAATCACCTTGCTTTCTGTTGGTATTTTCTAGGAGTTTTATAGTTTCTCATGCTACATTTAGGTTTCCAGGTAAATATTTTACTTTTGTGATTGATTTCTAATCTGATTAAGTTGTAATCTGAGGACTCTATTAATTTCAGTCCTTTAATGAAGTTTTAAAATTTGGTGAAACTTGTTTTATGACTCCAAAATGTAAATATTCTGTGTATGCTTGAAATAAATGTATGTGCCGAAGTTGCTGCATAGACCTATACCAGTCATTTGAATCTACTTTTGATGTTTATCTACTTCTGTACTTTTATTTCTACCTATTTTTCCTGTCCAGTGAGAGAGCTATGTTCAGGTCTCATACAGTGATTTTAGATCTTACATTTCTGCCAGTTTTTGCTTTCTATATATTGAGATCATGTTATTGAGTCTTGTATTTAGAATTGTCTTATCTTCCTGGTTAAATGAAACTTTCATCATCATGTAGCCTCACTGTCCCTGGCCATACCTTTTATCTTAGACTATTCTATCTAATACTGACATGGCTACAAGGGGTGAATGTTGGGATGTTCTTGCCCAGATGGACTGACTCCTTCAGCTGCTGAAAGTGCCGTCCAGACGGCAGCCTTCACCGGCCAGCCTCTACAGGAGGTGCAGGAAGTCACCTTACCCAAGGCTGCGTCCTGTGTCTGGGGACAGTCTACATGGCATGGGTGGTCAGAGCAGGGTTATAAAGGTGCAGTCCCCTTGCTAAAGTGCCCTCTCCGCTCCCCTCTGGGCTCCATTTATAAATATCCTTGCATTCTACATGCCTCTTTCCTCCATGCCTCTGCAGGTTCACCAATCCCTTTACCCATCTCATCTCGTGTAAAAACCCAGTTCTACCATTTCCAGCTGTTTTTTCTCGTTGACATTTGTGGTTGTTAATTCTGTATTGCATCTTAAAGTTTGCCTTTATCTCCGTAAACACAACTATTCTAATTATTTTATTGTCCCGAGTGATTGAAATATCTAGAATCCGTGTGTGTCCATTTTTTATGTATCGTGATGCTGTGTGTCAGACTTTCTTGGTCTGAACCTTTTGAGAATTTGTTTTTGAATATAGAGAACTAGCTTCCTCTAGAGGAGGTTGTGCTCTAGAAGCCCAAAGGATTCTGCAGATCTATTTAAGATTCTAAACCAGTTGATTTTGACTTAATCATAAGGGAGATTATCCTCTGGGTCATATAATGAATGACAGGAGTTCTTTAAAAGCAGACTTGTTTCCTCCCTGCTGCTAGCATACTGTGTGTGGAGTCAGAGAGATCCCCAGTGTGAGGATTCGGCATGCCACCGCTGTCCTGAAGATGGAAGAAGCCACCTGGCGTGGCATGCAAAGCTACGAGCATCCCCCGCTCACCTGGCACTGGCAGCCAGCAAGGAAACGGACCTCAGTCCCACTCTCATGAGGAACTGAATGTGAGAATAATGGGTCCGAGCTTGAAAGAAGACACCAAGCTGCAGCAGAGACATCCATCCACCAGCCAACTCTGACTGCAGCCTGGGACACTCAAGGCAGAGAACCGTCAAGTCACCCTGGACTTTTGACCACGGAACTGTGAGATAAAAAATGAGCACTGTTTGACAGGAATGCGTTACACAGCAAACTAAAAGTAATATAGAAGAACTCCTTCTTCGCCTTCCACCAAGTTTCAGAAGGTGGTCAAACTTCCCAAGCCCAAAGGTTTAGATGTAACGATAAGTTGAATGGTAAGACATACTCCAGGGGTGGACAGCAGTTAGGGAACTATGGACCATGTAAGGTAAGCTAATCAGTCCTGCAGTTTTGGGGGGACTCTGAGAAGAAACAGTATGGCCCAGCTCTTAAAAATGCTCCGGCCCCCCAGGGCGGCCAGTGCCCGCACAGGCCCAAGGAGGACAGACCTGTCCCCTTCGATATCAGCTACAGATACCTTTTCAGTAGAATTCCGATTTGGCCAAGAATTCTGCAAACTAGTATATACTTAAATGCATACACCCTACTGTTAATTAAATCACAGCAGAACAAATGAGCAAGTATATACAAAATCTTTATAAATTCACATGTTTCACCAAAAGTGTACAAGCAGTCTCAATTCATTGGGACAAAAATGATCATTTCTGTTCTCCAGAGGTCACAGAGTGAAATTGTACAATTCAGAGAAGCGACTCTAGAAACTGAACTAGGTTGGAAAACAGTGTGGTGTCGTGTAAAAACAGTAATTCCCGGTTGAACTTAAACATCGTGGAGGTTAGATGCCTGCCATCAAACACCACTTTGCCTAATAACAGCGTTGACCTGTCTGCTAAATAAGGCTTCAATTGGTCAGGTGCACCCATTGCCAAACTGTTCAACACCTCTACTTATAAATTAATTCCCAGGACTCATATACTTGCTTTTCAGCCTCTGGGTATTAGCAAAAATAATACAAAATGATCCCTTTGCAAGCTGCAGATGGACCTTCCTTCCTAAATGAAAATATCACATTAGATTAGACTACAATTTGTTAGCCTCTCCTCCAAAAAGTCTGTGACGTTACAGGGGAAGGAGACAGATTTCTTTTACAGCAACTCCAGAACACCTCACCACACCCACTGCCATGACTTCTGGACATCAAGGAACTCGGCTTGGCGCGTGTTTTACACCCAGCAATGTGCACAGGGAAAAGGAGAGCAATCCAGGGGCGAGGTGGCCCAGGGCGCGCCACCCTGGCTCATCGCCGAGGAGGTGGCAAGACCCAGAGTCCCAGAGTACGTGAACCAAGCATACTGACTTCCCGCACTGGGCTTCTGCAACCTGACTCCCAATTTGGGTAACTGACTGGCAGATGGTAGCTGGGACATGTCACGCATTGATCTGAATCCTTGAGTAATGCACCCTTTGCCAGGTCTTAACCCTGCGTGGAAGAGGTCGGAGTAGAGCAGTAACAGAGCTGCCAGTATAGATGACCTCCCCCCTCTCAGTCTTCTCAACCCTCAGGCCCTCTTTATAAAATATACTTGAAAATGTCTTTTCTCTCTCCTTGCATGAGTGAAAGAAAGAAAGCTCTGCAGACACCTGCAGGAAAGAGGCTCCAAATCCAGCAAGCCAGGTCCTCAGTGCAAATAAATTAGGTTCCCATTTAGGGTGAAATGCTACATTTCAATTACGTACCATGCTGGCTTCTTGATACCTTTTAAGGCCTAATTTTATCTTCCTTGAGAGTGTTAAAGTGTTTCAGCCCATTCCTTATTTGGAAACAAACGAGAGTAGAAACAGTCAAAAACCTTGCATTACTGAAGGCAAAGCAGCCTCACGTCAGTTTATCAGCTCATTTGGGATTATTTTTTAAAGTAGAAGCACAGGCCTATATTTAGGACTTTTTCTCACATATGTGAATCTAAATTCCATGTTGAAGTAGTTTAGTTTTCTTAGGCTATCCTCACCTAAGACCAATATTGAGTGAGATGGATTAAGAAAATCTTTAGGGTCATCTTACTTCCCTGCTAAGGAGGAAAGAGGCAGCAAAAATTCAAGTGTCAATTTCCCTTTCCTGGGAAGAAGTCACAAAAAACCTTGCTCACCTTCAGAACTCAGTCAGTTCCTTTAAATCAACACAGCATTCTAAAATGTAGGAGCAAGAGAAGTATTTACAAACTGGGCATTCCTTAAAGATACAAAATCTTGCTAATGCTGGGAAAACCACATGAAGACGACGCTTAGATAAGCACATTCTTTGTTAAGTGAGGATAGAGAAAACTGGGATATAGCATTTGTGTACATTTGTTGATACCAGACACGGTGCAACGAGGGGATGCTGAAGCCACCTGATGCCTGATGGATCGCTCAGCCATTCTGTCTCCTGAGAGGTCTGCGACAGGGTCCCTGTGCACTAACCGAGCTTTGTGAACTAATGGTATCCAGGAGCTGTTCTCCTGAGAGAGCAAAACCACCTGGCAAGCTTAAGTTGTTTCCTTCTTTTAATTACGTTGGCTGTGTTAAAATTACCAGGAAAGCTAGCCCAAACCAGCCCACCCACCACGACATAGTGCAAATCTCGCGGTCACAGGAGGCCCCCCAGAGAGGCTACACATTGGTCTCCAGTCCCAGCAAACGTCCCATCCTCTCCACGTTCTTATCGATGGTAGCTTGGCAGGTTATCTCCTTGGCACATTCCATAGGAAACCAGCCCCTTTCCCCGTCTCGAAGTCTCTCTCCTTCATACCAGCCTGCAAAGAAGAACGGAGTCCTTGTGAAGCAACGCATGTTTGGGTGACCTTGACTGCTCGGCTCCAAGAAGGATACTGGGTATCAAAGATGATGACTGGTGGAGAGGCAGGTGGAACCGAGGGCAAGGAAGGTTTCAAGGGGGAATGAATGACATACCAAGGCCAGAACACGAAGTGAGGCAGCTGAGACAGTATGGGAGCTTGGGCCAAGCTGTGACGGACGGTGCTTCAGGTAGGGGCAGCAGGAAAGCAACTTTATGTTTAAGGAAAGAAGGGAGAACTCTGGAGATGAGAACTAGGTCACTGGGGCAATGGGAAGAAAGGGCAACCTTTCACAGTTCCTTTCAAATAATAAACCATGTGGCTTCATCCCTACTGAAAAACGTAAACGCAATAAAGTGTACAAAGAGAGAGGCTTGTGCAGGTGGAAGAACTGAAGGGATAAGGAATGTGAGCATTAATAACAAAAGGGAGGCTCCCTGGTTCGTCTTCCCCGAATGTGGGGCTCCCAGGGCCCCGCGAGAAGACTTCCACTCACCGTCGCTGACGCGCTGGTAAATGAGCACCACGTCTGCCACCTGCAGGGAGAGCTCATCCGGCTGCTTGGCAGTAAACGACCTAATGATTTCCACCTGGGTCAGTGCTGCGGCGGAAAGGGAACCCATGAGTTTCCAGCAGCAGAGGCAAAAACAAACCAGGTGTAAAGCAGTAGTGTGCATTTGCCCAGTCTTCCTGTGCAATTCGGGGCCGGCCAGGCTTCCAGCAAGAAGCAGAAAATCATTTCCAAGAACTCTCACAGTTGACAAAGAGCTTTATCATTTTAGAAGCTCGGAGCTGTGAGAGACCTTTTATGATGTATGAATCCCCTCAATGACAGTCGTAATAAGTAGTCATTAGTCATGTCGCATAACGGAACAGAAAACAGCCATTACGTTGGGGAAACTGAGGCGAGACAGGTTAGGTAATGTGCCAAGAGCCTGCAACTGCTGGTAAAATCCGCAGTGCACGCAGTTCCCCAGGCTGTCATCACGGGGCTCCCCCAGCCCATCACGGCAGCACGTGGAAGCTGCCGAAGAGGTTCAGAAACGGAAAGATCTCCAACCGAAGGTTAGAGAACATTTCAGAGTGACTTGGTCCTGACTGATGAGAGACATCTAAATCTGCTTTTCAATATACAACTTGATACTAGGAACTTTTATACCAATCACGTTAGCTTTGGCTTTAAGCTTCCTGCAATGATTTTTGAGTGTTTGGACAACCAGTTCCATTGCCCTGATTCTGTGGCTGTGACCTTCTGGCCAGAACCATCCAGAGAAGCATCCCCTCAACATTAAGGTGTTAATACACCACCCTGTACCTCACCAGTTCCTCGTTTTCTGGAAGAATGAAATACATTTTATTAATATTATCACTTAAACAAAAAAGAAAGTCAAAGGGATGGTAAAGCAATTTCCTTTGAGGTTAAAAACACATTTTGGCGTCGCTTTAGGCTCTCAGTATGCCTCAAACACGCAGCTGACGACGCTTAACAGCAGCTAAAATTTTTAGAGCTTTGCAGTCCAAACAGGGCTTTCCATGTGTGTTCTTTAAGTCCATCCTCACGAAAACCCTGTGTCCTATGTCTATCATGATGCCCTCGACTTGCAGAAGGTTAACCAGGCTCGGGGTGGATATGCAATAATTTACCATGTTTATACAATAAGGAAGAACTGTGCCTCAAATTTGAATTCAAGCCCCTTCACTTCCAAAGCAGGGATCACCCAGTTCTGATGGAGGGCAGCAGGAAGGAAACCTTGGGGGAGCATTAACAGCCCAGCGTCCAGCAGGGGGCAGAGTCCCTCCATGTTTCCAGTTGCAGAGCACCGGCGCAGGAGGAGGTACTTACAGGTTCGGTCAGGAGGCTGCTTCCCGCTGCTGTGTCCCAGGGCGGTTATCCAGCGGGCTCGCTCGCTCCTAAACACAGACAGCACACGGGTTGAGAGATTCAAGCCAGGTGTTTGGACACAGAACGAAGTATGCCCTAGAATGCAAAGCCGTTCCCCAAAAACCAGCGAGGTGGGAGAGATGACCTAGAGAGGGGAGGGGCTGGCCTTCCACACAAGGGTAAGAGTTCTAAAACGATAACACTGAAACTAGTCATTGTCAAAAGATTCTGAATAAATGTGGCTAGCTATTGACTAAGTGGAATTTGTCACGTGACAGGTTCACATTTAATAAAGGGCTGATTACACTTACACACTGCAGTCCCAAAAAGTTGTTCCGTACACTAGTAATCTAATGTTTCACATTTCAAAAAAGTACATTTCCCTAAAAAAGAAAATACCCTAGTGAATCAGTCTGTCTCCACTCCCTCTCTTTCCCCTCCCCCCCTCAAACTATGTTGGAAAAGATGAGAAATTTGACATATTTGAAGTTGTTTTGTTCCCCATACAACTGGTATTGCCAAATATGAGCTTCATTGAAACAGAAAACCCTTGGCCTTTTTTAGACTGCTCTCAGAGGCTTAAAATGGCTTAATGAGTACAGCCAAAAATAATTCAAGGGAAAAAAAGAACGAAGACTTTTTTATACACTATTAAACTATAATTACATGCAATGAAATAATTATTTAACTAAAGGATCAAACGTTTCAGAGAAGCAAGCACTGCTCTGCAATAATACAGTTCATGGTTTGGAAAGTCAAATATCGGGTTGCAATGAAATGAAACTACACACACGTACAGTCTCTGAAATTTTTAGAAGCCTTTATTAAGTCCCCACCACATGGCAGACACAGGCGATGACACCTGTTATCTCACGGAATCCCCCCAAAGCCTGTGAGAAGAATGAGCACACCAACACGCAAGTCCTAACATGTGCAGTTCCCACCAACCTCGGTTTCTACAGAGCCACTCTACCGTCTTGCAACGGGGTGTCTTTACGCACAATTCTTGAAAAAAAAATTTTTTTTCTCCCATAAGAGCTTGTGCCTGAAAGATGCTTCTCACTGCCACCAGTTCTTTACCCAGGGTACCCACCCTTCCATCCAGACGTCCACAGCATGGAAACGCGACACACTGTCCCACACCTTCCCATCAGCTCTTCTCACTCTCAAAAACAACCTCCCTGGGCTCCATTTTTACCGAGCAAGGTACAGTCATAATCCCTATTTAAAATTTTTCAATTGAAGAACACACGTGGAATAAAAGGCTGCACTGATCTTACGTGTGTGCATACAGCCCTGTGAGTGATTACTTAGATGCACCTGTGTACACAGGCTTCGGAGTCAGGAGACACGTGCAGGAGTTTCCTTTTCAGTGACCCCCCACAAAGGTAACCACTGCCCCGATTTCCATCATCATCGACTTGTTTTGCCTATCTTGTTCTTTACGGAAATGGAATCCTGCGTTGTGTCCACTTTCGTATCTGACTTTGGTTCAACACATCCATTGCATATTGAGAACACAAGACTCACCTCCTCCAGGCAGCCTCCCCTGATGCTTGAGCCCATTCTCCATCCCCATCCCAGTCTGAGGATCCTCCCACACACCCCTCCGCACACTCCTGGTCAGCTGTGAGCCTCATGGAGACAGGCAGGTCTCATATATAAGGCTCGCTGCCTGACACGTACAGGGACTCACTATCACTTACCTATCTCGCTCCGAGCCCCCATTTGCTGACTTGCCTGCCTCTCTCACCAGGCTGTCAACTCCAGGAGGATAGGAACTGGGTCTTGTCCTAAATGGCTTTATGGAGCACTTATGTGCCAGGTACAGCACTTTTTTGTATTTTGCGAGTTCCATCTAATCTAACCTTTACTATAGTCTTGGAACAAAATATTACCACAACTATTTCCACTTTCCCAGAGAACAAAGCTGAAGTTGGCACGTTAAGTGCCTGCCTACAGCAGAGCAGCCAAGTGGTGCAGTCAGAACATGGAGCCCGGGGGTCGGGCCCCAGACGTGCCGGTGCCTAGCGGGTCCTTATAAAATAATGAGGGAGCAGGCAAATGGCCATCTGCTGAAAGACAAGACTTCTTGAGAAGCACATGAGACTGGGTGCTGGTCAAGCTGGTGTGTCAAGTAGTAGTACACACAATTTCAATATATGACTGTCTTGCTTTTAAGAACTTTGTTCCCCCAGCCCTGGCTGCTGTGCCTCAGTGGACTGAGTGCCAGCCTGTGAACCAAAGGGTTGCTGGTTCAATTCCCACAACCCAGGGCACATGCCTGGGTTGTGGGCCAGGCCCTCAGTGGGGGCGCATGAGAGGCAACCACACACTGATGTTTCTCTCCCTCTCCTTCTCCCTTCCTTCCCCTCTCTCTAAAAACAAACAAATAAACAAATAAATCTTTAAAAAAGAACTTCGCTGCTCCCTAACACAGGACAAAGGGCTTTAGGATCGTTCTATCAGGAACAGCTGAAGCACAATTTCCTTTAAAATAATCCCAAACACTTAAATCTTTTATATCAGCTCTTTGTTGGGTAAGTTTGTTTGTTTTTTTTTTTTAACTCAGGCTCAACTTGGATTTGAAAAGTATAAAGGCAACTGAAAATGAAGCTGAAAAGTTGTTCACCAAGAGAAGCCTGAAGACGACCTATGCACCCTCCACAGGCCGCACCCACAAGTCAGACTCGTCTGTGGCTTGCCACGGCTGCGCGCCACGGCCCTTCCTGCCATCTGCAGTCCTTCATGCAAGATTTCCCTGGCACAGCCCGCACGGCCTCGAGTGGCCAGCTTTGGCGGCGGCCTCACCCTGCAGCTAGTTTCCAGAAGTCCAGATGAAATCTTTCACTCCTGTGGCATGCTGCCTGGATGCTAATGGCATCTCTTAGACACGGCGGCCCCTCGCAGGGACTCCAGAGGACAGAACAAGACACTCCTTGTTGCCCTCGCTGAAAGGGGCCCCTTCTTGAAATGGCTTCAATTGAGCCAGATGCTGTCAGAACCCCACGACTTCCCCCGGGGCCTCTCAGATGCTGCCAAGAAGCTCCCTCCCCTCAGCAGGCAGAAAGCACAGCATCTCTGAAGCAGGGAGGAGACACTCGATAGAAGATGGAATTCTAAGAACAAGAACCACCAGGGCCCAGACATACCCATTATGGAATTTAGGTATCAAATCCGGGGCTCACTCCAGACAGCTATTTTCTCTGGGGACAACACGAAACAAATAGCACGAAGTCGCAGCGCACTCCACACCCAGTACATCGATCTTTCCCTTTGCCCTACCGTCGGGCTGAGCATATCGACTTCTGAGACTCTCCCGACCACTCCTTTCTTCCACATTCACGGAGCGCCTGCCTTTGCTGGGTGGGACCTGTGCTGGGCTGAGGTGGCCCAGGGAGTAGAACGGGACCTCCTGCTCCTCACAGCCCTCAGTGTGAAGGAGCAGACAGAGCAGACATCAAACACACGTGAAACCCAACGCAGCGGGCCATGTGCTGGGGCGAAGTGCTCTCTCTGCACAAAACATGTGCGACCCAGGGAGCGGATGAAGACTGAGTTGAGAAGAGGTGCTTTTTGCATAAATATCTGTAAATGCTGTCCTTTCAAAACCCCTGAATTCTCTATGCAAGGTGCGAAACGGTGCAACTACAGTCCCCTATGCAGAAGTCCTCTGTGGCAGTGCCTCGTCCTGCCTCTCATATAATTAATTAAAAACACAATCGAATTAAACTTAATTGTGCAAAGGTCGAAGATACAGCAAAGCTGGACTTTTCCTAGAATACCAGGCATCTGCTAGAAAAGACGTAGAAAGCAGAGAGCTGGCTTTGAAACGAAGAGGCAGGGCTGTGGCTGGGGCTGAACCAAACGGAGCGCCCACCGAGGGCTTCACCTCTTACCCAGTCTTCCCGACCCTTCCATAGAAGCCACGAGGCCTCGGCTGCTGTCTAACCTTCCTTTTATCCTTCCTACAATGGCATTTGCCCAGATACCTTCGGTGTTTCTTCTCACAGCCCATAAAAATACCTGTGGTTCCTTTTGAAATTCCTGTACCCATGGCTTTTGGTAAAAAGTCCTCCAAGCCTTCTTAACAAGTAGGATACTGGAAATGTTGTTTTGTTCGCTTTAACATCCAATTCAACTAGCTGAGTTCAATAAACTGCTCCATGAAAGAAAACCCGCAGGGTAAGAGATGTCGTTACGAATGCTGCATGGCAAAGCCTGATAAAGCTGGGCTCCTGCTCAGCTCACCTAATTGAAAACATCTAACCAACGCAAAAGGGATCACTGTGGCCCACTAGAGGAGTTCTAAAATTTAGGCTTTGTGACTTGCAATAAAGTTAAACCAATTATTTCTTGTTTAGTATATCTAATAGCTTGTGAGACCTAGTTTGGTCCTACTTTGGTTCGAGTTAACCTAAAGTGGGTCAATTATCTGTTTGTTTCCGGGGTAATGAAAGACCCACACTGTCACCCACCCCCGTTCGACTGGGGTCAGTAAGGAGGATCACAAAAGATCGGAAAGTTTGATGGGCAATGTACAAGTAAAACAGGAAAATACTACAGCCTATAATAAATACATTGTTGTGCAAAAACTGTTGTCCCTATATTGTGGATACTTCTTAAAGGATGTGTAAGAGTATGGCAGTCATGCTATTTACTATTGTATTCCATCCCATTTACTTCCTGCCGTTAATTAAATCGTTCACAGAAGCAGGAAGGGCGCAAAAGATTCCTTGCAAACAATGTCCCTTTATCAGCCGGCCCAGGAATTGGTGTCCGAGTGGCCGACAGGACAACCACATTCATTAGGCTCCTCGTTTTTTTTTTGTGAGAGAAGTTTTGAGATGGAGCTTTGATGGCAGTAAAAGGTGACTTTATCCTATAGCTAAACATAAAGGGCGAAGAAAGTTTGTGTTCACCACCGAATATGCCTTACCATCCATCTCTGCACATGCTGGACCCAAACGCCATCCGAATCCCACTGTGAACACAGGACGCCGCGGCCTCCGAGCTGTGCCAGCGGAGGCTGTCTGGGCCTCATTTTAATGAAGGCAGACAAAGGGGCTGTCCGGCTCCCACATGCCTCTTGAAAGGCCCAGAGGGAAAAGAAACGACAGTAGTAAAACATTCTCCCTTTGTCCTTTCATGAAGAGTGAACTTTCTATTTTTCACAGACTACTATCTCATTAACAACACAATGACCTAAGATCTTTAACAGGCAAACAGATATAACAGTATGCATGGTTTAGATGCACATCCTAAAAAATTGTTTTACTATATCCTTACTAAGCAAATGTTGAAAAACAAGTGGAATTTAGAGGAAACTTGCTCCAACAGCAATAAAAGGACAGTGAACAGAGATTGATAGGCAGTATTTCCCTCTCTGTGGCTACTATTCTATCCTGCCTCGGATAAAAAAAAAAAAGCTCATTGTATTCACTGTGGGTCAATTCCAAAAATATGTACTGGGGACTTGCTATGTACCAAGTGCGACAAGGACAAAACCAGAGCCGAGTGTGGGACTCAGGATAACACCATGCAGATAGAACTGAGTGGAGAGAAGAATGGTCAGGAGGCTGTCGCGTGGTGCGGATCTAAGTGGCACAGAGGCTGTCCTGGGAAGCAGGTAGTGGCATGGAAACATGGGGAAAGCCCAGCAACTTCAGTGCAGGAAGAACCGGTGGGTGACGGATCTGTTCAGACTGGACTGCATCAGAAACGGCACAAGTCTCCAGAGCGGATAACTCGGGAGGGCACCAGCGACGCCATTCACGGACAGTGCGTGCCGGGGAAGCAGCGGGCGGGGTGGACGCCTGGCTTCAGACGAGCGAAGAGGGAAGGTTAAACAGGATGTAAGACTAGAGAATGCAAAGAACAGGTTGAGAAAGAATCTCCAAAAGGAGAATCACCCGAGAGGTCTGAGGGCATTAGAGGTAAAGAAAGAAGATGGGGCTGCTGGGTGTGGGAACAAGGAAGCCAAGGCCCATCTTTGGATGGCGGGGTCTCAGCAGGGAGGCAGAGGGCGCCACACAGGAACGGCGAAGCAGCAGCCCCACAGAAGGTCCCAATCCAGAGCCTCACTGACCCCTCTCTCTAACTCACTGCCACTCCTTCTCCTTGCAGTCGGCCCTGTTGTCTCCATCTCCCACATACGACTCCGCGATCTCCGGGCCACGCCAGCGAGGCCTGCGTTGCTCTCCTCCTGGAGACTTCTGCCTCCCCTCCTTGGCCTCTAAGGATTTGGATGAGCGCTCCTCAAAATATCTGTGGTGAAGAGATGGTCCTCACCACCCAATCCATGGTGAACCAAGTGTCCTCAGAAATCCAATAAAAATGAATTGCTGTTAAAATAATTATATGCTTTGATGCTGTAGAAATGTCAAATTACTCTGTTTTTAACCGCTACCCTCATGACAGGCTGATAATGGTTTGCCCACAGAATGCACTGGAATAGCTCTGATCTGAATGTTCTGGTCCCCACTGACCTCTCGACCGCCCACCCTCTCCCTGGTTTATTCTAATCTACCTACATGCACTGTGTTCAAGCCAAGTTCGATGCATCTAACTTGTTTCCTCAGGAGCTTCGCACTGGCTGTTTCCTTTACCTAGAACACCTGGCTCTGCATTTTCCTGCAGGATAACTTCTTCTCGTCACTCAGGGCTCAGGTCAAATGTCACCTCAAAAAAGTCTCCCTGCACCATCTAATTTAGAGTCCATAACCCCAGCACTTAACATTCGCGCCAAGTCACACCTGGCTTCGTTGTTCTCACTGTACTTTATATTTACTTTTAGCTGGATCAAGAATAAATACTTTCCCATTGTCCCAGCTCACTGTACGCTGCTGGCCCAGGCCGAAGTCACCCTCCTCGAGGGCAGGAAGCACGCGGACGTAAGCTGCTCCCGTGAACAGAAGCCTCCAAGGGCCGGGTCTGGCCTCTGCACCGTTCACTGCTACATCCCAGCCCTAGAATACTCTGAGAGAATGCAGGTGCCCAACGAAAATCACTGAATTAACGGGGAGAAATGAAGACCACTCTCCTGGGAAGTTAAAGCTGTAACAGGAAGGAGAGGTCTGGGGGTGGGTTGGGCGAGACAGAAAACACAAGGAGAAAAATGAACTAACGAGAGTTGCTCACGCCACAAGCACTCGGAATTCCTGGGGACAGCGTCACCCTGAGCAGCAACGGGAGGTGTCCTGGCAGAGGAAAAGACTTATGTGGGCCCTGCGAGGGGAGACACTTGGTAATTCAAGAAGGGCATTCCAGGAAGTGGGAAAAACACAGGCAAAGGGAGAAAAAAGGTAATTTTAAGCAGAAAATAATTTAGGGGATGCAACATTTATTCAGCATTTTATTATAAAATATTTCAATGCCTAACGTTTTTTAAAATTTACCATCTAACTTTTTCCTTTTTACAGTCTACATTCTTTAAAAAAAAAATCCACATTTTAGTAGTTTCTCACATTTAATAGCAACTGGCTTCCTAGTATCCCTTCTGGAACCAGAACGAGGCGTCTGGAGTGGCAAGGTGGGGCTGGGCTTTACTTCTTGCCTTACTTTTTGGTAAGAAGATTAATCTCTGTTACTAGGAAGAACTCTGCATTGAGGAAGGTCAAGGTCTGGTCCCAGCTTTGGCAGTAACTCACTGCCTGCAGGCAAATCACTTTATCTCTGTGAGCCTCATTTCACCTCTGGGGGAAAAAGGGAGTTGGGCCACAGAGCTATACTTAGGGTCATGTATTTTTTCTAGATATTTTATTTATTTACTTTTAGAGAGAGGAAGGAAGAAAGTAAGGAGGAGAAAAATCAATGTGAGAAACATTGATCAGTTGACTCTTATATGCCACCTTGACCTGGGACAGAACCCACAACCCAGGCATGTGCCCTGACAGGGAATCGAACCGGCAACCTTTCCCTTTGCGGGACGATGCCCAACCGACTGAGCCACACCAGTCAGGGCAGGGGTACCACATATTCTATTATCTAAATAAACACTTTTGAGATTCCAAGAGGGTGGTGTTCTTAAGTTCGCCAGAACAGATGTAATATTGATCCTGAGGAAATGAGGTTTACCATCACCTTACTTGGATGCTTCCTCCCCTGAGGTTCTACCTTTCTCCGGAAATGCTCACAGGTCCCCTGTTGAAGTCCGATGGCTGGCTCGGTGCCTGGCACACCCGATGCTCACCGAGGTTTTTGCCCTGCTTCCTTTGGGTGAGCTTTACTGTGTGCTTTATGTGACCGAAGCTGTCGATCTGCTCTCGCACAGCGTCGTCGTGGTGACCGTCGACCGGCCCTGTGCCAGACAGCTGCGCCCTCCCGCTGCCGAGGCCGCGCTGCGCTGTGTGCGTACCCAGGCGGCCTCTGACAGGAATGGCTTTTCAAAGAAGGTAAATATTTAGGTATGAGCCCTATTCTTTTTCTTTTTTAAAAAGTTACATTTTATTGATTATACTATGACAGTTGTCCTGACTTTTTTCCCTTGGCCCCCTTCCACCCAGCACCCCCACACTCTCAGGCAACCCCCACACCATTGTTCCTGTCCATGGGTCATACGTGTAAGTTCGTCGACTACTCCATTTCCTGCACTGTACTTTATACATCCTTGCCCTGGCTATCCTGTAACTACCTATTTGTACTTCCTAATCCTCTCACCTCTTCACCCATTCCCCCACCCCCCTCATATCTGGAAACCATCAAAATGCTCTCCATTTCCATGATTCTGCCTCTGTTCTTCTTGTTTGCTTAGTTTGTTTTATAGATTCAGTGGCTTATAGATTTGTATTTTTTTGCCATTTATTGTTCATAGTTTTGATCTTCTTTTCCTTAAATAAGTCCTTTTAACATTTCATATAATAATGATTTGGTGATGATGAACTCCTTTAGTATTTTCTTGTCTGGGAGGCTCTTATCTGCCCTTCAATTCCAGATGATACCTTTGCTGGGTATATAATCTTGGCTGTAGGTCCCTGCTTTTTATGACTTCGAATATTTCTTGCCAATCCCATCTAGCCTGCAAAGTTTCTTTTGTGAAATTAGCTGACAGTCTTGCAGAAACTCCCCTGTAGGTAACTAACTGCTTTTCCCTTGCTGCTTTTAAGAGTCTGTTTATCTTTAACTTTTGGCATTTTAATTATGATGTGTCTTGGAGTGGGCCTCTTTGCACTCATCTTTTTTGGGACCTCTGTGCTTCCTGGACTTGCATGTCTATTTCCTTCACCAAATTGGGGAAGTTTTCTTTCATTATTCTTTCAAATAGGTTTCTAATTTCTTGCTCTTTCTTTTCTCCTTCTGGCACCCTTATGATGCGAATGTTGGACCTCTTGAAGTTGTCCCATAGGCTCCTTACATTATCCTTGTTTTTCTGGATTCTTTTTTCTTCCTGTTCTGATTGGTTGTTTTTGGCTTATGTTCCAAATAATTTATTGGAATCTTAGCTTCATCCATTCTACTATTGTTTCCCTGTAAATTGTTCTTTATTTCAATCGGTGTATCCTTTGCTTCTGATTGGATCTTTTTTATGTTGTTGAGATCCACTAAGTTCCTTGAGCATCCTTATAACCAGTGTTCTGAACTCTGCATCTGAGAGGTTGCTTATCTCCATTTTGTTTAGTTCTGCTTCTGGAGTTTTAGTCTGTTCTTTCATTTGGACCATGTTTCTTTGTCTCCTCATTTTGGCAGCCTCCTACGTATTAGGTAGAGCTGCTATGATTCCCTGTCTTGGTAGCATGGCCTAATATAGTAGGTGTCCTGTAGGGTCCAGTGGCACAGCTGCCCCTGTCACCCAGGCTGGGTTCTAGAGGTGTGCCATCCATGTGGGCTGAATACACTCTCCCCTTGTAGTTGAGTCTTAATTGCTGTTGGCAGGTCAATGGGAGGGATTTAGGCAGGCCAGTTAGCTGCAATAATTAGCTGTGACCACTTACTACCACCTTCTACCCTTCATTGAGGATCAGCTGTGGAGGGGAAGGTTGGTGGTGCTCCAACATGGTCTATAGTTGTCCTGGTCCTGGAGTTTCCTGGGTGGTGCAGGCCAAGGTCAGCTCCCACCTGTGTTTTGCTTGGGGCCTCCCTGCCTGAGAGCTACAAAGCAACCTGAGATGGTTGCTACTTGTGTTGGGTTTAGAGATTCCCAGGCAAAGCCAAGCTGTGAATCTAGATTCTAGAATCTAGAATCTAGGCTGGCTGCTGCTGGTGCCAGGCCTGGTGCTCTGAGACCAGCTGCTACTTATTTGATAGGATTTAGGATGGAGTTCTGCATGAGTCAAGACCAGCCGTTCATATGGAAAAGTAACTTGGGTGGGCCCATAACCTGGGTGGGGCAGAGTCTTGGGGATCTTCAAGGTGGATTAAGAAAGTGTTAGCCAGGCTGATGGAGTCTCAGATATGGCACGAGCTTGCTGGGTCCACTGGTGGGGGAGGGTTTACAATGGCCTCTGTTCACCTTGATGCCAGACACTTCAGTCTCTCCCTGTATAACACTGGTGCCTTTCAAACTGCTACCCCAGTGCTGGAGCTCAGAGGAAGTGAGTCTGAGCAGGTAAGTCTGTTTGTGGGTTCTTTAAGAGGAAATGCTTGGGGCTCCAGCAATTTCTTCCACCGACTCAATCCCTACTGTTTTTTGCATCCAGAAGTTGTGGAGACTTATCTTCCTGGCTCTGGAACCCTGGGCTTGGGGGCCTGGTGTGGGTCTGGGACTCCTCGCTCCTGAGGTATCTCTCCTGAATTTTCAGCCAGTACACGTGGGTGTGGGACCAGCACGTTCCATGTCTGTGCCCCTCCTACCAGTCTGGATGGATGTGGTTTCTTTAATTCCATAGCTGTAAGACTTCCATTCAACTCAATTGCCAATGGCTGTGTGAGATGGTTGTTCTACATTTTGGTTGTAATTTTGGTGCAGTTGTGTGAAGAAGTGAGCCATGTTTGTCTATACTGCCACCTTGGCCGGAAGTGAATCCTATTCTTACTCAAGTCAAAGAATGAGTAGTCAAAGGATGCACGTGACTGGCCTGAAGTTCTATAATTACTCAAGGCCAGTGTGGTAGTAAAAACCCTCGACTAGATTACGAATGAGCCATATTAACCACGTATAAAAGAGACAAAACACAATCTCCTATACACCTTGCAGATCTCAGAAGCAAAGAGAACATTACACATAGACCCAAACTCTGACTGCTCAGAACCAAGCAGCCCAAAGATGACCTATACATTTCCAAATATGACGTACAAAAATTTCCCAGACTTTTAAAACACCCTATTATTTTTAAAGGAAAGTGCATGTGCCTATAACTTATTTTCTTTCAGCACCAATGGCTATTTTATGTCTTTGCCCTGAAAAGTATTAGTACACTGATTTACTTGTGAACTGTAATTGAGTTGGTGGTGCGGGAGGGGGAGGGAGTCACTCCCTCTGTACCCAATGAGACATCTGCCCCTATGCCCTTTCTGGAATGTCCTGTCCTATTAATTAAAGCACTGCAAATATGAGTCATACCCATGAGTTTATGGGTGGCATAACTAGATATTCTGAGAATATTTCTGACTGAGGAAATGAACACCCATTCAGCCCATGGAATGATCAGAAGGCAGGTGGAGTGTCCCAGGAAATGACAGAACCTTGGTGTAAAGGAATTGAACATGTTGCTTCACTCCCTACTCCTTTCAAGCAATCTCAGAGACAAGTGGTGAAGATTACATAAATTATAAACGAGACAGTCAGGAAGAACTCTGCTGATATGTTGGCAAGGCCTGAATAAAAAACAAACAGTCCTTATAAACACAGAGGAAAGGAAAATGCAAAGCAAAACCAACACTTTCAACATTACTAACTGAAACTGAAGAAAGGAAATCTCTAGTTTCTGAGAATTTTCTAGAACATCTGGACAAGCACTGACCTCCAAAATATTTAAGACATTTTTATCCTTAAAGTCTTTTAAAATTCAAAGCTCGGATACGTGAGTATTAGGCTCTTTTTAAGAGAGGCTTGCCCAAACGAAGTCTAGCACTGTGGTCACTGGCCAAGGGGTCTAATCCCTTTTTAAGTTGAAGAAATGCCTTCTTCGGCCTTGGGCATGGGTGTGTCTCCTGCTGGTCGCCTGCACACCAGCAATCACCACACCCTCCCAGCGTCGCCTCCCCAGAGGGGCAAACACAGAGCCAGTGTCTCAGGGCTTTTCAGCAGTTTCAGCGCAAGAACTCCAGGAGCTTTAGAGAAAGGCATTTCTCTGTGATATAAACAAACATATGATAAAGCTCCTTTCACGCTTTATTCATTCACGCTATTAACTCTCAAGTTCATCTGGAACCCTCGATTTGGGCTGTTTTCATCAAACCTTAAATATCTTTACCTAAACCTGTCCCTCTTGGGCTTCTCCAACTTTTGAAGAAGTTTCTAGTGCCAAGAGATGTACAATTTGTTCACATTTTATGTAAATGAATGCTTTCTAACATTAACCATTTTTTAATGTGCGTCTCTTATGACCCAGACATACTGTTAAATACTCTTAAAAAGTGGACATATTCATTGGGTTTAGTTTCACTAGGATTTCACCAAAGTCTTGGGATTATTCACCAGTGGCTGATCTGTTTCAATCATAGCATGTGGGAACCTTGGGGGACGTGCGTGGGAGATGTGCGTAGGGAAGCCAGAGGCCAGAGAATTAGGGAACTTCTCCTTCCCTCCACGGATCTGCCCTCTGACTCAATGCAATACCTGCTTGTAGTAACTGTTCCAAGGCCAGGTCTCCAGTTTCCAAACAGATGACTTGGTCAACTATCTCTAAGTAGAACAAATCACAAGGGCGGACTTGAAAATGAAGGCCCCCCTCCCCGCTCCGTCCCGGGTGAGGATGGACCAAGCACTAACTGCCGATGGACCCCCAGGCACAAACAGGGTGACTGGTTGGCCCCCACATACACACTGCACAAGAAAGAGGATCCATCAACACGTTCCCCCAGCTGAGTGTCCCCTAAAAGAAACTGCTGGGCTTTTTGCTGTCTGGTTGAAGGAAGGTGATTGAGAAATGACTTCAATTTCATTATCGACGAAGATATACAGCCTATAGACTCAAACCACCAGTTAAGCCATACTCCTAGCGCCCATGGGTCACATTTTCTTTATCAATGATTAAAGCAAAATAATTTTGAAAGCACTCTAAACATAAAATCACACCACCTAAAGAACAGCAGTCCCCCAACTTTATCTGCAGTTTCACTTCCTGTGGTTTCAGTTACCTGTGGTCAACCAAGGTCTGAAAATATTGAATAGAAAATGCCAGAAATAAACAATTCATAGGTTATTCATTGCATGCTGTCCTGAGAAACTTGAAGAAGTCTCGCACTGTTCTGCTCCGTCCCGCCCTGGATGTGGATCAGCCTTTTGTCCAGCATGTTCTCGCTGTACACGCTGCCTGCCCGTGAGTCACATAGTAGGGGTATCGTAAGAAGGTCAACAGCAACCTATTGCTATGTCCCAACACCTGCACCATTCTGCTCACCTCGTCCCATCGTGTTGGCCTTGTGTCGTCTCACATCATCACGAGGGAAAGGGTGAGTACAGCACAGTAAGGTATTACCAGGTAGAGACCAGACTCACGTAACTTTTACCACAGTATATCGTTATAATTGTTCTATTTTATTTATCGTTAGTTGTTGTCACTCTTCACTGTGTCTCATTTATAAATTAAAACTTTATCATTCGAGCATACACCGGGGGTCTTGGAGCACATCCCCGGAGGATAAGGGCAGACGACTCTACAACGCATCCAGCAGGACTCATGAAGCAAAAATAACACCTATCTCTGCAAACACTGAGAGGCTCATAATGAAAAGATGAGCATCTGTACAAAGCAGCTAGACCCAGTGCTTGGCTCATTACAGGTACTCAATGAAAAAAGGAATAGTAGCTACTGTTCACTATTTCCAGGGCGTCTGCAGACCAGGGGCAATGTGTCCCCACCCATACTCACTGCGTGTCTGCCCCCAGCAGCATCTCCACCTTCTCGCTTGCGTGGTTACTAAGGACTGTCAGAGTGAAGAGGTGACTGGCGGAGTTCTGTCTTGAATAAAGCATGGTGGAACTGTTCTTCCCCGGAGAAGAATTAAGTTCTTCATTGTCACAGGATTCCACCATTAGCTGATCTCTTAAGGCATAATCATTGACGTTGTAACTTTCCTCGCTGTAAGGAAAAGGGAACAGAACTTAATGATTCAGTGGGTAAGACCGTGGCACCTGGTCACTTCTCAAGTCACATTTGGGGGGAAGGTGGTGGAGTGGGAGGCAAGAAGGAAATGATTTACTTTAAAACATGAATTGGAATCCAAATGATATCTATTGATCATGAACCGGTGTGATCCTCCCAATCAGGCCTATTAGTTACTGTTTTTCTGTAATACACTAAATTGTATGGAAACATACAAACCCTCCAGTTTTCACTCTAGAGTATCCTGGAACTGTGATAAGTGACACATGCATGCTTTGTGATCAATGCTCAAATAAGTAAGTGCACTCCCCTACCCTGCCTCCATCATAAGAATGAAGAGGGAATCCAAAATGGACCCATGTTCTGCACACCAAGGCCTCACTCCCAGCCTCCAAACATCAGGCTCAGGAGGGGAGAGGAGGCCCAGAGGTCTGCTGGCTTCTGGTAAGACATCCTTCTCTCCAACACTCACGGCCTCACCACCTGCTTCAGAAACCAGCAGGCCTAATCCCTCTATCCCTGCATCTGCCAGTACTCATCGTTCTCCTGGAATCGCATCCCTAGCACCGTGAACATGCCTAACCTGGGCCTGGCCTCCCTAAGCTCCTCGGCTGGTTCCTGAACCCCTTGCACTGTGCCCCCTGATAATGCCCCTCATTTAGGGAATCCAGCTAAACCTCCTAAGTCCTCAGCCTCCTCTCTAAACCCTCCCTTTACCCTCTTGCCTCAAAAGAAACTTGACTGTCCCTAGAGAATGCTGCCTCACCGGAAAGGCTCTCTGTCTGCTTGCTTCTCATTGCTGCTTCTAGACAATGGCACTTCCTCCTCCCAAAAAGTCCTCAGCTTTGAAGCTCACACTATCACTCCCCCCCGACAGTCACAGCCATTCACAGACCCCTGGACCACTCTTCAACCTCCCTCGTGAGTTTACTTGCTGGTTCCCTTTTGCCAGCACGACTTCTTTCTTGAATTTCCAGGGAGCAGAGCCTCCCATTAGCCTGGCCTCCCCTGACTTCTCCTCTAAAGACCTTGTCCCCCGCCATACTTCGGCCACCCCTCCACATTGTCACAGCACAGACCTGCTCATTACTATAACCTGCAACCTCTCTGTAATCCCAATGTCAAGCACGACTAACCAGCACTGCCTGTCTCTCCGAATCACCTCTTCCAATCAAGTGCAGCAATTCTTCAACCCACCTGTGCCTACAACCCACTGACTACCACCTTTCTCCCATCCTTAACCCCTTTGTGTCCTCTCTTTCATGCTTATTGACTTACCCCACTTGGATTTCTTGGTACCTAGTCATAATCGCTCCTTGCATGCACCCTCCACTCCTTGAAAAATCCCAACCCTGTTACATACAGCTTTCCCTCTACTGTGAATATGTGCCCTTGCATTTGAACATGGGAGAGCTCGTTAAGTAACTGGCGAATAAATGGATGACTATGCAATGAATTCGAGAATACTCTAGGAGCAATATCAAGTTGCTGTCTTATTTAATAATAAGCATAAATGTATGACGTTAGGGGAATAAAGAGAAAGGAAAAACCCATATGCCCAGTCAACTATACAAGGAATTTCAGAGTAAGGCATTTGCTCAAGATTTCTTAGAATTTCTTTCACTCGGTGCTGGACAGCTGCCTGTCGACCACTCCCTTGTAACTCTCCTTGAAAAACTATCATCTTTTCTAAAATTTAGTTTGATAGATTGTCCCCTGAAGAAAACAAAAACCAAAACCAGCAAACACAGTTATCGTACAGAAAAGCAGAATACTGTGTTCTGATCAAGCCCTTTGTTGCTAGGGTAACAATCTGTATTATGGAAAGTTCACATGGCGAGGTCATCCCCAAAGCTCTCCTGAAACTGCCCACAAGCACTCAGAATACGGAATAGTTTCTCACATCCAAATGAGACTTAGCAAAGCTCACACAACTTTTATGAAAGGAGAAAAGAGAATGATACACTTCACAGACAAATAAGGTTAGATGTTTAAAAGACCATGTTTATCAGAAACAGTTTTTTGGAAGAGCAGAAAAGGTTTATAATGCGTGTTTAGATATCTCAGACAGGGATGTAGTATGCCAGGACATAAGATATAACAATAAACAAACAAATAAAAGCAAAACCCAACAACAAGAGCAAACAGAAGATGAAGGTTTCCTTGCTATAGTCCTCTCTCGGTACCTTCTAGTTACTCTTGGTCCAACTCGCAAGGCAAAAACACTACCCAATAGTCACAGATACTCATTTCCAGTTTAAATAACATGGTTCAGACAGAAAAATCCAAGCACCCTGATGCTGTGCAAATGGGTATTTAGGGAGTACCCTAAACAATGACACTGAATAGGTATTCTCTGCATTTCCAAAGAAATCAAAGGCCAAGAAATGTATATTCAATAAAGCAATCACTCAAAATGACTCACGTTCCAAGAAGTCTTCAGCATAAACTAGTTTCGTCTATTAGGTAGTCCCCAACAGAATTGAAGACCAAGAGTTCACAGAAAACGAATGTAAACTAATACGAATAAACTACCTAAATGTTTTTTTCTCCTAATTTGTAGAGTTTCTACTTTCCCCAGTGTTTGCCTAAATACAATAATACCAGCTATTATGTTTCATCAATGCTTTGAATCTTTGTCTGCAGGGGTAATTAGAGACAGAAGAAGTAGATAAATTATAATAGAATGTTTTTTATTGTTCTCTTAAACGATAACAACCTCAAGGCCATTAAGAGCTAGGGTGACTGTTGATCCAGTTTATTCCTGTTCTCTCAAATTCCAGTTTGGATCATGAATTGCAGCCACTTTATTCATAGCTCTGAAGGTTCACCTCCAGGTGTCTGTTTCTACACATCTGCACATCTGTGTCACTGAATATGTCTGAGCAGGGAACTTGCCCACTGTTTTTGAGTTGAACCAAAACAAAAAGCAGGAAATGTTTGCTTTTTTTTTTAACTGATTCAACAGCAATCATCCAATATCCTTTAGTTTACCTAGACCTCCAAAAATCGTCATCACATAGTATATAACATTTATAACTTCTTCACTACTCTTTTAATATACTTAATATCAAATAATTTGATTTTATTTAATATCTGTCCTTGTCAGCTATTATTCAAACACAATAAAACAGATATTGAAAAGCAGCTCACTCTTGCTAGCCTGCTCATTGTTCATGCTCTCTTGCACACATACACACACACTTAATCTCATAAAGATTCCAAAGAATCGTATTTTCCCCTCCCCAGATCTGCCTAATATTGAATGAAATTCCTTCCCCTAATGTCAGTCAGCACCCACTATCTCTCTGATGCTGATATAGAGAACAAAATATGTGTTAAAATACGTGCTTAGGCAGAAGGAACAGGGGACGTCCATAGCCAGATGCAGCGCTGCCCAAGCTTATCTCCCTCCGCTGCTTGCTCACCCATGTCCAGTAAGTAGAACACAGGCCAGGCGGGGCCGGGCAAGAAACCCCTTTCCTGAGGGAAGCTGATGCTAATCACACTTCCCCATGTTTGTCTCCAGCATTCAGCAAACATATGGTTTACATAGCCTCTGAAACAATTTGAATCATGTAATTAGGAAGTTAAATTGCTCAGAAAAAGGCAAATGGAAAAACCACCTTTCCTCGCATAGAGAAGTTTATATGTAGACTTCCTCTGATTGTCTTATATGTGCTCCAAGTTTACCAGCTGCTCTTCAAGGCTGTCTGCTCTGCGCAAGCCCTGCCTGCTATCGGGTGCAGCGATCAAGTCCATGTCAGTCTGCTGCTCTGAGGTATAAACAGGACCCGCTGAGAGTCCCATAACCTTTGTTGAGAATCCTTTCTTTCCTAAAGAAGATAAAGAACTATAGATAGAGAACAGGATACGATGGTAAATACGACCCGTTCGTTACTCTTCCCGCGGGAAGACCTTCTGCTAAGCAGCTCAGATAGTTTTGGGTTGTACTAAATGCAACCTGACAGCATGGGTTGGAAGAATGATACACCTTATGGTGAACAGTGGCTTTCTTAAAGTGAGTATTGTAGAGCACTTTTACCCTCTGCCTTATAAATTTCTTTGAAGGTTAGAATTATCTGTAATGGGCATGTACTTACTACTTTTAAATCAGAATAACATTTGACAAGTGCATGTAACATACATTTTTAAAACGGCAAAACCCCATATATACTTATATACAGTAGGGAGTGCAGGATGACATGCACCAAACTCGGCAAGGGCCTTACTCTGGAAGGAGGAGGAGGAAGACGGGATACTGGCCAAGAGACTTTAGGTGACCCTGAAGTATTAGACCAGGTTTTCTACTTAAAAAGCAGAGACCTGATAAATATGGCAAAAGTTAGTATCTGTCAGACATGGAGGATAGGCATGTTAGCCTTTGATAATTTTCTGTATGCTTGAAATATTCCACAATTCAAGGCATAAATGCATATTAAAAGTTTTTCATTTAAAAGTAATAAATGCAGAATTGTGAAGGATACCATCAGGTGTCTGTGCATACCTATTGGTATAGACGAAGTGACTATGGGACAATGGAAATGCTTTTCCCCCTACAAACAACTGATAATTTTCAGATGACACCAATGACTGCAAATATATTACAAAGTGACAGAGAGTAAATTCTGTAAAGTGGTTGGGTTAGAAAAAAGGTTTTCCTGTATATTAATGACTCTCAGAAAAATAATAGAAGATTAAATCTTACTTATAATAGCCATAAAACATGTAAAATATTTACGATTAAACTTAACCAGTTTCTGTTATTAAAAGATAGCCTTCAAATGCTGTACTTCAGAAGAAGATCTGAATAACTAGAAAAGTTTGATATATAGGTATCAATTCTCCCTAAATTAATATATTAATTTTAACACAATGCAAACAAAAATACAAACGGGGTTTTCTTGCAGGGTGGGAGGCAGTGTGGAGGGGGCACGATCAAGCTGATTTTAAAACACACACACAAAAATAAACATGGAAGAACAGTCAGAAAGGTTGTGAGAAAGAGTAAGTGTGAACGAGCCTTATGACCGAGTGCAAACATACTGTAAGCTACAGAAATCCAAAGGCAGGCTGGGGCGTGAGCTGACAGGTGCATTAGCAAAGCAGAACAGCGTGCTCACAAAGTGACACCAAACACTTTTTAGGACATCCACAGGTGCCATTCAAATCTGTGGGGAATGCACAGGCTAGTCAACAAATACTGGGACGTCTGGGGAAAATGTCCAAGAAATATACAGATCTGGGTCCCAAACTCACTCTGTAAACCAAGATATTTCCCTGGCCCCAGGCTCAGGGTCCGTGAGCCACGAAGAAGGGGTGGTGACAGAACAGGCCCTCCTGCTGGGCTCGGACCCACCTGGGCCTGCCTGGTGACCAGGGCGGTGCTTTGAAACATGCAAATGTCTTAGGGAGAGTTTCCACCATAACCTTTATTAGCAAACGCCTTAAGTATCAAGGATGCCCAAGAACAGGAAACAGGCCGGCTGATCCAGGCAGAGCCGGGAGCACGCGAGGAACGACTGGAGTGGGGCAAGAGGGGAAGGGGAGATTGTAGAGGCCAGCCTGCCCACAACCCACCGTCATTTGTCTCACATTCCTCCTCGGCGTTGCTCTGGAACTTTCTTTTATAGCTGAAATCTCACAGGTGAAAGCCCAACCAGCACCCCCAACACTCCCTTTTATAAAAGAATTAAATTTAAAAGAAAAGATGCTATCAAGAACTGTCCAAAACAAAACACATTTTTCTGCATATATCGCTGAGCTAGGTATGTTTTTTCTAAACCCATCCAGTAGCTTCCTTTCCCCAGGCTCTCTGTGAAACAGTTACACGGCTTCCCTATCTTGGAAAGACCTTTACTTGCACCTGCTGGTGTCAAGACGAATGTCTCCTCAGCCAGCAGCTGCATGCCTTTTCGCTGCCTCAGACCCTGTGCCTACATGCCAGGGAAACTGCTCCCCAAGGTCATCGTGGCCCACGCCCCACCCAACCCAACGACCGGGGTGGGTTTCACTGCTCTTCTTGGCATCTGCACTATTATTACATTTGATGGTGTTGAGCCCCTGCGACCTCCTGAAATTCTATCTTCCTCTTCTAATGCCTCGGTTACATGGCTAAGTCATCCTTCTTGGGGGTCATTCTCCAAGACCCTCCCCAAGGCCCTCTGGCTTTTCTCTCAGGGATTTACTTGGGCTCCGCCATTCTCCCGGTGCGCTGATCTGAGGGAGTACGTGGCGTTTTATAAGATCAAAGAACACTCTTCCTGCCATCCTTCAGGACATAGGAGACTTCTTCCTCTGCGGATGTTAACTTGTTTCTCTGTTCCATCTGCAAATGTGATTTCTAAATCCCCATATTTGATCTTGTGCTTAACTGGAATAAAAATACTTTGGTTAAACATTACTGGGGTAGAGAATATTGGACTATAGTAAAACGTATTTTGAGTTAAGAGATCAAAACACTTTTCACATGACTGAAGTTAATTTCAATTTTAAAGGTTTGTGTTGGAATTATACAAACAAGTTTTTAGTGAAATAATATACAATTTTAAAGTAATCAGCGCAGTATAGCAGTTAAAGGTACAGACTTGATTTTGAACAACTGTAAAAATCCTGATTCTATCAATCATTCACTTGGTGATTTGAGCAAGTTACTGATCCTTTCTGTTTTCAGTGTTCCCATCTGTAAAACAGGGATAATAATACCAATCTTTTTGGATTGTTGTGAAGATTTATTATTGTATGCAAAGCTCCTAAACTCATGCCTGGCTCACAGCCAATAAAATGTTAGCTATTAAAGTGGAAAAGCATAATTAGAGCTAAATTAATAATTTGGCCAAGTGCTCCAACCAGCAAAACAAGGCATGAGATTTATCCAGAAACGGAGTTCAAACAGCCTTTCTTGCTCAGCTCCTCAAAATAAGCCTGAAGACTAACAAACATGCCCCACGCTTCCTACTTCATTGTTAAGGATATAACAAATACTCAAGATGAAGACCACATTCATTGGTAAGATAAGGATCTGTCGTGACTCATTGTCACCAAAGAAGATGGCCAGTGGCCCAATCCAGAACCACCAAGCCCCTATTCCTGTCACCACAGGTCCCCAGATTCCACAACCTGGTACCTCTGCAGCTGCCCGCAGGATGCCCTGAACCCACAGTCCTGACAGAGAGGAGCAGAGCAGGTCCGAGAGGCTGCTGGCAACTTACTGAAGCTTTCCCCTGGTGCAATGAGAACTAAAGAAGCTCTGAAGAGAAAGTAGGCACCTTCTTAAATTGGTAACAAAGTTATCCCAAATTACCAGTAATCTCCACATTCCAATTTAAGTTTACTTCTACTGACCTCCTTGAATGAAAGGGGAAAATATACTGAATTTACTTTTTCAGCCACAAAATTATAGTGTTTCCTAATCAGTTGAGGATGTTGCAAAAAAAAAACCCCACTACTACCAAAGTGTGCATGATTCATATCAACTTATTAAATAATACAAAGTGGGTCAATGGTGGTCTCCTGCTCACTTGCCATCTGACATGGATTCCTGATCTGGGGGGAAGGAAGGGGATAGAGTTAAGCACATTTGCTCCTCAGGCTGTAAATCTAGGTCTGATCCCAGAGGGCACCACAACCTTTAGATGAGTTGCAATGGCTAAAGGTTTCAAACTATTTTCTTAAACAACAAATTACTCTAGAAACTGAGAGCAGTAATTTAATCTTGGGAGCGAGAAGCACAACGCTGGGAATAATCCACTCAGCAGGTAGCAGTCACTTGGCAGAGACTGTTCGTAGTGGTAAGAGCTTTATGCCCATTAGCTCATTTAATTCTCGCAGAAATTCCATGAAGAAGATGAATAGTTATTACCATTTTACAGATGAGAATACTGAGGCTCTGATAGGTTAAGAGTAACTTGCCCAAGATCCCACGATCAGGATTTCAGCCCAGTTCTGTCTGATTCCAGACACTGATACCGTGCTCCTCAGTCATGGCCACTTTCAACATTGAATGGCAACATCAACTCTTCTTACAGAACAGAGGACACAATACACTTACTACTCAGCACATAGAGGACTCAAGGGTATGCAGGGAGACCAGAGATAAAGAGGGGGAGGAAAAAGGAAAGGCGGCTCTCATTTCTCCCTCACCCCATCTCACCATCTTGAATTTAGAACCCACTATCACAATAGTCAGAATTAACCAAGTTTTACGTTGTAGGAATAAAAGAGCTTTGAGTCAGTCTTATTGCCTTTCCTTTATCCGAGATACTCTTTAAGTTGACTTCCCAAGGAAGGGGTTTACTCTGCAGAGGAAGACAGGCAATGTCTGGTGACTCCATTTCTGTAACTCATGGGCAAGGCTTCAAAATAGAAAAACACATGAACCAGGCCATGACCCTTTCCATGGAGCGTGCCCAGCTTTAAACCACTGGGTGTCCAAACTACTTGGGGAAATGTGAGTTGTAACTGAACTCCCTGAACTTATGATACTGATCTGGTAGTATTCTACTAGAGAAAATCCTTTCTTTAAACCCTGAGGACTTGTAATGTGTCACAAAGTTCGAGTTATGTCAATATACACAGTATTTATGGAAGAGGAATGAGGAAGTGGAAACCTACTAGCTTAACTGTCTGCGGGAAGGAAATGTGAGAAGGAAAATCTTTTCCTCACCCTCTGATGCCAGATTAGCTAAAGGTAGAGGAAAGCTCACCAATGCAACTTGGTACAAGCTCTAATTTCCTCCTACAACCTGTACAACCATAAAAATACTCACTTAACAACAACAAAAAAAAAAAACTTGCTTTGGAATATGTGTTTACCAAAACAACCCAAAAAGCTGCGAGCTTCTAGGATATTTTTCCCAATGACACTGCAGGATGGAGAATGATGAAAATATTCTACAAAAATGAAGTCAATAAATAAATAAATAAATAAATTGCTTAGAGGCAAGGCTCTAAAGAGAATTTCAGCTTTGTTGAGACATTAAAAAAGAGTCCTTCTTTCCCCACCTCAGCGTCCTCATCTGTGAAATGGAGGAAATGCAAGGCTGCTCTGATAACTCAGTGATACACTGTGTATACGTGCTGAGCTCAGTGAGCAGCACGCTCAGTAATACAGGCTCTTATCACCATTATTACTATTTCAATTACTTACTCACGTCACTACAGGGGCTACTCCAAACTATCGTGTTTAAATCATTTATGGGTAGAGAACTCAGGACAAGACAACAAACCCAAACATGATTATTCTTAGAGGTAACAAGACTAGAGTGGATTTCAGCATTCTTTTGGTGTCGTGCCCAACACCCAGACTGTGCCCACCCATCTGCCCCAAACGTGCAGAGGGGCACGCCTGTGCTGGTGGGAGCGAAAAGGCACTGCCACGGAGACACTCGCATGAACCCCAGCTGGAGGAGGAAGGCCGGCCAAAAGGCGGTGGGTTCGAAATCTCCAATCACTTCTTTCTCCACCGAACCAAATACTTCCCACCCCCATTTATCCTAAATGCAAAGTGTTAGTTCTTTTAAAGAGCTCTTCCCATTTCCCAAACTACTTGTACATTAAGTGGTGCTCTGTGGAAAGAAGGATTTCCTTGTGACTGGAAATATGATCTAATCCGCTGCCAGCCCCCCACATTCTTGTCCATCAAGCCCCAGTGTGCCAACCCCTTGGTGGCAGAGCCAAGCAATCCTGGCTCTGCGGTTCCACTTTATCACCTGCTGGCTTTCCCGGCCTCCATTATAACAAGTCCTGTGATCCAAGACTCACCCATGACATATAAGAAGTCCTCTGGGGACTGTCTGGCAAAGGTTCTCCTCTGCTGATAAAAAGGAAAAGCCACCTGAGGACAGAGCCCCTTGGCTCAGCCCCTGATTTTCACCCTAGGCTCCCGTCTCTGATCCTGAATGAAATCCTGCCGCCTGCAGGAGCTGTCTGCAACCAGGAAGCTCCATACTTGGAGCAGCTAAAGAACGGGAAGGAGCTGGGCTACTGGTGACCTCTGGGCCCTGGCTGACCACCATTAGGCTTCATGTCCGGAGAGAGAAGTGAACGCAATGCCTTTCGTGTTTGAGCCACTATTATTTGGGGATTCTGTTACATATAGCCAAAAGCGTTCTAGGAGGTTGAATAGTAAATTTCCCTAAGAGGAATACAATAGGGAGGATTTTCCCCAATCACCCAACTTCTTATTGTTTGTGTATGTGTGTGATAGTTCAACTTTTTATTGTTTAACCCTTCTGTATGGGTATACTTTTACTTGCAGCTCAAACCATTAGTTGGCACAATAGCACAAAACAAAAGCAAGCCCAAAAACCTTCTCTACAGAGCACTGCTTTGAAAATACAGTCCTAACAATCTGGTTGTATTCTGTAGGTGAAACTCCAGAGGCCCCATGATAAACCAAGTTCCAGATTTGTTTTTGCCAAAATTAATTTAAAGTGTTTACTTAAAAAGGATTACATAATGGAGGAGAATGCAAAAATCACATAAAAGAACATTCAAGGAAATTTTAGCTTGAGGGTGAAATGAGAGGAGGCTGTCCACTGAGTAATGCATTCATTCGAATTGTTTATATTTAATCATCCACATGATTGGTTTGATATAGTTGGACAGGCATGAGCAGAGTTGGAATAATATGCCAGGTACGAAGGTTACCGGGGCAGAAAGTCCCAGGTACCTAGCAATGGGCAAAACTGGGGAGGGACCTCACCTCCCAGGGTGATCTTTCCTCTTCTAGCATTTCTCTGGCCATGCAGAGACCCCCTGACCTTTCATATCGCTGATCACATGGTTCAGACCTTCTCCTGACCTTTCCTCCCCTGGCATGTCGCTAGTCATGTGGTAGACCCCCTTGGAGAAGGAACAAGGGGGCTGGAGAATGGCCTCATACGACTCCCATACCAGCCTTTGCACGACCATTCCCTTAAGCATTAAGTCTCCAGGACAGTGAGGTTCTGGTCCGTATCAAATAGCCTCTTAAGACAAAGCCTTGGGTCTGCTGACCACAGTGACAGAGTTTTGGTCAAACTAGGGATAACATGTAGGCCTCAGCGGTGCTTCAGCTCCAGGCTCAGAAAAGCAGCAAGACCAGAGGAAGCGATGTCATGACTGACACCAGGGCCAGCTGCCATGACTAATGACCCCCTGCCCTGGCACCGACCAATCAGCAGAGACCACAACCCTGAAAACACACCTGGAAAGCTGATGAATATTCTACTGAGATCCTCCCCTGAGACCTCCCCGCAAATCCCCACCTTTGGGAGACAGATAAAAGCCCTTCAGAGGAAGGACCGCTGTGTGCTTGCACTCTTGCATTCCCTGTCTCTCTGGAGCACGCCCACGCCCTCCCCCTCTCCTTCTCCCAGGCATGTCATCTTAGCCTTTCTCCTAAGCTCCAAAGGCCCTCTTTTGCCTCTGTAACTTGTTTCTTGAGTCCACACAGCCATGCTGGCTCACTTCTTCCGTGGTGCACTTCTGCCCCTGTAACTGTCTAAAACTGCCACTCGTATTTGAGTTCTGGTGCTGAATTCTTTTCTTAGCCTAACTCAAGAACCAAGGTGTAACATCTGGTGCCATCTGCCATCAACAGTTGACATTCAACAGATATTTACAAATGAACTTTATGGGACAGGCATCGGGCTATGCACCGAGGATGCAAAAGTCACCAAGAGATGAACACATGATAACACAAACGTTATGGCAAAGAAAATGCAGGGTTTTATGGGACAAAGCAGCCAAATAAACCCACTCTAGAGGAATGCAGAAGAACTCCCAATGGATTTGACTATTAATCTAAGACCTAAACAACGAAAAGGACTTTGCCTAGAAAAGGTCTGGGGTGGCGAGGAATCAGGGGGCAGAAAGAATGCCAGGGGCGCCTAACCTTTTGGTGTCTCTGGAAGAAGAAGAATTGTCTTAAGCCACACATTAAATACACTGTGACATGTAATCACACACACAAAAAAATCTCAGAATGTTTTAAGTAAATTTACAATTTTGTGCTGGGCCAAATTCATGGCCACCCTGGGCTGCATGCAGCTCATGGGCCGCAGGACGGACACCCCTGGTCTAAGCAGAGCGAGTAACATGTGCCAGGTCCTGGTGGCCAGAAAGGTGCTTCAGTGAGGCTTTATATGAAGTCAAGGTAAGACCACGGAAGGGCAGTTTGCAAGGGATGAACCGCGTAGGTCTGTCTTTTGAAAACCACGCTCTGGCTGTGCAAGGTAAAATGGACGGGAGGGATGGTGGCATGAATCCAGTTAGATGTGTCTCGATGGCAAATTCGAGGTGAGGTTTCACATTGGAGTTGGGCAATGTGAGAGAAGCAATTTCATGGGCTGCTTAGAAGAATGGAGATTGGCTGAATTAGGGAAGTGTAGTGAGGAACAGGGAGTCAAAGTCACCTTTCAGGTTCATTGTGGAGCAACCAGCTAGACAGAAGCCCTGGAATAGACCCTGGAGAAGGGCCATGTTTGAAGGAGAAGACCTGAATGAAGATAACCTACGAGACCACCCAGTAGAGGTGTGGAAGTCACATAACTGTGATGACCCTCCTAAACTATGGAAAATGGCATCCATCAGTGTTCAAAAAAGAAAGCTGTGTTCTAGAACTAGCTTAAAACATAGTGACGAAGGGTTGGGAGAGGAGATTGGGTTGAACTGTGCCCTCCAAAAAATACGCACTCCTGGTACCTGTGCATTTGACCATATTTGGAAATAAGGTCTTTGCGGATGTAATCAAGTTAGGATGAGATGATTCTGGAGCAGAGTGGCTCCTACATGCAGTATCCTGTGTGCTTATATGGTGGGGGGAGCAGATTTAGAGACACGGAATCACAGGAGAGAAGCAGCTATGTGAAGACAGAGGCAGAGACTGGAGTTAGGCTGCTACAAGCCAAGGAACCCCAGAGTGACCAGGAGCTGGAAGGGGCAAGGCAGGGCTCCTTCCTAGAGCCTTCGGAGGGGGTGCAGCCTGCCAACACCTGGACTTCAGACCTCTGCCTGCTGAGCAGTGAGAGGATGGTGTGCTATTGCTTTAAGCCACCTAGTGCGTGGTACTTTGCTACAGCAGCTGGGGAGAAAAACTGTTTTTATCTAAAGAATAAATCGGAAGGGAAGACCTAAGCCAGATATAAGGCTGGTATATGAAAATAGTAAGACAGCTAACTACCTTACAAAATAAGTCTTTTGAGAATTTGAACTTATTTAGGTCTTGATTTCGGTATTCACACTGCAGAACTGGGAAGAATAGTATTTAATACCTAAGGTTGTACACAGCACATAGTCTGTACACTGTAAAGGATGATTATAAGTAAGTTATTACGGGACACGGACTGCACAGTATAAGAAGTTACTGTATAAGAAGTACTAAGCTATGAGCACAACATGGCAATCGATCACTGCTGCGTGAGGTCTGACGGATTTTCACACCGTCACGGCTTCGAAGGCAACGCCGGCTGACACTTCACCACCACTCTAGGACAGTGGTTCTCAACTGGAGGCAATTTGGCCCCCGGAGAACATATGACAGTGTTGGGAGATATTAAAAGTGCCCAAGTAATCTGCGATGAAAGCTTCAACTGCCAAAGATTTCACCTTCTCATTCAAAACAGTCAAGCCGATCGTGTATCCTTTTGAAATGTGGTGGAAGAGACTATTAACACAGTGACTCATGAACAGTCCAAAGCTAAAGGAAACTTTAAACTTCTTTTTTGATATTCTAAAAAAAAAAGTGAAAATTCCTGTCCTAGAAGACAGCCCGTGGTCACTGACACTCTGCAAACACCAGAGCGACGGGGGCTCTGCACAGCGGAGGCAGCCACACACCCCAGACATCTGCGGCCGTGCTCGGCATAAAACAGCTGCCAGACGCGGGGAGGCGGAGGAGTGACTCTCCTCCCCAGCCGTCTCCGCCGGTAGCCCCGGAGCCTCCCTGAAGCTGAAAACCACTGGAGATCCAGGAGCCAGGCTCCTTGACTAAACCCTGGAATTACGATCAGGCAGTGGGTGGCTGGATCAGTGCTGCAGAGCTGGCGCAGGTAGTAATCCTTTATCTGTACCTCTTGGCCAAGCCTAAATTACCGCCTTGTTGAAAGCTGTTGAATCTCCTTCGCTGCTGCCTCTGGCATGCGAAGCATTTGCACTTGCCTCCCTGAAGCTGCAGAGTCAATATGGCTGCGCATACTGTACATTTTTAACCAAGCCTGTTTATCCAGCCTCTGTGTTCTGCTTGTCACTCTCACCACATATTTAGGTTAGACAACCTGAGCCTCAGTGCCACTCTGAGTCAAGAGCACCTTAGAAACAGGATGAGCTCATGGTGAGGGCAAGGAAATTCCAGTTTCGGTCAAGGCAAAGTTAGGTACTCAGGTTGCCCTCTCCATTGGAGCTGAATATTTTGCTGTTTCCTTTATTATAATACAAATTCAAATTTACCTGAGAAAATACATGTGGGATAGCCAGGAAGGCAGCATTAAATGTAATGGCAAAATCTTCTACGGAGGGAAAAGTATTCTAGTTAGTAGAATAGCAAAGTCTATATTTATTGGGTAGCTCTATGCAAGTCCAAGAATAAAAGTTGTACTATCCTGGTTTAAATACCCTTAATAGTTTCATCAAGTCACTGAAGATATCATAATCAAAACTACATTTTATTTAAAATTGGTTTAATATACTTTATTGTTAAATCAAAAGCTTAGATAAAGCTTTTGGTCCATTGAGACAGAGCAAATATTTCAACAGCTGGAAGATGTTAAAAGTCAAGAGTTCTGGCATTTGAAAAGTCAAATATATATAATTATTCTTCCCAAAAAACAAAACATCTTGAAGAATGCCAAAAGAACATGCTATCTCATAGGAAACCAACAAAACATAAGAATACAAAAATTATAATGTCTCTCCAATCTTTTATTTATAAAATTGACTTAACTCCTAGAACTATTTAAACTGACCCAAGGAAAGAGAAATCATTTCTTCTTAAAGTTATGGAAACATTCTTTTCCTAAGTATAAAAAAATAACCCTCATAGTTGTATTAGGCTTTTCAAGATAGACCATTCAAAGTTTTCAGTTCAGCTAGACAGCCAAACAGCTGAAATCATTCATAACACAGTCTGACTACAAGGAGCAAAAAGAAAAGCTCAGCCTCTGTTTCAACTGAGTCTGACTACTCAAGCCAACATGTCAGCAAGTCAGAAGTAGAATTTAAATAAATATTTTATGGTAAATTTCGACATGTATTTTACATATTCCTAGAAGCTTGTTTCCATGAGTCTCTTCACCATGTCAAAACTGTAGCCTATGAACTACCCCTACTTCTATTACATGCCAGCAATTCTCCTTGCTAGCATTGCCTTCCTGCGTGGAAATAACAGCACGGATTTATGTTTAAGTTCGCATTCTGGGAACGATGGAATATTCATGAAGGACCAGCAGGAACATATTTTATGGTCCCACATATACTGAGTACAGTTAGAACGTTCCCCCAGCGGAGCTGAGGGGAGTGAGTGTGTATGTGTGTGTGTGTGTGTGTGTGCGCGCGCACGTGCATGCATGCATGCTTGTACAGTATTCTTCCTGGATGTCTCCCCAGAGCAGTTCATGAGTACACAACCAGAAGTCTGAAGTTAGAGGCATAAACACTCCGCCAACCAACCGATTTACTTTATATTCCCTTAAGAAGAGAGTATTAGAGGGTCGTGAACATCTTCCCAGTCACGGGGAAACGTTTCAGACTACCAATCATGAAGAGCAGTGGATTTTAAATAAAGTTACCAGGAGCGCTAGATGTGCGCCCCGCTTCTTCTCAATCAGAGGAAAGGTTCTACAGAGAAGAGATCTGAAAACTGCTGGTTGAGAATAATAAGAGCATTGCCTCCCAAGGGATGTCATGAGAACTCAATAATATGAATGTATAAAATGCTCAGAACGTGGGTTTGCACGCTGCAAAAGCTCAATACAGCCTGGCTAGAACGCTAATGTTGCTAGTGATTCAAGTCTCAGCTGTGCAGGTAATTTAAAGAAAATGAAGCACAGATGATGCTGTGGTTCCATGTGTAGAAACTACAGATCTAACATCTCCAGCTAAAGAACTATCACATCTAACAAAGCATTTGAATTGCGGAGCTTTGAAACTGGACACACAGGGAGCAACACCACAGAAAAGCTCACCTCTTCTTCTTGGTGATAATGAGCACGTCGTTAAAGAGAAAGAAGTAGACTTGCTGTTTGGACGTCCTTCTTGAGAAAAGTACAGTGTCTTCTACATAAGCTGTCAGTTCGCCTCTCTTTACCAACCACCGGGAGGAGGAGACTAGAGGAAAAGGCTACGAAAAGAGAAGAACTGAACGCCCGAAGCCAAATGAGAGTACTTTTAAGGTTATTGTACGTAAAATAGAAACCTTACAAACAAACAAATTATACGTATCATGGCATGCATCATTATTTTATAGGTATACTGTAGTGAAACAGAATTAGAGAAGTATAGTAATTCTCCAATAAAAAATGAAAAATAACATTTTATTTCCCAATATTAAAAAACCCCCACTAATTTGCCTATATGTAACTACAACTCAATACAAAACTGCTATTGGGTCAACAAGAAAGTAAATATTATATTAACTCTTTCTACTAACTCTCAACTGAGAAAAAGATTGATAAGGCATCACCTAAAACCAAAAAGCCTCAGAATGAAATCTATCAGTGACAACTGTAGGTATTTTACATTTCACAAGTCAGAATCTAAACGTACAGGAAAATATAGATAACTATAGTTAAGAAACAAATATAAAAGTCTACATTTATTTTATGAACTAAACAGACTTTACTCAAAAGGGAAAAAAATCCTCTTAAATGTGTGATTTGTCTTACTAATTCTTTACTTAGTCACATTCTGAAGAACACCTGTTCTTAAGTTTATGCTAGTTTTCCTCGTAGAAATTCGCCCCTGAAATCATCAATGCTATTTTCTGGTTGGGAAAATGAAGTTTTCCCAAAATAATCCATCTTAATCCCACAGAAAAGGCTGGATACAAGAAATTACATAGTTTTTTTTTTTTTTAAATTTCAGTTTCCAGTTTCCAACTGAAAAACTCCCAAAACCACAGAATAATCCTTACCCTTGAGAGGTCTTTTTTTTTTTTTTTTTTTTTTTAAAGTTACCAGAAATGCTTACTGCCAAAAAGCTGACTTAAAAAACTATATCCATAAAATAAGCCGAAGTTCTTGGACCCACAAAACATAACTGTGGAAGTGCAGTGCAACCAAATGTCATCCTTTTCAGGGAATAATGATTAAAAATAGCTAGAGGAAATTGAGGATATTAGGAAGAAAATAAGAAAGCTAAGAAAGGATTTAATTTTTTTAAACTTTATAAAAGAGTTCTATAAGCAGGTTCCTCATCAGTTATGTACTGCTTTCCTGGAGGTTTGAAAAGAATGAAAGATTATGGCTGACCTCAAACTTTCAAAACTTGTTATTAAGTGAGTACATAGAGTTTCCAGCCCCCAAATCTCGATTCAGACAATTATCCACTAACTTAAAGTGCCGACAGACGAAGAGAGTGCTTAGGTGACTGGTGAACCCATCAGTGCACAAGAGGTCACCACAAAGAACTGTGAGTCCGGCGTGGTCCTGCTGAAGGTGTGTAATTGCTGGAACACAGAGCTATCTTGGCTCTTGTGCATGGAACCCTACCGGATGAACCCTACCGGATGAACCAAGGACAGTTTTAGGTTCCAGTGTACATGCCACCTCCTTATGGCTGCTCCTAGGTTAGGGGCCGGGGAAAGAAAGTTTTTCAAATTACCGTGTTGTCTTTAAAATAGATTGATTTTTACGGACTCCTCATACTCCACCAGATAAAAATAAATGTCTAATGAATATCTAAAACTGAGAGTGGCTTTCAATAGGTCTCTTCTTTTGAAAACAAAAATCTGATGTTATGTGTTTTTTTGTTTCAGAATTGATTGTTAGAAGATAAAACTCATTCAGTGTTGGGGGAAGGAGAGGGGGAGGAACAAGAACTATGAAAATGACCACAAAAAAATCTGAACAAGCCTAAGTGGGCATTTCTGGAGTTCAGAAACCCTAAGACTAGAATCCAGGTGTACCTCAAAACCCAGAAAAGAAATTCATGAACAAAAATCTATCCCTAAAGGTCCTGATACAATTCCCATGGAGAAAAGACTTTGTGTTCCTTGGCATCCTAGAAAACTGGCCTCAGCATAAGATTCAACTAATTTTGCGGGCCAGCAAGACAAGGAAGAGACACTGAAGAGCAAATATTTTTTAAACTGAGGTAAAATTGATAATTTAACCATTTCAAAGTATGTATGTGATTCAGTCAGTGGCTTCAGTACATTCTTAATGCTGTGCGGTGATCACAGCTACCTAATTCCAGCACATGTTCATTACCCTAAAAGGAAACCCCAAATGCGTTACGGACTCACTCTCCACTCTGCCCTCCCCCAAGGCCCTGGCAATCACGATCCTACTTTCTACCTCCATGGATCTGCCTATTCTGGACATTTCATGTCAATGGAATTACGCACTACGTGACCGTTTGAGTCTGTTTGCTTCTCTTCAGCATAACGTTTCCGATGTTCATCCACGTTGTAGCATGTGCCAGGGCTTCATTCCTTTTTGTAGCCAAATACTATTTCAGTGGATGGTTATACCACATTCTTTTAATCACTTCGCCAATTCTGTTGATGGATATTTGGGCTGTTTCCACAATTTGGCAATAATAAATAATGCTGCCATGACCACTGATGTAAAGGGTTTTTTTTTTGAACAGCCGCCTTCAGCTCTCTTGGGTATGTACCTAGGAGGGGAACTGCTGGGTCATGTAGTAATTCTGGTTGGCTTTCTGAGGAACCACCAAGCTGTATTCTACGGTGCTGTGTCCTTGTCCTGAATAAAACTGTCTCTAAGGCTCATGTCAGCTGCAACATGCCACAACTCTAAGCTACTCAAAAATTTCCAGGGAGATTGAGGGCCCTGGTGGCAAAAGAAAGGTTCGGCTGTGTTTTAACTCATGCCTGAGATCTGATGGGGCATGGGGCTAGGATGAGGCAAGCGTGGCTGAAGCAGGCAAAGGAAGAAGTGCAGGTGGTACAGTTTGATGTGTTGGTGATTTTAGCCACGTGGTACTGATGGGGTGACTTGCTTGCTGTGGGGAGACACGAGCATTTCCCAGGAGAAATTTTGTAAGTCAAGGCTCATTTTACTTTTGCTGCTGATGGCATTTCTCAATTACCAGATATATTTTCCTAAAATAATTAGAAACAAATTACAGAGAAGGGCAAGATTCTCTTGGACGATGGGTTTTGAAATTGCTGTGAATTTCTGTATGAGAGCATTGTAACTATTAAAAGGGTATGTATGCACTTGTGTTTGGTTTACAATTGCCCATCGTCGTCTGTTCTAAGAAGAATTATGGATCATGTTTCTGCCACTAAACCTTCGTAGTCAAGATGTGGTGGTGGAAGAGTTCACCCTGATCTGCAAGTCAGGACATCAGGACCCTGGTCCTGTTTCTACCACCACTCGCCAAGTGAACCTGCTAAACAACGAATTTTTCTCTGGGCGCTGGTGTCCTCATCTATAAAATAAGAGGGTATATATAGCTGTACTGTGCAGTGGTCCTCACACTGTATGGGCAGCGATCTGCTCTCTGCAGCAGGCCATGAAATGCTGATCATTAACCACTGCACGAATAAGGAACACTTTTACTATAAAAAAAAATTGACCTGTCATTTTAAGTTGCTCGGTGAAATTTACATGTCATAAGACAAAATAAAACCACAATTGTGAGCAATCACATCCTTTCAGAACTCAGCTATACACCAACAAAGGACTGAGCGTGGCCTAGATTTGTTAGTAATTGTCACTTTGTTTTGTTCACCATGTCATCTGCTCCAAGCAGCACCAGACAAGCAGGAACAGGTAGCACATAGTCAATAAAGAATTATGGGAGAAAAATAAATTCGCAAAGAACAATCCACAATCTTGTTTTGCAAACCAGACAAGGAGTGTCCTTATTTGATTTGGGAGAACACTATAATCCAGCTTCTGGGATACCACTGACTTGCAGGGCACTTTGAGTATATTAAAGAACTCTCCTTTCCATTCTAAAATTCTATTATTTTTGACTATCGTTTTCCCAAGTTTGGTGTCTTCCTTGGGGATGGGGGGAGGGGGGATGCTCTAGTTAGATAACCCCTTACTCTGTGGCCTCCAGAGAGGTCACTTTGTCTGGCATAAGCAAGAACAGAATTGCCCCCCACATCTGCTACTCCCTCTGCCAGCCTCTCTCTAGTCAATTTATGGCCCTTCTTTGAAAAGTCAAATCCTATCCACTTTGTTGCCCTCAACTTGCCTCTCTATTTACAGAAGACTTAAGCAAGAGCAGTAATAAATCTGTTTACGTAGAAGTGTGAGAATACCTTAATTTTAAATTCCAGCTGGGAGTTAATTGTGTACATCATTTCCGTCCTCTCCATCTTCCGGGCACCTTCATTGCACAGTCGAACCAACTGGGAAGACACAGAAATAGGAGGGCTGAGAGGTCCGGGAGAGAAACCTCACTTGCAAAAGCAGATCTCTCACAGGAAATAATTAGCACTTGGGAAGCTCCAGAGACTCATTTCTGACAGTTCAAGTTCTCAGTTTTACACAGTGAAGCCTTTGTACTCAGTTAGAAATGGCATCATTAGTTTGTGAAGACAGAGGGAAAAAATTACCCTGGAAATTTTCAGGGACACAGGTCCTTCATGTGTTCTTATTCCATCACACCCTCCACACACAGGGCCCTCCCACAGGTCGGGTCCCTGTGCTTCCTGCTCCTCCCCTCTGCCCCTCCTCCTGACCTCTACCCAAGGGAACCTCCTCACCCAGCCTCAGGGCACGCTGCTCCTTCCTCCTCATTTTCAAACCTGAGCAGCTGGAGGCAGACTACCAACATCAAAGGCAAGTACTAAGCAGAGTGGTACGTGCAATGCATTTGGCCAGTCAACAGAATAATGAGAGGGAAGCCTTTATTCAGGTGGAAACCGATGGTCAATGATTCTTCAGGGAAGGCCAAGCTAAGGGAGATTCCCTTTAATTAGAACTAATGAATTGTCCACAACCAAAATGCATACAGTCCTTTGGTGAACGCCTGTGATGTTGTGATTTATAATGAGAAATCCATAGTCTCTGTCCATACCACCCGGCACATAGCATCTAAAACTCTTGTAATTTCCTAGTAGAGAGCCATAGGGATCTTTAGTTATCATAGGATATTTATTTAATAACAAGCCCATTTCAACAGCACCTGAATTTATGTGAATGAGCTAACTTTTGGAAAGCCTTTACCATGAGATGAGGCTGGCTGAGAGGAGAACCAGCCAAGAGATTAGAAAGTGGGCTCAGACTTTCAGCCCCATCCCCCAGGTTTTGGGGAGGTGGGGACAGGGGCTGCAAATCAACTCGATCACTAATGACCAATGATTTACTTAATCAGTCACGCCTACATAATGAAACCTCCATAAAAATCATGGTACTAAGACATCCAGCCGAAAAGGGACATCACCCACTTTGACAAATGTGACAAATGGCCCCTCTACATTTAGCTGCAGCAGCAAAGAACTATTCCCTGTAAGCGTCTGAAAGTGCTTACACAATCTCTATTCTCACGGAAGGGCGGAAGAGAGATACAATCATTACAGACTGAGATCTGAAAGTAAAAAACAAAACAAAACAGGGGAGCTGGGGAGGAGGAAGGTGGAGTAGGAGGCCTCTCTGGAGAGGGCGTCCACACTGAAAGCTGAAGGCAAAAAGAAAAGGAGCTGTGGGCCAGGCAGAGTGGACACTATGAGCAAAGGGCCAACGACCAGAAAGTGTCGGTGTGCCTGAGGAAGTAAAAGACCCTGACACAGGAAGCTGACACAAGATGAAGCTAGAGAGAGTGGCCGGGATCAAAGTATGCAAGCTGTTAAGGCATCTGGCCTGTAGTCTTAAGTGCAAAGAGAAGCCACTAGTAGACTTTCGGCAGTGACCTTCACAAATGAAAAAATTACTTCCTGAGCTGGGTATATTCGTGATTTCCGTTTCCATATAACACCAGAAGACTAGGGGAATAATTCTGATATTCATGACTCATAACTGAGAGAGAAAAAGAAATGCTGCCCTATAAGAAAAACAAGTCATTGGAATAGCTTTTCTTCACAGAGAGCCTTTTATACACTTCCAGTATCCAAGTCAGGCAATTCACTGATCCTCTGCATTCTGCCAACCTTTCCTAAAAGTACCAGTATCGAATCAAGTTAATTAAGAGACACTTGAAGGACCACAGTAGTCTCCTGTAGCTGGGATGTGAAAGCTTGAAAAAAAATTAACTATCACTCCCAGGCAGTTCAACTCCTACCTTTCTCATTTCTCTTCTGTGTGAATTTAAGTTCTCAATAGCAACCACATCAAATTTGACAAATCTTTTGCATGTTCAGGGCTAAACTGCTCTAGTAGCTCCTCCTAAAGACACTCCCCTCCCCCACTCCTGCAGGGAGGCAGCACGGGGTTGGGTTCCTGGAGAAAAGACCCACTGGCAGCAGGGCCATAGGTGACTTCACACCTGGCAGGTAGTTTCTTTGCTTCATCGCTTCTCAAAGTGGGATGGGCAGACCACCGATGGGGCAAGAGGTGAATTTAAGTGGTTGACAGGTTGCCATGGTTTGAATGTTTGTATCTCTTCCGAATACGGATGTTGAAATCTTAACCCCCAAAGATGATGGTATTAGGTACAGCCCTCATGACCGGGATTTTAGTGTTCTGTAATAGAGGCTCCGAGAGCCTCCTTGCCCCTACTGCCATGTGAGGGCACAGTAAGAAGTCTGCAGTCTGGAAGAAGGTGCTCAAATGACCACGCTGGCACCTTGATCTTGGACTTTTCAACCTCCGGAATTGTGAGAAACAACTTTCTGTTGTTTCTAAGCCACCTGATCTGGGGTGTTTTGTTCTCAAATGAACTAAGACAAAGATAAGCTTATTTTTAATACAAAAATATATGTCAGAAAAATAAGTAGCTTATAAAACCCGTGATTTTCTTTTTAATTATTGGTGAGGATGAGGATAAGTAAAATTGAGCCAATGTAAAGAAGGTTCAACAGTATTTTACAGGAACGTGGTACACAGACACACCGAACGCAAAGGTGGCGCATGCACCGCGTTGCTGTACGTTTAGGCTGCTTCTGACGCCATCATCGTCTCTGCCCCCGTGCCTAGCCCATTCAGCATCCTCACCGACTTACCTTTATTGCTTTCTCTCAGCTGGCTATTCCTACCAGCAATTAAACACACCCCCATTTTTCTAGTCTTCAAACAAAACCAGAAAACACCCTTATTCACTTCCCTGTCAGCTAAGCTCTTTCTCTTTCCACTCACAGCCCCACTGTTGAAAGAGCAAGCTACCCTTGCTGGCTGGCTGAGGGTTCACACCCCCTACTCATTCCTGCTCCACCCTGCTCCCTCACCCATCACTGCAGGGTCACGCCCACCTGATGACAAACCCAACACGTGCTCCATCACTATCTCACTTTTTGTTTCAGGAGCACTCAACAGGGCTGACCTTCCTTCCACCAAACCATCTGCTATTTTGCCAGACCTTTACGGTTTTCCTCCTTCTTTGGTATGTTCTGTTTTGATTTGCAAGTCTCCTTTTCCCTAAACAAGATGAATGTTGCTGTTGTTCACAGTCCTATCTCAGACTCACTACTTTTCTTCTTCTATACGCTCTTTCGAGGTAATCTCGGCCACTCTCCCACCTTCAGAAGCCCTCCATACGCTGATGACTCCCAAATTTGTGCTTCCAATCCCAGACTCTCCACTGAGCTCCTGACCTATTTATTCGGCCCACTTGGATATCCCATAGGAATCTCAATCCATACCCATATCCCAAATGGAACTCATCAGCTTCTCCCATGTTTCTACTGCAGAGACAAGTAAGAGCATCTATCTAGTTGCCCAAGCCAGAGGCTCTGTGCCTTGACTTCTGACCCCAGTATGCTCACCCCTTCAATTTCATGCCTGCCTCCCCCAAATTATAGGTTTGATTCTCTCTATCTTTCTATCATGTCACTATGCATCACTGTCCTGTCTAGCCTAATCAACTATAAAAAATCCTCATAACTGGTCACCTTCATAACCCATGAGTGTGTAGCTTCTGCATCATCTTAGGATGAGGTCCACAATTCCCAACGTGGCCCCCCAGTGCTCTCTCCGAGACTGGGCTCTCCAGTCACATGGAGAACATTCCAGGTCTTCAAATTCTCCAAACACTTTCTTGCCTTTGGGTTTCTCTATATATCTGAGACATTCTCTTTTCCCCATTCCCTGGCTTACAGCTACTCTTGCTTTAGGTTTAGCTTAAACATTACCATTTCTTCCCTGTCTTGTCACTCACCACCCTTTATTGAAATTCCTATTTACCCTCCGCCTTCCCCTTTACATGGCATATTTCATGAGGGCTGGAACCACAACTGTCTCGTTCATCACCGTATTTTCAAGGGCTGGCATTACGCCTGGCACAGTAGTTGAGAGGCAATAAATATTTATTTAATGAGAGAATGAATAAAAAGCCATTCAGACACCACAAGAAAATGTGGTATCTATAGGCCCTTAAAGCAAGACTGGCTGACACAGTAAAAGTGCGCATTTCATTTGAGTGCAGCAGACATCATTTTGTTTTTCAGCTAGCTAAAGAATGCTGTGCAAATGGCTGTGAGAATCCGCAAATTCTCGGCATCAAAGCCGGACGCACTCTCTCCCGAGCTATTTGAATGGTTTCCTGTCTGATGAGCTTCTCCACACCTACCTTGCTTACTTCCTTTAAGGCTCTTTTACAGACTTCATACTTCGGGGAGTCTTTAGGTGTTTTTTGGCAAATAGTCTGCAATGAAGTAAAAGGAGAAAAAAATCAACTGATTTATTTTCTCAAGTACAATAAAACCAATCCCAGACATAACCTCTTACTCACAGCAAACTTAACAATGATGAACACAACACTGTGGATGGGTGTGACAATGACATTAAAATCCAATTGGAAAACCAGGAAATGGCCATTAAATATACAGAATCCAAGGACATCCAGGACGTGGTTAAATGAGAGGACAGACTTAGGAGGCGGATGAACCTAACTTCAGGTCTGAGTTCTCTTCCTAGCTATTTGACCTTGGGCAAGTCATGACTCCTGCCTGTGTAAGCCTCAGTTTCTTCACGGGTAAATTCAGGACAACACCAACCACATCACCAGGTGTGGTTGCAATGGTTAAATGATAATACATGTAAAGTCCTTTATGAGTGTCTGGCACATAGTAGGCCCTCAATAAATAATAAAATTACTCTGTCATCATCATCATCATTAAAGATTAACTAGTTTTGTAGATGACACAATTAAACAAAAAAATCAAGATATAAAGGCTGCTAAATTTTCTCTCCATATATTTACACTGCAATTTCTGTGAGGATAAAATTGAGCTCACAGAGGTCAATTCAAGGTAAACTGAATTACCTATAACTTTTGAAGCTATACCCATTCAAAACCAACAAAACCATTTTAATTGTTTAAAATGTACACTTAATCAGGCTTAAATCATCTCAAAACAAGTTTAACTAAATCTCCAAATGTAGTAAAATTAATGAGACTATTTTAAGTACATTTAGATTCTGCCTCAGTGGCCAGATTCTGATACATGAGAACACATTAGGACAACAGGTGTCAAGCAAAGGTGGAAGGTGGCTGGGACCTAGCAAACCACTGGTACGTGAAATGCAGATGAGTACCAAGGCCCGTAAATCTGAGGTCAGGGGTCAGGGCTGTTACACGTGGGATGTCAGAACAAACACAAGGAGTGACATCTGTGGGTTTATATTAATGGTTCTTGGATTTTTCTGACTATGGCCCACCATCAAAATACATTTAACACTAAAACCAGCACACATACAAACAAAAGTGAAACAAGTTTTTTTTTTAAATTATATTTAACCACATTATGAACCATGTACATAATATGTACTATATGTTCTGCTCTAATTTTTTTAACTGCTCATTTTTAAAAAATCAATTTTATGACCCACTAACAGGTTTAAAAGCAGTTTGAAAAACACTGGTTTATGGCACATGTGAATTTTGTGCATATGGAATTTTCTAGGGAGAGTGACTACAGTTTTACTCAGAATCTCAAAAGGGCCTCTGACCCAAAAACGTTCAGAGCCCACCGGACAATAAGGGAATAAATCTCTAACAAGTATATGAGATTTTGTGGGTCCAATCTACTTAGGCAATGTTTTCAAAATGAAGCAGAGGGAGAATATAAGGGGCTGAGGATGGTCACACATAGACTTTAAGGAAATATGGCTAAATGCATTTTTGGAAGAATAAAAGGACCCTCAAAATTTATAACAAGAAATTTTACATTTAGAAAGCACCTATTCCTTATTTAAAAATTACAGTAAAGTTTGAAATATTTCCCTGTGTAACTCAACATTTAATATTTTATAAAAGCTTTATAACTCACATAATGTAAATCTTTTTTTAAAGTAACTTCTCACTTCTGATAAATCTTACAGAATCACAGTACTTGCTTTTTGAAGCTATTTTTGAAACACAGTATAACTCAGCACAAGCTATTACACTATTTTATTAATTTAGTCAAGAAACATTGTCTATTGTCAGGCTTAAGATTTCCTATTTAGTTCATTTTTATGCCAAATGTGCAGGTGCCCATCATCCTCATTTTCAGATGAGGTGAAGCGATTTGCCTCGCATCACGCAGTAACGGCAGAGAGAGAATCTGTCCCCAGATCTGTCTTCCTGTGTAGCAGAAGGACTTCCCTACACCAAGTTTCCGTGTTAGAGTGCCTTCCCCCAAAGTGCTGTGGGTGATGAGACGGGGAGGAAGCTCCATCTGGCTGGAGGTGGGCCCTGAGGGAGGCTTTGTGAGAGAAGGCACCTTGGGGCTAGTGCTTAAGAGACGAGCTTGCTCTGATCGTGGGGAAATGGAAGATGGAGAAGTGGAGTCCAAGAACAGTGCGAACAAAGACACAGAGTGGGAAAGTCGAGGCACACGTGGGGAAGGAACACATTGGGATGGAACCTGAAAACAAACGTTTTCTAAGTCAAAATTTGGTTTTCATAACCTGGCTGCATTCTATCCTTGATAAGAATTAATCTAAAAAAAATTAGAGAGCTAAATTTTCAAAATTCTGCACACTTTTCAACACTCACAAGAAGTTTCTAAGTTACAAGTGATGGATGGGAAGGGAGGGGAGGTAGTGAGCAGGCTGAGGTGAACTTGGAGACCAGCGGGGTGCTGTGAATTCTGAGAAGGTCACCGAAACCTCCCCAAAACCACACGGAAGAGCCAACGAAGTGACTCATTGTGAAAAGTCCGATGCTCTTTCAGAATGTATCTTAGAATTGGTGATGAGATACAGAAAATACAATTTGTTTTGTAACCTTATTCAGTCATAATTTTTGCTATATTTTTATCCTGTGTTTTGATTTGTACCAATCAAGTACGCTAAAGCTGACATATTAACATTATGATCAATTTTAAAAGAGAACTATGACAACAACTTCAATTTGATCACAAAGACACTCTGCCCCGTGGCTGGATGGCAGCTGTGTTAGATGCCCTGTTCAGTTCTCATAGACGCTGCTGCAGATCCAGCCCTTCTAGCGTGCAGGCCCCTCAGCCCACCAGCCCCCTGCCCTCCCAGCCGCGCTCTATCCCAGGCAGTCCTGACTCACTCCTCCCAGCCACTATTCAAAATCAATACTTGTTTTCCTCATGAGTGTTCTCTAATTAAGAAAGAAGCTGGACTTCCCATGCCCACTTTGTACAGGCAAAGCAGGGATGAGTTTATGCCTTGTGGTGCTGAAGTCGCATTCCCTGGGAAGCACCTTAGAACACTACAGGAAAGGGGTCTTAGGGACTGACCTCAGGAGACTGAGGCCCAGAGAGATCAAATGAGTTAGCTGCCTAAGGTCACAGGTCTAGTGGCTCAACCCGAACAGGTATCCAGGACTCCTGATTCAAGAAGTCAATACTCCTCCCATTTCAAAAAATGCTGAGTAAGTCATACAATCTAAATTCTTTAGTGATCCCGCAAGCCTAAGCTGAAGATAATTTATTTCCAAAGATATAAGACAAAAGAGAGACTTTCCAACCAAATAGCACCTTCTCATTTAATCAGAAGATTTTATAGAGGGGTTACGCATCAGTTTAAGGGAAAGAATGATTTTCTTAATCAGATTCACAGCACTACAGCCATCGCCAGAGGAAAGAGCCCACCAATCAGGCCTTACGTCCATCAGCAGGGGAAGGCGTGTCACCCTCTGCATGGGCAGAATGAGGAACGAGATCATGGGCAGGTTCCTGCAGTCTTCGTGGGCCTCGATTCTGGACAGCACTTCCTTGAAAGAGGGATTGGTGGCTCTGAGGAAGAACGAAGAAGAAACTTCAATGCACTATCTCATCAAGTTAAGCAGCAATTAAACATGGAATAGAAAATGCTGCGATAAACTCATCTATTATCAATGATTTCTAAATACCTACAACAACATGAACGCATAATTACATAGGTAGACATGGATGGCTTGTCTGCCTTTTACGGTAAGACTGAACAGAAGACATGCGTTTAAGGTAACTGTACGAACTTGCTGAGCTAGACATTTATAGGAGTGGGAAGTAAGTGAAGAGGGACGGTATCCTGACGGTGAACACATGGATTGCAGATGAGTATACAGACACACCTCATGTCTGACAGCCTAGAAACATTCCTTTAAAAAGATAACAAATGATTTGTTTTAAGCCACTTCTCTAGCCCTAGATAATAATCTAAGAAAGAAACGTCAGACTGGATTTACTAACTAGGAGGCTTTTGGACTTTCTCAAAGCATGTGAGACAGAAAACCTTCTGACTATCGTCAGCCAGAGTATTTCTTCTCTCCCAGCGACATAAAAACAGTAACAATACTGTCCCAACATTTTTATGGAATTTAGCAAGATATACTGACATATATGATCTTATGTGGAACCACCCAAATAACTTTTAAGATAGGTTAAGAGGGGATTCCAAAAAGAATGGAGCCTCAGAAAGGTCCCAAACCTGCCAAATAACAGACCCAGCACTTGGTAAAGACAGAAGTCAAACCAAGTCAAAGTGATTTTCAGTGGGTGCCTTTACTCTGTGTCTCCCACTCTCACCTCACTTCACCCCTAGAGGAGCTTGCAGGAGCTCTGCTGGGACTTGTAAAAGGCAGGAGGGATGGTCCTGCGGTGGCAATCCCACGCTGAAGGGCAGGGGTGAGGCCAAGAAACAGAGTAGTGGCAGTTGTGACCTTTTAAATATATATCTATTTTTTTTTTTTGGGAAAATTAAATGATGTGGTTCAAGTCTGCTAAAAATAAATTAGGAAATACACAGAATAGCAAATAAAAAAATCTTCACAGAAACATTTTAATTGCATTTTCTCAAAATGAGGAGTTTTAAATTTTCCTTCCTGCTAGCTTGAAATGGCTTTTAGGAAGTTAAAAGAAAAAGAATCACATTCAAAACCAGCTGCATCTTTAAATCACTTAGTCCCCCATCCCCCTCGCAAAGAGTGTGAGTAAAGAGTCTGGAATGGGTGCTGGGCTCTGTTTGTTTGCTTGTTTTCAGATTCCCAGGAGTTTCCAAAGTGCAGCTGAACTTGAATGTCACTGTCCTAAAAGTACATTCACACCAACTGCAACAAAGCTCCTGAAAACACAGCTACTGATTTTCCAGGTGAAAGCGCAAACGATGGCATCATTAAGCTAATTTCAATAAAACCTTAATTTTTTAAGAGTTACATACATGACATACAGCACTTCCTACTCACATTTTTTTTAATCATGCAAAAAAAAATGAAAATAAGTTCAAATTTAGCTCTAATTTAAGGCTTTGTTTTCAAACATGTAACTTGCATGTTCTAACAGCTACAGAGCAACCGTGACACCAGCAGTTCCCAGCAGGGGTGGGAGTTATGAAAAATGAGGGGCATGATTCCCCCCCAAGGGACATTCAGCAATGCCTGCAGGCATTTCAGTTGTCACAGCTGGGGTGAGAGCATGCTACCAGCACCTTCTGGGCAGGGCCAGGGGTCCTGTTGAACATGCTACAATATGCGGGACAGTCCCCACAACACAGAGATATTCAGCTCCAAATATCAGTAGTGCTGACGGTTTGTACTGGAAACCTCATTTGGAGTTGGCAGCAGGATTTCCCACCCTTCCTATCCAAGAGCTTCCTGAGGATGGGGAGAGGGAAGGGGCATACCAGCCCTTCTCACCAACGAGGGGGCTGCTTCTCCAAGCAGCTGTGAGGTGACCACTCATCATCAAGCCTGACCTCTCCACAGGCTCTCACACACTGCAGAGAAGTGGACCAGACTTGGCACAGCGCTCCCAAATGCCACAACTCATAGGAGGGGACGAGAATGGTAACAGCCAGTAGGCCCCAAACACAGTTTACACTGCAGTGTACCACTGCACTGTAAAACCAGAGCGATAAACAAGGGCCCCAAAAATAAAACCATACAGGAATTACTGAATAATTGCAGACTCTTTTAAGGACGGAGATACAATATAGATCACATCAAAACTCACAGGAACCTAAATGGGACAAAGAAAGGTGTGGAGGGAATATGCAGGTTAATTGTTTTTTGTTTCGTAATTAAAGTCTTTAAGAACTTTCCCCCCGTTGGTTTCCCTCAGATCTTCCCTTCCCAAACTACCCGAAGGGAAAGTCAGCAACTCCTATAAATAAAGCAATAAGCGCTGTCATTTGAATGGAGGAAGATTAGAGTGCTGGAGAAAACTCTGGATCCTAGACACTAATTCAACCTACTCTCAAGTCTCTCTTGGCCTCCGGCAAAATACTTAATGGCCAGTTAAAGGCTTAGAAAACTGGGGCATTTGAAATGGTGATGACAACAATTAAAAGCAAAAACAAGAAAAACAACAGGCTCTCATTAGAGAGAAAATTCTCCACAGATGAGACTTTTCTACTCAAACATGCTTGTCCTGAAAAAGTGACTGTCTCAAAGGTTTCTCCCCGGAAAACGGCCCATCACAGGGCGTTTCTCAACATGATTTAAGAGATCAATTAATTTCAGACAGCTGAGGCTGTAATATTCAACACGGCTTACAACAGCTTTTGCAGCGTCCGCTGTTGGTAGACTTCGTTGGTACAGTATTTCACGTACGGGTCGAACGTGGACGCCGTGTGCTTCTCCACAATGTCACTTATGTCGTCGATGAAGATGTTATTCTGGTGCCTTGCTTCCAACTCTGTAAAGAATCTGAAGGCAAAACAAAACAAAACAAAACAAAACAAAGAAAAGCATTTATGTTTTCTTCCACATGCTTTCATAACAGACTATCCTCCAGGAATGCTTTTATACAGGGTTTGGAAAAAAAACTCAACTGTACCAGTACCGACTCAAAAAGATACAAGCCAAAAACGATAAAAATTGTCTATACTTAAACCTGTCCTAACACCTTATAACTTGAAGTAGTTGGTTTACAACATTGATGATCCAGTTCATTTCTATGCTTTCTGGTAATTTTAGAATATACAGATTTCACTATTTTTCAAACATTCTCTAGATTTTGGGGGGAGGGGAGGTTGATGTTTAAGTATTTTATTATGTTGAAAAGCATAAGAGCAAAACACCTAAATAAGTGCTTAAAAAACAAGTCTGAAATAAACCTAATTCTAACCTTTCTCTCAAAAGGTTTCTCTCAAAAGGTTTCTCTCTAAACCTTTCTCTCAAAATAAAAGTAACTGTAATATTTTAAATCTAATAATATGTATGACATTTCAGTGTCTTCATGAAAAATTCAGATTGCAATTGAGGGCTGGCAGACTTAGAGGTGTGTATTTGTACATGCATATACTGTGTCCAGTCCAGTCACAATTAAATTTCAGATAAATAATGAACAACTTTTTAGTAAAAATATGTGTCAAATATTGCATAGACACCTTGTATTTTATCTGGCATCCAAGGATCGCATCCAATTTTAACAGATCATCGAAATCAGGTATTTGAAATCAGAGAGAAAGGTAACATTCTTGTTTTTAACTACAGGTTGGAACATATGTGCATAAGGGTATTGGTGGTAGCTTCTTTTTTGTAATTACATAAACTATATATTTTTATTGTGGTACAATATACATAACATAAAATTTGCCATTTTAACTATTTTTAGCGTACAATTCAATGTTGTGCAACCGTCACCATGATCTATTTCCAAAATATTTCCATCACCCTAAAAAGAAGGGCTACACCCCTTAAGCAATAACTCCCCACTTCCCTCCTGCCTCAGCCTCTGATAACCTCTAACCTACATTCTGTCTCTACGAATGTGTCTATTCAAGACATTTCATATAAGTGAAATCACACAATATTTGTGCTTTTTTTCTGGCTTACTTCATTTAGTGTAATACTTTCTAAGTTCAACCGTATTAAGGCATGTATCAGAACTTCATTCCTCTTTGCGGCTAAATAATATTCCTTTAGATGAAGATACTGTATTTTGTTTATCCATTCATTTGTTGATAGACACTTGGGCAGTTTCCACTCTCTGGCATTGAGAATAACGCTGCTATGAACAGAAGTGTACAAATATCTGTTTGAGTGCCTGTTTTCAAATCTGTGGGTTAGGTATATACAGAGAGATGAAATTTCAACCTCACTGTCTCTGCGCCAACATGAGCGTATATCTAGAAAAGGTAGTACAATACCGAGAAGTAATACAGAAGCTGCTGAGTTATTGCCAGAGGGACATTATTTCATTAAATGAAGGTTGAGTAAGAAAGCAGCCTTCCCTCCTGAGTGGCCCATGGAGGGTAGGAACCAATTAATTAGAGTACGAGCCCTGTAACAGAGGCGCACAATGAGAAGTCCTGAAGGCAGGAGGCTGAGAGCAATCACTGGTGAGGAAGAGTGTAAGGCAGGTCTTCAGCGATGAGAATGTCGGTACTGGGGCAGAGGGGCGCAGCACTTTGGGCAGGAGAAACAACGTGGGCCCAGACGCGAAACTTACTCAAGAACATGTGAGTAGGGGAGTGAGGCTAAGGTGTGGACCAGAGAAGGAACATGGGCAGAGACTGAGGCTGAAAAGCAGGTCAGAGCTTGACGGCAAAGGTTTGACTGGATGCAGAGGGGTTTGGGTTTAGTCAGTGGACAATGAGAATCTGCTAGAGGTAGGAAGCCAGTAAGTCACCCAATCAGATGGGAGATTAGGACACTGCAGGGATGGAATCCAAGCACGGAGAGACAGACCCACAAGCACGCCAGTGAGATGGCAAATTTGGGCAAGTGATGATAGAGCCTGGCAGTGGAAAAAGAAAGAGAGGACACAGATTCGGGTAAAGTTTGGAGGGAGAGTTAAGACAATGGAGAAACTCATTAGATGGGGAAGTCAGGGAGAAAGATGCTGGGATTTCTGGTTAAGGTTTCTACCTGGAAATAAAGGTGGGTCATTAACAGGGATTTAGGAGAAGGGGGTCAAGCAAGAAGGAAACAGTTTGATTTTGTCTTGGAGATGTCAAATGGACAGCTGAAAATGCACATCTGGGAGAATTCTGAGCCACAGCAATTCTAAGGAGTATGTAGTCAAGACCAGTTCATTTTTAGCTGGTTTTCCTGTAAATGCAAGCTATTTGCACTTTATTTTAATTCCAAGCATCTTTGAAGAAAATGTTCAAAGAAAACTGAAAAAAACAAAAAAAAAAAACAAACCAAGAAACTATTCATAAGGTCATTATCATGTAAATCTAAGAAACAAATATCTTAGAGGCAAATATCTTTTAGTTTCTTGTCTTTAGTGAAGTGTTACAATCTGAAAGAATGCAACTATATAACCAAAAACAACAGTTAAGTTGGCTTTTCCCAATGAAAAGGAAAATTCATTTATCACAGTACAAGGTTTGCCAAAGTACAAGATTAAAAACAAAATACTAATGAAATATTTGTTTATGCTACTTACTTTAATATAAACCAAGTCACTCATCCTTTATTTCGGCATTAGCACAAGTAAGACAAAATTTAAAGCTTTCTGTGTTAAACTAGCTGTTGGTTATTTTGGCAAATTTGCATATTTTACTAAGTAAGTGGAGCTACAAAAAGACCAAGAAAGTTATTACTGAAGAATGAGGCGCTATTCCCATAACCAAGAAAGCTGCTGGTCCACCTCACATCTGAGGCACAAGTTAAAGCATTCTGGTTCCTGGGATGAAACCTAAATGAATCTGTGAGTTATTTGGCTTACTCGAAGGATGACTTTTAATGGAAATACATTTCACTGATACAATATTTCCCCTGGGACAATACATTCATTCATTTTTTTCCTCTTTGCAGCATTACCAAGATGACTGTGTTTTCAACCAATCTTGTTACACAACCTCTCCCTGATTTTTTCTACCAAAATTCTAATCTCATTCCCAAAGTCTAGATTTTGAGGAAAGTCTGATAACCTGAAAAGGCTTCCTGATATAGAACCTAAAGAACTTATGACACATGGGCATGAACTAAAGGGGGAATGTGGGTGGGAGGGGGTGTGCAGGGTGGAGGGGAATGAAGGGGGGAAAATGGGACAACTGTAATAGCATAATCAATAAAATATAATTAAAAAAAAAAAAAAAAAGGCTTCCTGAAAACACTGCCTCCTAACCAGAAACCTGAGTTAGCCCAGTCTGCTGATTCACCATCGCCACAATCACACCCAAACTTCAGAGTGTTTCCAAGGACTGCAGCCTGCCGGGGGAGCTCCTCCCTGGGCCAACAGACCAGGAGGCGGGGCTTCAGGATGATAACTGCAAGCCCATGTTTGAAGATCTTGGTCATGGCCTATAACCTCTTCTCCAGTTATTTCCCAGAACTGTAGAGGCTGTATGTGCTTTAGGCTTTTTGTGGTTGCTTTAATGAATGATAGTCTTAAAAGTGGCACTGCATTTGGGAGGAAAAAACAAAGTCTACAGTGAGGTAGCCGCTTCTGATAACTCCGTGCCTGTACTTCTGTTAACTTCGCTTTCTCCTGTATACAGTAGGCAGAAAACACCTACCGGTGTGAGGCAGACACACCCCCATACCATTACTTACAGCTTTCTTCCAATTCAACTGGCAACGTATTTGACATGTCAGATACGAACGTTCCTGGTAGCCCTTGAAAACTTTGAGGAATATTCGCCAACCCATAGAGAAAATTAAAATTAACAAATACAGACAACAAATCTGTTTTAGTCCTTCCATGTGTCCAGCACAGGACAAAAGGCTTTGGAGGATGTCAAGGAGCAAACAGTAATTATTTCACCATTCCTTGTACTAAGCGTAGTGGTGCACAGTTCCATATACCACCTCACTTAATTTAATCAAGCCTGCATTATGAGATGGCCACTATACCCATTTTACAGATAAGAAAACCAAGCCCATGGCACCTCATGTCAAAACTCAAAACAACCGAGGCTCGGTTTGAGCCCAGAGCCCGTGAACACCTCTGGCCTCTGCTCACAGGTGTCTGCTGCTATTGCCTGTCTGTTTCTACTGGCCAGCCCTCAAACTGGACATCCAGCAAGAAGATGAACAGCTGAGTAGAAAAAGAAATATTATCACTTTGCAAGACGACCAACTGTTGCACCATCTCAGCAAGTAAATTATGAACATCCACAGTAGCAACTCTCAAAGCAGATTTATGCTGCAGCAAGACCAGCAGGATGGCAGAAGAGTCAACCACCACCCTAGGTGAGCCTCCTGGGGAGCCAGTCAGCACGGTTTCCGCCAGGGATGTGTTCCGGTCCTGGTCGGCACAGTGTGAGCGGTTACGGGATTACAGGGACTCTGTGACGCACTGGGAGTCATTCATTTTGGTCCTCCCTGTTCCCTGCTGCCCTCCTCTTTGTCTCCCTCACCCTTCAAACCTTGGATCATCTCCAGGAAGCTTTCTTGACCCCTGTGGCCTGGGTTACTCTCCCTTATTTTATGTCTTTATAAACCCCTATGCTTATCCTTTGGTATCCCTTCTATGATCGCGATTAATTATATTCTGATTTTGTTTGCTTTTGTCTCTCTTAGCAAGGACGAGAACAGGGGCCATGTGTGTTTAATACGACACTATTATACCCTGGCCATAGTACCTGGAACGTAAGAGAAAGTCATATATTTGATGTGAAAAAAAATCAAATTTGTGTTTTAATCTGAAAACCAGAAGGAGGAAACCTATTCAAGGAATTTTGTTCTACTGCTATTTTACCGAGAATAGGACACCCACACACTGGTCAGTATCTACCTTGCTTTACTCACTGGTAAATGAAGCCAGAGTACGTTTTCTGACCACAGTCCGGGTCCCAGGGTAATGCTAGGTTCACCGGTGAAGGCTAACCTCCCAGCAAAAACTTTTACAATCCTGTCAAGTAAGGTCACTAAAATGAGACCCAATCTAGCCCAAATTTCTTCAGTGCCAGCTGCACTTAACAGCAAAACTTTCAAGACCAGCCCCTCCCCCACCCGCTGTAGTGAGGATTCCGGGATGGCTAAGCAGCTCGGCTCTCAGCTCTCTCGGGAAGTTACAGAGAGCAGGGCTCTGGTTATAATCAGTGCTGTCCTGTGCCCTTCTCAGCACGGCATCCTTTCAAGGTGCTTTGTCTTCATTAATATCCATCTGCCTAAAGCAAACTCAAATTACTCCTGGACTTCTTCCTCACTTGGATGAGCTGTCAATCTAAGCGGCTGCAGTATCCCATTCACTCAGGCTGGAGACGTGAAACATACCAGGCAGGTTTCGCATGTCTAAGTTGCTGTTATATAATGAAATGTCTTCACTAAACAAAGAAACATTCCAGATAAGTGGCAGCAAACTATGTGCTGCTGGAAACACTTTCCTAACAGAACACCAGCGGAACATTCTGTACTCTACCGAGATGAATTTATAGTCCGCTGTGCATAAGTGAGATTTGGGGCTTCTTTGGGGATGTTTTTAGTAGTTAAGTTGACACTCAAGATCAGCATCTATTTCTTGGAGTTTCTCTGAATGCAAATGCACGGCGAGGATGGTACCGCCACCATGCTCTGGCAGCCCCACCAACCGAGTGTGGCGCGCTGCTCAGACGCAGGACTGGCGCTCCCGGCAGCCATGGGGACCCAGCCAGAACTGCCGATAAGATGAAGTGCACCTACGAATCCTTCCCCAGACTAACACTGACAGGAAATCCGTTAATTTCACAAAAATATAGAACTGTTCTCTCAATGAGTGTACCCTACATCTCAATCCGGTCAAGATCGCACAAGGCTTCTTCCTTCACAGACTCCATGTCTTCTCACATTCTATTTTTTCTTTTTCTTCTGAAATTTTATCTCTGGATTGACGGTACTGGGATAACGGTTTAAATTAAAAGTGTTTGGGAATGTGAGAAAAAAACCATTCTAAACAAGAATGTTCTGGTAGCCCCCATTCCCATTCTGATAGCTACTGTTTGATCCTTAAAAATCTCTAGGATGGTTTTTGCTAAAAGATTCTTATCCTGCTTTTAAGATAAGCCTGAACTCATGACAGAAGTGATTAAGGTAAAAGAGATAAACTAAGGGTTTTCTTATTCTTAATATCACAAAACATGGAGCCTTCCCAGGTTTAAATCCAGCTCTCTCCCCACAGACACCTTCAGTTCAAGGCACACAGCAAATCCCAAAGGAGTTAGGCGGAGCTGTGGTCCAGGGAAGGAAGTGGCCAACAGGGACGACAGAACTAAGTGCCCCCAAGACTCCGCTGTACCAGTTAAGGTTCTGGTGCCCTTAATCCCTCCTCTCACTGATAATGTGATAAGACCCCACAAAGACAGGAAAACAATATTTTAAAACTCCCTGCAATTTTAATACCATGAGACTGTTTTTACTTACAATGGGAGTTGAAAGTATCATCTGAAGCTGCCACACAAAAATAAATTGAAGAAAGGGGCTTGTTCCCATGGTAACCTTTTGCGTACCTGGTCCTTTGTTTCTGTGCTACTCACATGCATTCACCCATATTTGAATTCCTCCCCGAAATGAGGACAACATCAATGAGCACCAGAAAGCGAGTGCCAGCACTCTTCATCAAAACGCCCTTTGAAGAGATGAAAGCCTGTGTGTGTGCACAGGTCTGGGATGCTCTGGGTTATTATGGACAGTTTTACAGTTTTTATTTTTTTCTTTGAGCACAGTATTAATTTATAGCTAATGGAAAATGCTCCCTACCCCCAATTTTATACATGACCTTGAAGGCTGAAACCAAGTAGGCCTGGTTCACCATTGGCTCTCCAGGACCCAGCAAAGAACGAGCACTCAATAACTGTGTTGAATGAACCCATACTAGATACCTATTGCTCCTCGCCCGGCTGTTGAAGTGCCCTCTTCCAGGGCGAGGAACAATGAGTGGTAACAGGAAGCAAGTATCTAGCAGGCCTGATTTAACAACTCCATTAAATCATCAGGGTCCTCACGATGGAGCCGGGCTGGGGTCAGGCGGCAGTGAATGGCTCTGCTGGTTGGCAGATATCAAAGGTGGGTGTTTATGCTCCTTCCATGAAATTCGAAATACAGGGCTTGCAATCTCAAGAATAGTGTTGCTAAATACATTGATTGCCTGGCAAAAATTCTTTGAAAATGCAAAACCTAGGTTAGGTTTATGATTTCTGAGGACTATTAGATGGTAATTACAGAACCAATCCTGCGACTCCATCACCTTGGTGCATGAAAGCACACGGCTGTGCATAAAGTAACCCTCACTCACAGTCACTTCACCAGGAGTGTTGTCTCTCTTCATCACCGCCCCCGCCCGCCCCGTCTTCTGTTTCCTTAAACAGCCTCATTATGCCTATGCCATTTACTGTAAGTTGCCTTAAGCCTTTTCTGAATGCAATTGGAGTATAAATTATAAATTATAAACAAACCAGGAAAATGTGGATTCTTGGTTGCTGCTTGGAAACAGCACCAAGAATAAATTTATAGACTACTGGAACAAAGTCAAGCACAACAAAGAAGTCTTTTCACGAAGCCCCAGTTTTTATTGCGGGTTGGTTGTTCTGGAGTAAAATCGGCGCGGGGAAGATACGTTTCTCTTCAGGCACTATTTCCAGGCCCTTTTTAGGTAGCCCCCGTGGTTATTTCAAGTCAGACTTCAACCCACAAGGAGGAAAACATATAAAGTAAGCTGTAAATCTTTGCATCGTGGTTTTTCTTCGTTAAATATGCTCAAAGAAAGTTATCTTCCCAAAATAAAAGAATGGTTTCTATGGCTCCCATCAGTTTCATTGAAAAAAAATCAGAATTCCGAATTTTGAAAATTCTCGAAGTCGGTGTCCATAATATTCTAAGAAAAATGATGTCTGTCTGCAGGACAGAAGGAGAATTTCACGTCCTTGCTGACATTTTCGAACCCTCTCCAGTTCCCCCAGCAGCCGGCTCCGGTCTGCTCCTTTCGCACAGCCCTCCTCTCCACCTTTCATCAGGCGGTTTCTGAAGCTGGTTAGATGGTTACTACACGGCTTAGCAAGGCCCAGAGGAGTAGGACCCGTGGGGTAAACAAGGTCTCTGCCTGGTTTTAAGTGCACTGGGGATAATGATAAATCTGTTGTTTCCCTTATCAGCCACAAAATGGAACGAAATCATACCGTCTGTGACAGCAGGAATGAACCTACAGTACATTACACGCTCAAGGAAACAAGTCAGACAGAGAAAAGACAAATACCATATGATTTCACTTATATGTGGAATCTAAAGAATAAAATAAAGGAACAAACAAAACAGAAACAGACTCGTAGACGCAGAACAGACTGACGGCTGCCAGAAGGGAGGGGGCTGGGGGACTGCGTAAAAGAGGTTAAGGATTAAGAAGCACAGATTGGTAGTTACAGAATAGTCACAGGGACGTGAAGTGCAGCACAGGGAATACAGTCGACAACACTGGAATAACTACGCACGGTGCCAGGTAGGTGCTGGAAATATCAAGGGGGAGACTTTGCAAACTCTATGATTATCTAACCACTAGGTTGTACACCTGAAACCCATACAAAATAATACTGAAAGTAATCTGTAACTAAAAAATTTTTAAGAAACCAAAATGAATGACTGAGTGGAGAAGACCAGCAGACTTCAGTCCTGCTGCACACAGCAATCAGCTCAGGAAAGACTGCAGACAACACAGTGAGAAGGAAACACACCGGAGGAACAGAAAAGACCCCACAGGACGGTGGCAGAGGCACGTAAAGGAATGAAAAGACAGAAGGGGAGATTATTAAGCCTCCTTCACCTCCACAATACCATGCTTTCCTTTGACTTCACTGATAGTGATCCCTTACCTCACAATTAGATTAATAATAACTGTAAGTGGATACACTTCAGATAAAGTCCATTTCACACTGCATCTCCTGTAGCAAGGCTAACCATGTGCCATTACATCACACCTCTGGAAAATGTATGCAGGACACTGGCTGAGGGTATAGGCTCGGGAGCCAGATGGCTTGGGTTCAAATCCCAGCCCCCTCTTTTATTAGCCACGTAACCTTAGGCAACTTGCTTAATGTCTCCATGCCCTAGTTCCTCATTTGTAAAATGCGAATAATGATGGTATGACCTCATGTGGCTCTCACGATGACTGAGTGGATTAAACCACGTTATGTGCTTAGAACACACTCTGGCATATGGTGCATGCTCGTGAACATTAATTTAAAGTGCAATAAAATGCCTTTGTCTCCTACAGAATTCACACGATCCACATGCCTTTTAAAGAACACCAGAGGCTGGCTTGCTTTTCTAGTCCACTCTGTTCAACGACAGCAAGTCCAGCTCCTCTGTTTCCATCAGTTAATTCTGCCGCGCACCAGACCCTCTCAGAACCACGGCCTACGCTTTCTCATCAGCTTCTAAAACGTGCTCATGGGTACTTGTCAGGACAAAATTAGAGGACAGTCTAGCTCAGTCCTTTTTAGGTCCCATGTGTGGGTACCTCCACAGTGAGTTACAGCTGGGAAAGCAACGAAGCAGCGCAAACCAGCAATCTTCTGCCAAGAGGATTTCTTTACATGTAAACACTGTTCTCAGCCTTGGCCTCCTAATCATTGTGAGCACTAAGTCATGTCACAATTAAGAGGCTTTAAGCCAGGCAAGGCACAGACACACTTGGCACAAAAACACAGAGGGCACCATGTTTATTTGTAGAGCCCCCTGCGGGAGGCTAAAGGCCCCTAAAGATGTCGACATCCTGTGACTGACTATGTTGTCTCATAGTAAGGCGACCATGCAGGCGTGATTAAGGATCTCGAGATGGGGAAGGCACCCTGGATTACCCAGGTGGGCCCAGTGCAGTCAACAGGCTCCCTCTAAGCAGGAGGCAGGGGGACCAGAATCCGAGAGAAGATGTAAGGATGGAAGCGGAAATCAGAGAGGAAAGCAGATGTCATGCTGCTGGCTTTGAAGATGGAAGACAGGGTCACGAGACAAGGAATGCAGGCGCCCTGTCCTCTAGAGCCTGCAGAAGGAGTCGGCCCTGCCGACCCTGGATCCCAGCCCAGTGGCATTGACCCCAGAGTTCTGACCTTCAGGATGCTAGGAGAATTAAATTTCCATTGTTTTAATGCACTAAATTTGCAGTCATTTTTTTACAACAGCAATAGGAAGCTACTGCATCCCCTTAATTCATTTTAGATTTCTCTTCCCCCTCTCCCCCCCAACCTCCTGCTCCTTCTGTAATATCCAATATCTAGTACCCGCACGCCAGCCCCTGGATTACTCATGGGCCAGACTCCAGAGTTGCATCAATTCCAGAAGGCTGGAGGTTCCAGACCCAGCTCCCCCACCATTCACTCAGTGACTCTTTACTGAACACGTACCATGCTCCCCGCTCATTCCAGGCACACAGGACACACAACCCAGGACAATTCCAACAAAAATCCCCACCTTCATGGCCCCGACAACCTAGCGTTAGGGAGGTGGGCCCTCTCGTTCTACTTCCCTGGGGCCCACCTGGAGGAACACACACAAAACTCTTAGCGCCACTGTTGAAATGCAACAAAACATTTTGCTTCTAGGTCCACTAAAAGACGCTTTAAAGGCAGATGACTTTAGGGGATGCCACATTAGGTGGCCAGCGGGGAGGAGGCGGGGATGGGGGAGGTAAGGGGCAGTATGAGCAAAGATGGGAACTTGCGGGTTGTGTCCGACGTGTGGTGAACTGCAGGGTCTGTTGATGGTCGACTTTCAAAGGGGTCCATGACACACAGAAAAGTTTAAGGACCACTGGTTTTGTGTAATGAAAACACCTAACACAGAAAGATACTGGGAAATTACTGTAAAAGGAAACTATAAACACAGCCTCACCCTAGCCTGTGAAGAACTCTGAATGCCACGTGAAACGACTTCAGTCCCTTCCTTAAGTAACAGAGAACCACCGAGGTTTCTGGCGTTTTAGGAAAGTAACTCGAGAGGTAGGGTAAAGGATAAGATGTAGGACTGAAGGCTGCACTGAGGTGCAAAGAAGGCAAGAAGGCCGGCCACGAGTGCACCCACGTAATCCACTTACGAGTGAAAGAGGCTGGTGGCTTCTCAGAATGTTAAACACAGAGCTACCACATGACCCAGCAATCCCACTCCTAGGTATATGCCCAAGGGAAATGAAAACACTTGTTCACACCAACACCTGTACACGAATGTTCACAGCAGCATAATTTACAATAGCAAAAAGAAGAAACAGCCCAATTTCCACCAACTAATGAATGGGTAAATAAAATGTGGTATATCCACAGAACGGAATACTACTCAGCGTGAAGTACTGGCACATGTTACAACATAGATGAACCTCGAAAATACGCTTAGTAAAAGAAGCTGGTCATAGAAGACCACACGTGGCATGATCCCATTAATAGGAAATGTCCAGAACAGTCAAATCCATGGAAAAGTAGGTTGGCGGTTACCCAGAGCTGACAAGAGTCTGGGGAAACTCGGAAGTGTGTGCTAATGCCTACAGCGTTACTTTTTGAGATAATTAAAGTGTTATAAAATTGATGCTTGCTTGATTTGTAAATATACTAAACCACCACCAAATTATATGCCTTACGCGGGTTATTTGTATGGCATGTGAATTATTTTATCAATAAAGCTCTTTAAGAATAAGAACAGCACCAGGGAAATGGCCAGAAGGGGTACAAGCTGATTATCTACTAATTCTGTCCGTGTATAGAGCTCTTTTCCTACTTTGCCAAAAAATGTATTGTGTATTTGCTTCATTGCTTTTCAAATGACTCTTACGAAAAGCCCCAAGATTTAAACAATAAAGAAGATCTGTTCTGGCTGAAGCAGGGTCAGGAGGCCCAGAGTCCAGCTATTTGGCTTCCCTGACACCCAAGCTGGCCGACCCTCCCTTGCCTTCAGGGAATTCCAGGCCCCTTGGAACGCAATCTGAAACCGCGCCGCAGATCCAGAGGGCTGTGAGATGTGGGAATGCTAAGCATCTTTGTGGGGTCAGGAACAGGGAATCCATCCAAGATCTCCCTAGTCACACCAGGGGACTGGAGACAGCAAGCCCCCCCATAAGGCAGCCCCGCCCCACCCCACAGGCCCCTAACCCAAGTAACAACTGCTTCTTCAGTTGAGTCCTCAGCTTCTTCACCATGCACGATTCCCTAGTAAGAGTGAGTAATGGTTTCATTTATAGAAAGCTAAGAAAGATTTGCTTTTACGTCCTCCCGTAAGGCTTTCAGAGAGGTCCAAGGATGGCAATTAGCCCAAAAGAGTCAACATGTTCCAAAAATCTTACCTAGCATTCAACTACAACCAAGATGATGGCGGTTTTTAACTTTAATAAATGAATTTAGAATTACAAAATATGTTACGTATTCCTTTAGAAAAAAATCTCTGTAGCATACACACTTCTTAAATCTACATTTCCTGCTGTCAGTCAGTCACTTATAAACCTCGGGCAGTCGCATTTACCAAAGTTTGCTGTTTCATACACACGCACCTCTTCCTTCTCCTGTTTCTCCACCCAAACACACATCTTCTCCTCTCCAACGGTATTTTGCTCTTTGTGGCACCCCCACCCCTCCTTTGTCTTCCTGCATTAATCCACTTGTAAAGAACCTACCAAAACATCTTCTAAGAACTCTGGAACCACCACCTCCTTCCTCTGAACCGTCGGCAGGAACCAGCTGTCCAAGCCAAATTCCTGAGTGCTGGCCTCCAACCACGCAGCTTCCTCTAAGAAAAGCCCACGGATGCTCACCTCCTCTGGGTTCCTTCCCAGCCAGCTCTGAGCCACTTTATAAAGCCAGCTACACCCCTGGGTACCAACGCACTGCAAAAGGACAGTGTCATTACAGGATCTTCTCTCACTGCTTGCTAAGGATGTGGACACCAGATCCCACAACTGTGTCATTCTGTGTCATTCATCAGGATACGCTGTGGCTGGACTGCAGAGACACGCCCACCTGCAGTTTGCAGAGTTCATCATTCTCTAGCTTTCCTTTTTTATTGTTTGTTTTAATGGACATCTTAATAATTGTGGTGGAGACGACTGCAAAAAGCTAACTTGGACTTTGGTCCATATATTTAGCATTTGGTCACTTCTCAGAAAAGAAAGAAGTGGTTTCCAACAATATTCCCCACCCCATGGCCTCACTTTCTGCCACAAAAGCACAGCTGACTCCTTGCTAGTAGCAAAAATTAGAGCAAAACTGAAGGAACTGCCTACCTGTAGTTTACTCAGGGGAGAGTTGCACTGTGGATCCCCTCACAAGGGATGGTCTCCAGTTTAAAAAGAATGCAGAGGCTACACCTGTGGGGGGAACCGGGTGTTACCGGAGAGCTGCACTGCAGGACCCAGGCCCTACCGAGGCACATGACTAACCGCTCAGGTTCTCAGCAGGTCTTCCACTCTCCTCAGTACATGAGACACGGGTGCTAACAAGGCCAGCGTAAATTTCGAATACGGAATTAACTGTTAGTTTTTAGACCTGATAGCTTCACTAGAACTTGCACAGTGTTTTACAGCCTCAAGTGGTTCTATACACCTTTCCATGAAACAGTAGTTCTTTTCCAAGGCCTTTCCTTAGAGGTCATTATAGCTATGCAAATAAATACCCACCAGCTTCTTTCTAAAACAACACTGAGCAAGACATACAATATAAATCCCTTTCTTCTCTTCTTCTTCTTCTTCTTCTTCTTCTTCTTCTTCTTCTTCTTCTTCTCTTCTCTCTCTCTCTGGCTAACTATAAAACTATAATTCAGCTATAAATAATTATTACATAAGTGGTCTCTGGCACAAAAAGTCATTTACAGATTATATTATTGGTAGTAATCAGTGGTATACTAGCTTTATTAAAAAGTATGCAGAATCTATCTTTACTATTTTGTCTCCAGGAATTTAAAAACAACTCAAGGCTTTTGGAAAAAATATCACTTTGTTCCAGTTTGCTTTTCTTTTACCAATTTTCAGGTTTCTGTATATTCATTCCTGATACTTTTGAGGTTAGCTTGTAAATACACAATAGCAAAAAAAAGAGGAAAGCATTTATTTCCTGGGAAAGCTGATGGACAGGTGAAGTTCTAGGTAAAAGGAGTTATCACAATGGTCGCGATGGCCTGTCATACGCAGCTTTCACACTCCAAGCTCCATGTGCAGGCCAAGTTGAACTTGAACGGTTTAAGTGTAGCTGCAGGTGTGGGGGCAGAGGTCAAAACTCTAACCGCCACCTTTTATGAAAGAGTTGCCATTACTGTTTCGTAGACTTTCAAACCTGATCTTTACCCTCCACTCTATGACACAAAGTGGTTAATCCAATGATTAAAAAACAGATGCTAAAAGCATTGTGGGTAGGCATCCCTTCATGCAAAATCACCACTTGCCTGCCAAGGGCACTATCACTACATCTAAAACCTCCAGAGATTCAGCATAAAAACAGTTTCCTTCATCACCTTTCTCTTCTGAGGTTATACAAGATAGATTTCTCTCTTATCTGTATGTGTTTTCTCATTTTAAGCATTTCTCAGTTTCCTATAGTATTGCTTTGCCTTCTTGCTAGATAATACTTGAGAGTCAACTCAAATTTCTTAACTTCTTTTAAGGATTTTATTTATTTTTAGAGAGAGGGAGAGGGAGGGAGAAAGAGAGGGTGAGACACATCAATATGTGGTTGCTTCTCGCATGCTCCCTACTGGGGACCTGGCATGCAACTCAGGCATGTGACCTGACCGGGAATTGAACCGGTGACCCTTTGATTCGCAGTCCAGCTCTCAGTCCACTGAGCTACACCAGCCAGGGCAGGTTTATTAACTTTGTAATCAGCAAAAAAATACGAACAAATGACTGTGGATAAGTAATAGACATTTCCCTGTTCTATTTTTACAAAGAGCACTGCTTTTACTTCTACATTAATACTATAAAAAAGCAAGTCCTCCTGATCATGTAGTTGCTACAATGTCAAAAATCTGATAAAGAAGTATTATTTAACTGAGTGCCCACCTAATTTTCAGAGGAGACAAATGAAAGAAAGAGAAATGTGTGATTAAAAATACACAACTGTATTAATGCCCAAAATTACATCATAGTAGAAAGAAAGGTATTTCAAGGTCTTTATGCTTAATTTTCCTAAGTCCAGTGAGGGTACCCACCTGCATTCATCAAATATGCTCTCCCTTCCCCTGGCCCCTAACACTTGGTAAAATTATAGAGAGGGTCTCTGAGGGACTTCGAGAGTGTGACTCTGTGCACGGGCACAAGGCCCACGGATTTCGTCAGGCTAATTCCGACCAGATGATCTAAGGGACACAGTGAGCTCCAGAGCTCTCAGCAGGTGGCTGCCGGGTTGACGCTGCCCTACACATGTGCGTTTAAAAACCTGAATGAGCTCCCAACGTTTAAAGATCAAGGGACTGCACCCACACGGTCAGATTTCCCACTTTTCCTGAACTGTCCGAAGGTCGCAACCCTGCATTCCTATCGCCACAATGACCACCATGGTCGGGGCTGCACTCACACCCCCACATACAGTGACCCCCCACTCAGAACGCACTCCCATCTTGTAACCAGCTGCCAAGGTAAAGACTGAATTTGTCTCTTGCTGGAGAAGGCTCAGCAGTCAGATTTGGGTCTGAATTCTGGCTTATCACTTAGTATATGCATAATTACTACTTGAATACAACTTAACCTCTCTCTTCCTCACCTGCAAAAAAAAGATGAAGCACTATCTCCTGCACAGATCACAGCAAGGATCAAGCAGCACGAAGTGTAGCAAGGACTTAGCGGAGTACTGGCGCGTGGGGCTAAGTAAATGGTGGTAGATGTTGTTATTATTATTATTATTATTATTATTACCATCGTCAAATGACAAAGCCTCCAAGAAATACTTGAGAGGATGTTAATTTCCACCCAAGTAAAAAATGTTTCTGAAGTCACTATTTCTAGCCCCCACAAAGTTATGTATTATTTAGAAGCAAACTGAGTCATTAGGAGCTCATTAAACTTTTGCTTTTTCCACTTGCCAGGAACCTGCAAGCCCAAACTCCACATATGTGGCAAAAAAACCCCCAAACCTTTGCAACCTCCAGTTTTCATTCAATTCCTTAAAAAAGCAATATACAGTTCATCAGAAACAGTTTCATCAATCTGCTCCTTACCCCTGAAAAGTTTCTCATATTAATACAAAAAGAAAGAATATAAGTTTTATTAACCTACCAAATGTTATTTAAACTGTGAGGAGGAATCAACTGCTGCAACTAACACCCAGTTTTAACAAATGGATGGTTGTAAAATGTCTTTCATTATAAAGGCTTTGTAATTTGAAAGTTGCAATAACTGGTATCTCTGTAAGAACTGTAATTAATTGAGAAGGAAGAAAGGAATAAAAACTATACCCAGCCATCTCGTCATAAACTTAATGCAATCTTGGTGAACTGAAATCAGTAAAAAAGTCTCGTCAATGTATATTCATAATCTGAGCCAGAAGAAACTAGATGAGAAGCTAAGTCCAATTATTTATAGCATGCTGGCGAAAGTCCAGAGTAGCACCATAATGGATTTTTAGCAGGGATGGGGGAGGAGGGAAAAAGAATCCATGGAAACCTTACCAGCGTATTCTCTTGAAATGACATATTTGTTATAAAAAGGTATCAACAGCACCTGACTGGACACATTATATTCTGAGAAGCACACTGCTGTAAAGCCTCAACCATTTCTCCAATGTTGATTTTTGGCTACCACATACTTAAAAATTGGTACAAGCAAAGACTAAATTATAATCCTTACAAGCGCATTACTTCAAAGTCCATGTTAGTAAAGCACAGTGTAACCCTTGCATAACAGCAATGCAAAGTTATAAAAACGGGTACCATATTTATGCAACTGGTGTTTTTACAAAACTGATACTTTTGTAAACCAAACCACCACCAATGACAAAAAAGCAAACAAACAAACAAAAAAACCCTTGGAAGTCTCATTTCGTAGAAGGAAAAAAATAACGGCATTTTGGGATGGAAATGTCTCCCTGAGAATGCACTTGCTCTGTATGTCTGGATCTCAGGCCGTCCTGTCTCCAAATGTCACCTGTACCCCCTGCATTGGAAAACAAATGACACCAGGAAGACACATCTGTGTCCGATGGCCACAGTGGACCTTCGAGAACAGCCGCACTGCCATTGGGAATGAAGAGCTCCACCCCTCTGTGCTCTGTGTGGAAGCGATTCCACTTACTCTGATAAGCCTTTTACACCACAAAAGCCAGGCCCAGACTAAGGGGCTCTGAAGGCGCTAACATTCATCCAAGGACCCCACAGCGAAGGGACCCTCATGCAACAGCTTCTCGTGCAGAACTCCGGATCTCACAGGCATCGTACAAAATACAAATCCTTCAGAGGGTTCCGTAGAGATTAAAGTCATTCTTAAGGTATGTTGATTTTTTCCTTTGTAACCATACAAAGAAAAAAGAAAGCTAGCTGGCACTCGGCTTTTAGAGCACATCATTCTTCTGGGTTTCCTGCAGCCCCATGTGCTGCTCCTGCTAAGACTCCTTTCTTGCCCCCTCCCCCAATCTTCCCAAGCCCTTAGTGTTGGAAGGTCCCAGTGCTTGGCACTCAGCATTTTCTTTTCTATCTCCATTCTTTTTTCCAGTACCATTGCTTAAAATTCCATCTATAGATCAGCCACTCCCAAATATTCTTCATCCTTCAAACTGCCCAAATCCAGACTCACATATCTAAGTGTCTGCTCAACAGTGCCTCTCAGTGTCCCATAGCCATCCCGTAATGTACGGAGCACATGGGACAAATGACCACTCAGAACCCAACACTGCGGTTAAAGCCAACACTATGGAGACGTGGAGACAGTACATCAGCAGTTGCCAGGAGCCTAGAGAGGGAGGGATGAACAGATTGCACAGACACGAGAACACACAGAGGATATGCAGAGAACTTTTAGGGTAATGAAACTGTTCTGCATGCCACTATAACGATGGATACACGCCATCACACATCTGTCAGAACATGGCATGCACCACACCAAGAGCGAACCCTACTGTAAACTCGGACTTGAGGGGATAACGCCGTGTCGGTGCAGGTTCATTCACTGTGTGGGATGCTGACAGCGAGAGAGGCCGCGCTTGCAGGAGGTCAAGGCGCACATGGGGAATCTTTGCACATTCCAGTCATTTTTGCTGTAACCTAAAACTGTTCTGGAAAATAAAATATGTTAAAAAAATGAAAACCTCACCAGTGAGTGAACAGTGAGAAGAGGGAAACCTACAAGAGTACATCGGTAGATGTCTGTTCCTCTGGATCCACGTGGGCAAACAGCTTCCCAGCTAGAAAAACGGATGAAGCTTTCCCTAAAGGTCTCCGGAAGATAGGAGGGCCCCTGCCATCTTCCTGCAGCAGTGACAGCAGCCGCCAGTTCTCACGTGCTTACACCATGTGAAGTCCGCAGGCACCCTGACTCTTCTCAGGAGGTGGAAACTGAAGGAGAGCTTCACGGGCACTTTCTCAACAAAACCTGACCCCTTAGATTCCCTGCAGTGGTGCTTCCCACAGCCTTCACTGGAGAAGGCTGACCAGTGGGGACGGCATGCCCTCTCTCTGTCTGTACCTGGAACTGGACTCTGCACTACTTTTTCCACAAAGTAGGAGATAAAATGAGTGAAGGCCACACAGCTTCATGCCACATCTGAATTCTCAAGCTGTTCCTCCTCATTTCCTTCCTCTGAGCAGCCCTCCAAAAGTGGGAGACGGGGGTAAGTTTTCAACTTGGTACTTGGAGAGGATAAAGGAATTAATCATGCCAAGTTAGATTTTCAGGAGTAGCCAACTAATTAGGTATTAGCTGATGGTGACTAATTATACCCTTAAAACTGAAATCATCCTGGACAAATGAGGATGTGCAATTACCCTAATAACATCCAGGGCACTGATTGTATACAGAACTATTCTAACTGGTTGTCATGTGTTGACTAATTTAATTTCCACAACAACCCAAAGAAGCAGACACTCCTATCACCTCCATTTTGCACACATGAATAGTGAGGCACAAACATGTTAGGAAGCTTGTCCAAGGTCACAGAGGACAAGGGGTAGAGCAGGCGGAACCCAGGCGAACTGATGACACTCCTAATCACCCACCATGGCATCAGTAACGCCACCCTTAGCAACATACTAAAAGCTTCTATTTTTACGGCGTTTTAGAGCAAGCAATTAAAACTTAATGGTAGTCTTTCACAGTCCTGGGTTATTTCATTACTGGGAAACTTTTTCTCTTACAGCTAATCAAAAGTATTCCTGCTGTACCTTAGGGTAGAACAAGAAGAAAGCAACCCAACCAGAGCTAGCAAGGAGTTTTGCACTTCCTGTTGATTCCCGTTATTTGCGGGAGTTAGTTGCGTTCTCTAAGGCTACCGTTAGCCCTGAACCACTGGCACTGCACCACTGCTCAGGGGAAACACAGGGCGAGGCTCCTACGAGCCTCTGGTCGCAGCAGTTTCATCAACTGATCCATGTGTATATAACCTTGTCTTACGTGTGTTTCTGTTTGAAGACATTTTATTTAATACTGTGGTCGATTCCTTAGTGTGGAACTCATGGCCAACAACCCTGTAACGCATGCCTGACCAAAGACTATCTAATACGCAAATTTTCTCCATAAGACACATCACAGAGTTGCTGCTCTTCAAAACTCCAGCAGCATTTCACTACTACACTTGGGAGCCATTTTAAATGGCAAAATTAGGGGCAACAGGGAGAAAAAATAGGAAAACTGTAAGAGCATACACAATGACATATTTTTAAAAATAAAATTAAAATAAACAGCAAAATCACCATCAAAAAAGTGCAAAAAAATGTGGCTTTAAACAAACACATGTCTGGATGCAAAAACACAGCGGGTGTTGTCAGGGGTTTTCAATAAATTTTTGCAGTAGGGAAATTCACAAATATTAAATCCATAAATGCTGAGTATCAACTCTAGATGTCACTCACAGAGATGTCAAGCAGGAGGGGCACAGAGACCTTGATATCTGAGTGTTAAGTCCTCACTCAGACACCCACTGATTGGGGACCATAACTCACTTTTCCTCCCATTTGAGTGTTCCTTTTCTCATCCACTCAGTAATAACACCCAAACTTTCTCTTCTTGGGTCAAATAATAGCAATTTCATTCTGGGTCAAATAATAGCAATTTCATTCTGGGTTTTGCTTTCCATTGCTAATCATTTTTCACGACACAGTCTTCATGCAGCGAAGTTCCCATAGTTCTCCTATGCTACTGAGTCAGGCTAAATTGAGCAACCTGGTTCCAACCCCGCAGCAGCAAATCCAGTGGGATCCATAGACACAACGACTCTTCTCAGGAGCTTAAATTTATACTTCAATGAGAGGGAAGAGATGCAGAATAGTGCACATAATCAGTATGTTACTTTTTTTTAAAAGGGGGGGCAGTAAGAATAGCATTTGTGCTTGCCTGTATTTGCATAAAGACATTCCAGAACGAGAAACAAGACATCTACACATTAACAGCAGGTGGGGGAGACAAGAGGGGGGGGCAAGGCATCTCAGTGTCCGACAGTGTTTACACTTTTAAGCTATATAAATAAATCACTTACTAAAACACAGTGGGATGCTCTTTCCTGTAAAACAATGAGCCACGGTCAGAAGTCCCGGGTTCCAGCCTTAGCTCTGATTCTGATCAGCTACAGGGCCTGGGGAACGGTCTGTGAGGTCCAGAGTGCGAACTCAGGTGGCTCTCAATCCCCAAATTCTATGGAAACAGTTTGTTAATCACAAAACAAAGTAAAAGAGGAAACCAAGCTCAGATGTACTACAGTGCTTACTATGAAAGATAAATTAATAGCAAGTAAGCTGTATCTTAGTCAAACTAATGCTCAATGTGACTGATAGCTTTTATAAATTCTATTTCCAATTATAAAAAATCATCTGGAAGCTTGAAAAATAAAATCACGAGTTTCAGAAATTTTAACAAAACTATATATTGCCTAAGAATATGATATAAAAGGACCTTCTACTGAACCGGAAGCATAAATCAGATGCTATTTCCTTAAGCTAGACAGTATCCAAATTCCCAGATGTATAAAACATTCAGAGGAAAGGAAATTGAAGAGTTATGCATTCAAACTAGAAGTATGTTTAGTATTTTGAACTGTGACATAATCCAGGCTGTTAGTCTTTAAATAAAAATCTTCATGCTGTAAATTATCATTTACAGCATCACAGAAATGTTGTTTTATTAAGCTCAATTCCATACATCCCAGTTGCCCACTGAATAAAGTTACTTGTAAATACAAAATAATAACATATGCCTACTATGTTATTTCTCTCTATATATAGTTAAGAACTAGATTAATTTTATTTGAATTAAAGCAGCTATTAAAGATCATTATTCCATGAGATTAACCTGAAGGGACAGCATCTAAAGAAAGAAGAGTAATTAAGGGTTAGAGAAAGGTCACTTCTCCAGTTCCCGGGGCTAAGCTGAAATCCATTTTCAAGTTGCACCCTGCTGGTCAGGCACCTGCTGCATGTGCATTTACCTAGTGTCTTGCCTGTCATGTTCACCTGCTGCACATGCGTTTACCTAGTGTCTTGCTTGACATGTTCACCTGCTGCACATGCGTTTACCTAGTGTCTTGCCTGACATGTTCACCTGCTGCACATGCGTTTACCTAGTGTCTTGCCTGACATGTTCACCTGCTGCACATGTATTTACTTGGTATCTTGCTTGTCAATGTCTAGAACATTGCCTGGCACATGGCAGCTGCTCCATAAATTACACACACACAAAAAAAACCTTACCCAAAATAATTTATCAAAGAATAAGGTGTAATATTCAATGAAAATCTCATATTCAGAGCAATGACTCTCTCCCCACGAAGATAAATTTTATAACTCATGTGAAACCTTTTATTTAAAGTTCCCGAATAGAAAAAAATATATAGAGGAAGCCCTGGCTTACTTGGGGAGTAAAGGATTAAGAAAAAAATACCCAGTGTTATTCTTCATTTAAGACTCTGGCTATTTGCAGAGTAAAAGAAAAGTATCTAGTCAGTGGTGCACAACAGTGGTATGGTAGATTATCGTAATTAAAAGATCATACTATATAAGCAGAACAAATCTCGGGAAGCTACACCACAAACCAGTTGCACTGGGGACTTCTCACTGCATAATGCCTTTGGCAGAATTTGGATTTTTCGCCAGGCGTGTGTATTATCCTGGGCGGTAGTGGGCGGGCCCTCTCACCCACTGTTTCTTGGATCAAAGCCTGGTTGCCTCCTCGAGATGAATCAACAGTGGGCCACGCCCTGACGGGGACGCACACAGCCTACCAGGGAAACGGCAGGCATTTCATACGGACCAAAGCCGTTTCTGGACAAGTCTCACTTTTCCCATGTCAAACTTTGCCTACAACTCAATTCCAGGCTTGTTGAAAGAAGCACATCCACTACGATTACAAAAATGTTATGGCACGTATTCCTCCAATAGGGAGTTTGCCTGTTACCAGAGGAAGGAGAAGTCGGCTCTGCCTCTAGAGCCCGCAACCCCATCTGTTTCTCATAGCTGAGACGTTCACTCTCAGAAAACCGTTTTTACATATTATCCTCCTATTAGTAGGTTATTCACATCTTTACTGTAGCCAATCTTTCTCATGTTAAAGAAAATACTGCCAATGTGTTTTCATTTTTCATACCATCATTCCTAAAGAGCTCTTGGCACCTCCAGGCCCTGATGGAAGTCAGACTTCTGAGCCTAAGGTAACGTTTGCAAAGCCCACCCTCTGTGAGACCAACTTTCCCAGATCCACATGCCATGAGGAGAGTATACTGTCTTAAAAAAAAAAAAAAAAAAAAAGACACTGGTAGCAATAAGTCATTCTCCACTGTGAGCTGGTGATAACAATCGCAGCAGGAACGGACATCAGCACCCTGGTTCAGATTCCTTAGCTATACTGATAAATGTTAGCTCCTGCTGATGGAAACCTCACTGAGCAGCGACATGAAGAGGAATGAAGCCATCTGCCTAAGACGAGGCAGGATGCCTTGCTCCAGTCTCGAAGGATAGAGAAATGATCAATAAAAAACAAGTCTTCAAAGTCAGGAATTAGTTCATGCCAGGAAAGTCTGCAATAAAACAGGCAAAGGCAAGCCAAAGTTTCTCCAGTTTGAACATCTGAGTTTCCAAATAGAAAGTTCTTCAAAGAGTCCACAAGAGTATGTGTTATTCAGCAGTATGAAGGGGAAGAGTGTTTGGAGCCTAAATAATGACACATTTTCCCCACTCTAAGTTGGAAAGGATACTTCCTGAGCAAAAACCAGAAAGTCACCTCGTGTGTACATCTCAGAAATGTTTATAAAATGATATCGCCGTCTCTAAATCTATTAATAAATTGGTGAAATGGCATTCTGATATTCTGACTTAATACAATTACATTTTGGTCCCAAAAGCTGTCTTGTGGAAGTAAACAGGATATCGGCCAGGAAGACCGACCAAGAAAAAGGAATACAGAGGTAAGTAAAGGTTCAAACAGGGGGCACTTCATGACAGTGACCCCGGGGATGGCCAGGACACACACAAGGGAACCAAATCCTTCGCCCACACAGAACGTGCTTCAAAACCCACAAAACATGAATTCTCAAATGATTCTATCAGGCATTCTAAACTTCAGGAAAAGGCAGCTAAATCCATTACACAGTTTTTTAAAAGTCCACCTAAAGATCTTTAACTTAATGCTGCTTTAGTGAAATCCAAGAGAATAACTTCATGCCTTAATCCTTCCTGCTGTCCTTCCAACAGAACAGATTCCAGTAAAATTTCTACTTGAGGGAATGGCTATCGGAGATGTCTTGGAAAACATCTTATTTCTAGCAGATTTCCCTAAGATGTCCACACACATGCACAAGCATGTAAAGATGCAGAACTAAGCAGTGGGCCCCGCACACACACACAAGATGCAAGACAGCATGTGCGTGGGCGCTCCGTGTCAGGACAAACGCTGCCATTGTGCCTTGTCCTGGTCGTTCACATCCCTCCTCTCTGCTAGGAAAGAGCTCCAATGAACTCCCGATACAGAGACAGTTTTCTTGGCACAAAGGGACCTTTGTTTGAATCCCCCACGAGTGACAAGGTCAATCTTAGCCAATCTTGACATTTCTATGGAAACTTTCCACCAAATTTTTTTTTTCCAAAATCAAATCATTTCCTGAAACCTTTTGGAGATCCAAAGAAAACTCTGCATAGATAAAGTATCAGCTAAGTTCTTAAACAAATACTATTCATGATTTTTCTCAAGACATTTTTCTATAAATATATCATAAAATCTAAAGCGTCAAGGCTTGTATGATTTAATCCACAACCTCAAAAAATATTAGACCCAAGAATGTAGTAGTAATATACTGAATATTTAAAACAGTATTCACCTATCTTAGCATACAGAAAATATTTTCAGAATTTTTTAAGAAAATCATATTTTCACAGGTTTTACACAAAACTGACATTTTGAAAAATTAAAATAATTTGCTGTGAGGTTGCTCAATATTTACATTATCACCTAAGGAATGAAGAATTCTTTCATTTAAGTCTTAAGAAAAATTTGCAAACTCATATTCTATGAATGTTTAGTTCGGAAACATTAGATTTTTCAGACAAAGAAGCAGAAAATTATCATCTGAAATTCAGTCAGCATTTTCCAAAATTTTTCTTTCACAAATCACTGTAAAAGTAGTTTAAGGAGTTTAATATAAGCTACTTGGATGTCTTTTTAATTTCATTGTATTGTGGCATGTTCGGGCATCTGATGACATAGGAAGAATAGGACACTTTTATAATCGATTAGCTTCTTTCTAGAGGATACTGCAACGCTTCAACCATGCACATATTCCGAGGCTGTGCATACTAAGGACAGTGGGCAACATCCACTTAGGGACAAGAGCCATAGGGCAATGACAAGGCAATGACGTCTATGGTGTGCCATGGGGCTACGTCAGAAAAGCAGCTGTTCTTTGCTTTTAAGGTCTCCATGCTTTATGTGGTCATGACATTCAAAACAAGATCAAAGTCTCATCACTCTCTAGGACTACTCCATGGGTGATGTGTACCACAAAGAGAAACTCCTAATAATTTTCCACATGGGTAATTTCTAGAAGAGGCCTAAAGTAACTGAACCCTTAACTGCACTTGAAATATATGCATTATTTTTGACCAAACCAAATGGTTTGGGGGAATGCATTCTGAATAATCGAAAAACTCACTAGTTTCAATTCTATTTAAAGGAATGAATGAATGAATGAAGCAAATTTACAGAATTAATTTAGGTCTAAGTCTCCTGAGCGACAAAATAAAAATACTAGAACTTCACAAGATGCTATAAAGAATTAAATCAGATGAAATAAGAAGTGTTGGAAAAAGACAAAATAGATGCGCAGATGCTAATAATCAATGTATAACAATAGAGGCAACGGTCCATGATAAACAAGTAATCTAAAAGCTTTAAAAAAGCTTGCTTTTGAAACTTAATTCATCAATTTTCCTTGTGCTTAAATCAAGTGCTGGATTTAACTTGGCTAGATCACAAAGTTTACATTAAAATCCTTTCCATCGGCCAGAAGAACTGTGTGGTCCGGCTTGTTTAACTCACAACTGGCAGAGTCAAAAACCCATGTAATGGTTCAAAATCCACAGCTGTAAATGTAAAGCAGATGAAATAGTGCAACTAAACCCTAGTCATTGTTTCTTTTTCCACCAAATTCTACCCTAGTTTAAGATTGATAACATCTAATGACTCTGCGTGGTAACACTTTCATCTGTCCCAACCGGGATCATTATCCAAGTTTAAATCTCCATGTAACAATTCAGAATCCACAGATTCTTGGAGCTTGCAAAAGCAATGCAAAAAGGCAAAAAAAAGCAAGTAGTTGCCCCAAATGTCTGGAAAAAAAATAAATAACCAGAACAGCGTAATTGGCAACTAGAGCTTGTCACAGCCTTTCGGGAAGCACTGTTCCAAGGATTCTACCACTTGCAAGGCAAACACCAGGCAGGGAGGGAGTGAAGAGCTCAGATTTTAGTCCTAACCTAACACACAGCTAAGAAACTTTATAAGTAGGAAAGCAGCAATCTCTTTGACATCATTCAATGTCAAAATAAAGGCAATTGCCATAATGTTGTAAAACACACCCATGTAAATCACTGTGGATTCTATATAAAACGAGACTGTTCTATAACCTAGTCTTAGACCAAGACTGGCAGAGACAGAGAAGACATACAAAGTCAGTAAATACCAAACCCGACACATTTCAGAACATCAGACACAGATGACCAAAACAACAGTAACAGCACCAACAAAATCATCGCTATCTGAGGGTTTATCTAGGGCTACGCTAAGCACTCCACATTTATTCTCATTTAATTCTCCTAACAACCCTATGGGTGAGCTATAACCTCATCCCCACTGGACAAAGGAAGAAATGAAGATTTAGAATCAGTAAGTACGTGCCTGCCATGTTACTGAAAGGGAAATATTTTTAATTTAAGGTTTTTATTTTTATGCCATAACCTTCAGCTTGTTGCTTCCTGCAAAACTCAACAATGATAACGATCCACATGACCCAGCTATCCCTCTGCTGGGTATATATCTGAAAAACTGGAACACATTTGTTCATGAAGATGCACATATGCACCCCCAAGTTCACTGCAGCATTATTCATGGTGGCCAAGGTGTGGAGACAACAAAAGTGTCCTTTGATAGACAACTGGACAAAGGTGATGTGGTACATGCAAGGTTTGTCTGGAAAAAGTCCAACCAGTCTGCACAACATTGATGTAACCTGGCAGCCAAGCAGAGTGAACTGGAATGTGCATGTGTGAACAATGACAACTTCACTGTACTAGTCAGTGGGGGTGATAGACGCCCTTTGAGTGACCATGTGGACTGTGTGGCCATCACATTCAAAATGACTGAGCTAGTAGAACAATAAATCTGCATCAAATTTTGTGTTAAGCTTGGACATTCCTCCACAGAAACTATTTGGATGATTCAGAAGGCCACAGCTATGGGCAACCTGTGATTGGCAGCTTCATCATGATAACATGCCTGCTCATGCATCACATCTTGTACAGAGTTTTCTGGCAAAACATCAAATCACCCAGATGACTGGTCCCCCCTACAGCCCAGATTTGGTGCTTTATGATTTCTGGCTCTTCCCAAAACTAAAATTACCTTTGAAAGGGAAGAGATTTCAGACCATTGGTGAGATTCAGGAAAATACGACAGGGCAGCTGATGGTGATCAGGAGAACTCCGAGGTCCCAAGGTGCCTACTTTGAAGGGGACTGAGGCGTTATTGTCCTGTGTACAATGCTTCTTGTATCTTGCATCTTCTTTTCATATTATAATGTCTCTATTTTTCATATTATATAGCTGAATACCTTCTGGGTAGACCTCATATCTACTATGGAATACTGCTCAGGAGTAGGAAAAGATGAAATACTGCCACTTATGACAACATGGGTGGACCCTGAGAATATTATGCTAAGCAAAATCAGTCAGTCAGTAAAAGCCAAGAACCATATGATTTCACTCACATGTGGGATATAAAACTGAAACTCATAGACACAGACAACACTATGGTAGTTACTAGAGGGAAGAGGGTGGGAGGTTTGTGGAGAATAAAGGGAGGCAAGTACATGGTGATGAAAGACGATTTGACTTTGGGTGGTGGGAACACAGTGCAATATACAGATCGTGTGTCATGAAAATGCACACTTGAAATCTCTACGATCCTATTAACCAATGTCACCCCAATAAACTTGTTAAAGTTAAAAGAAAAAATAATAATGGTTATAATAACGCATTTGTGCATAAATATTATTGATAAAAATTATAAAATGTCCCTTAACTCAAATTACCCCAATCACCATTTGATAAAAACAGGGTGCAGGGTACACCTATACCTGGTTACCAGTGTTCCAAAGGAGGATGAGGGCAGAAAGCTTCAGGTGTCGACTGTAACCATATCCATGCCCTGTGCCCCACACCTGGGTCCCCCCCTGGGCCAGGGGCTCCAGATCCAGAGCTCACCTGTTTTGCCCTGCTGCGGGGATGAGCGGAGTGCAATCCATCTGTGGAAACTGCAGGCAGGGTCTGGGCTCTGGCTCCTCCAACGGTCCTTCACAGATCTCCTGCTCTTTGGCACCCTTTGCCCCAACTTCGTTATCAATTCCTGCACCTCCCAGAAATTCGGGCTTTTACATCTGCTTTTGTCTTGCTTTCCTCACTCCCAGTTTAAACTTTCTCGGCTTGCCTGAAATAGTTACTGAGCGTCCATCTGTTTCTCAGGTTCCCACATGTTGTTGCTGTTCTGTTGCGCGTTCGCTCGCGTGAGCTCTCTCTCTCCTGGTGTGTTAGTGCATTGGCCTTCCTGTCATTTTGATGAAATTTCACACAGGAATGAATGCAAAGTTACCTTTAATTGGTGGGACCTCCCTTGCCAAGCTCTCAGATTCCCCCACTGCTTTTTTGCAAACTTAACTGAAAGGTCTGCACCTATTATTACGACACCTGCGGACTTTACTTCTTTATTTGAAATGATACATAAATAACTCCTTATTTCTTTTACTATTACTTCGGACACAGGTCATGGATAAAAGCTGAACAACGTGGACTAAACTATGAGTGTTATTGCCGAGTACTGGAGGTGAATTTCACATGAACTTCTTTGTCCACTCCTCTCAGCAAAGAGAAAAAGCCACAGAATGTCATAAAAAGTAGCTTTGGAAAGTCACTGTCTTTCAACTGTCAGCTGAAGAAGTTTGGTTTTAGAAAGAATAAAGCTTCTTTGTTACATTAAGGGGAACAGAGCAATTGCTTTATTTATCACAGAGTCTGCGGTGGACTTATATTGTATATGGGGTAAGGAAAGAACATTCACTGATGAAAAACAATGGCAACAGCCCTTACTTCAGGGCAGGCTCTGCAATGTAAACAGATCCATAGTCTCTGGCCTAGTTAAATTTAATAGGTTTTCCTTTTAAAATTTAGCTTTAAGAATTAGGAAGGATAAAATGCTAATGTTACTACTGTAAAACTTCTGAAGGTTCAGTATTAAGGCATTAACATTTAGAATTTTAATTATCAGAAAACACTTTACAATGCAGCCATACTGGATCATTACTTGCGTAACAGGTCATTAGTTTGTAACATGAAGGCATTTCGTAAAATAATATTAAGGCATGGGCATTGAAAGTAGTATTTAGTAGCCTCTGACATTTCAATTTTAATATAATCTGATGAAAATTAGGGGGAAAATTCTTCTGGAGAAGCGAATGTGGGGTGAGGCCCACTCTGAACGTGCAGTACTACTGTGACTCCCCCTCCACACAGAGCAGAAACCGCAGACCGCGCCATTAGTTACTCGTGACATGTGGGGAAATTCAGTCCCGCAGGACACAGAGCACAGCAATGGACATTCTACTTTATTCTGTAGAAACTAAAGATAAGCATAGCCTTACCTTTGTATTACTTTCTAAAGAAATATGAATGTTTTAATTTTAAAGCAAGAAAAAAACAAGCGTCTTGAAAAGCTGTTTTTGCAGCAATTTTTTGTAGGGTACGTATAATAGTACGTTATACTGTTGAAAAAAATTTAACTGGAATAGCATAACCTACATATTTAGAATGAAAACTAAAAGTTGAGGGTAAAAACATATTATTTTATAAAACATCAAAACAAAAGCTCATCCAATTTTCATTTTGCAGAAAACTTTTAACACAAAAATCCTTGATCTTCTAAATGCAGGAGTATTAATATTCAGCCTTAAACAAAAGACAATTTCCTTTCTTAATGGTATCAGTCTTTTACCACGAACAGATCTTAAATTTAAAAACTATGGGATTTAGATCATATTCTCTTGCAAATGAACGTAAAATCGTATTTCTAAATCTTTTTTATTAATATGCAATTACCTATAACTTATTCTAAATGAAGGTAAGACACAAAAAAGAATAATCAAAGGATATGCACAAATATGCAAAATATGCACTATGTACGGTGTTTAGTTATGATTTAAGCCCATTCATTTCTAAACCAAATGTCTAACACTCCTTTTTCATGAGGTGCTTAAGCTTTTAGCACATCTTTGGTCCTTCAAAGACAGGAAGATCATGAGTCCAGGGAGATTCCATGAGTTTGAATCTTCAGGAAGTTAACACAGTTAAGGTGTAGGTCCAGATTCGGGAGGTCAAAGGCCCTGCCCTGGCACTGGCCCAAAGGCATCCTGGCACTGCTGAAACTTAAAGGATCTAGTTCTAATCATTCCATGAAAAAAGAAGATGGGGACAAATACAGAACCTGCGGGTTCCGGCAACCTGCACAAATACACCTTTAACGAGGGTCACAAAGAAAACGGTTGCCAAGCCTATGGCACTGCAGATAGGGTGGCTGGGCCTGAAAGAGACAGCTAAGGCTCCATCCATACGAAGCTTTAAGAAAAGTCCGTGCAGTTCTTGGCCTCTTTGCTGCTGCCCCAGCCCACAGGCATACACCTCAAGGAGGAAGGCCTTACTGGTCTTTGAGTGGGACAATTCATGTTTGTGTGTTTAACTGTCACACCAACTGCAGGGTACTTGCCACCTCTGACCCCCCACCTACTAATTCCAACAGAACCCTCAAAAGTTACTGGGGCAACAAATATGCATTTCCCAACGCCCCTTGGGAATCTGTACAGCCGCCACCACTCAACAACCACTGTTACAAACTCTCCAATCTCGTCTGAACCCCGTGTTGAGAACCACCCCCAGGACTCAGATCTACATCTCTACCAACATTTTTCTCTAGTTCTAATCTGTTTTTCTCCTTTATTAAACAGCATCCCCTGAGGCTTCACAATCACTTCCAACCTGCCAAATTTGAATTCCTTATCTCCCTCACTAAGCCCCAACCTGTTCCTCTTCCATCCTGGCCAGTACAACCACCATCCACAGTTAACCAGACAGAAACCTGGCAGGCAGACACAACCCCTCCCTCTTTCTCACCAGGTCCTCAAGATCCTAGGCCTAAATATCCCTCAGGTCCTTTCTTTTCAGCCCCCTATCAGGTCCCCAAAACCTCTAACTGTGTTACTAGAATGGCCCCAAATCTTTCACCATCCTCCCATCTTCTCCATGGCAAACACCGTACAGTTACCTCCCAGGCCACCACTTCAGTCTCCTGCTTTCCACACAGCCCTCAGGAAGCCGAAAATGCCTCAGCAGGGCACACGACGGGCTTCTTCGCCTCCCTCGGCTCTGGTTTCCGCCAGGCCCCTTCAGCCCCTAACCTCCAGCCAGAACCAAGTCTGCCCATTTTGAGAGAAGCGCCCTACAGTAGGACGCCTCTGCACGCACACTGTGGAGGTTCCCCAGGTCCCTGGGGGCCCAGAGACACCAGGCAGACGCCACCAGCTGAGGTGCTCTAGGCCCGAGGCGCTTTGCAGAATAGAGAGTTCCACAGAATGTGAACTGAAATGAACAATTATTTATAAAGAAGAAAAGAACTCAGTGGGACATGTCACTAACAAACACCCACAGTGTCAGAGTCACAATGATCCTATCCCTGCCTATTTTCAAATAATGCCATCCTTCCTGTTATTTATGGGCAGTGAAGGCCGTGGGCCCCCATAAAGAAAAGCAGGTGCCACCTTGTTAAACTGAATGTGGAGCACGTACTAACCTCAGCCGACACCGAATAACCTATCCCCAGAGCTACAACTTCTCATTAGGTGAAAGTAAAACAACAAAGACCGTCTTGATTATGCCACACTTAACAATGCCACGCTTAATCCACGATACCGGACTCGGAGACTAGCCCTGTGTTTTATTCAAGATTCTGTTTTACATTTTCTTAGGATTGGGGACTCTTTCGTAGGTAACACATTAAACAGCTACCACCTGAGAGTCACTCTTGGAGACCAAACGCTGGAAATTCAACAAATAGGCATTATGTACAAATGTTTGCAAACATTCTGAGCTCTTTGAATTTTTAAAAGGCTTTATCTGAGTGTTTCAGACACATAAATGGGTTTTTGAATTGAATTAAATAAACTCATGTACTATGTTATTATGAAACAGACAGGATTATCATGAAGAAGCAGGTTCTAGTTGAAATATAATGCCCATCAAATATCACATAGGCAGCTATCCAAACTACAGCATTGCATTTCAAGTAAAAAAACAAACAAAACACAAATGTAAAGGAGAGACTATTTTTCTTTATCTTTTACGGAGGCTCAGAAGTTTCTGAGTTTTGCTTTTAATTTAAAAAAATAGGAAAAAAAAAGTCCATAATCACCCATTCCTGTCAGCTACTATAGAAATGAAATATTTTAAATAAAATCATAAATGATTTAAGTTTTGTTAATGATTGAAATTAAAATAAAATCTAAATCTATAATTTAAGTGAAATGATTTATTTCAGGGTTAACCAACGATGGATTTTTTTTAACCTGCCTTTTACAGATGAGAAACGACCGGAGGAAGCAGCAACTGCTCCAAGTTAACCAGCCACCGAGAGACGACTGCGGGAGCCCAGGCTCCTTCTGGACCACAATGGTGACACCTGGAGACTTAGGGACCGAAAGCATCCTCAGGGCAAGGACTGTTGTTATTCCACCACCAGAAGTTACTCAAAGCTTTCCCTGGGTCATTTACACGCTGCAAGACACTGACCGACAGCCACGTGATTCAAAACACAATTCCAGAGTGGAATAAAAACATCCAACCAGGGTTTTCAGAAAACGTATTCTAATTAAAATCATGGCTTACAGCATACAGTAACCAAAACAGTAGTAATTCTTTGTAGTGATGTAACTAACTCTGAGCTTTGTTTTCATTCAACTGAAGTACAAGTTAAAATGGAAGAGACTCACTTTGAAGTCTAAACACCTTTTGAACAGGGACACCAAGTAAAGCTCTTGTTTTGCCCTTTTCACTGAAGGGAGAAAAGAAATCTTCATTTCTCTTACCAAAACTGCCAAAAGTGGTACCAAAGGACCAATGAGTTGACCACAAGCAACAACCCAGCTTCTGAAAGAGGACTTCCAAGCTGTGGCTCAGGCCACCACCACCACAAGCCCACTATTCCCTCGGGCCTGGTGGCTTCTCCCAACATTTATTTTAAGTACTCGCGTCAATAACAAGATTGCCAGAATCTTTTCTCATGCCAGAAATTGGCTTCGGAAGTTGTGCCACCATCACAAAATATTTGAAGACCTCAGTGATCTGACCACTAATTCGATCCCTCCGAGGTCACCTCGACTCCTGTGCTGGTTTGTGCAGCATGGATGTTCAATCTTGTAGCTCAAAGGGAAAACGCACCTGCACACAGCGATGGAGCCGGTAGGCGTACATGAAGACGGTGTCACTACTGTCTGCTTGGCTCCTCCCCGAAGTGACACAAGAGCAACGTCCGGATTCATAAGGAATTCTCACACCAGGGACAGAGCCAGTTTTTGCATGCGCTGAAGACTGTACAATTTGAAGGCCCTCTATTTCCAAAAATATGGGGCACAAACCAAATATTTAAAAGGTGCCCTTATAAGCAAGAAGCCTTGAAGCTTAAGCTTTATTAGTTCTATAGTAAACCCACCTTCGAGCCAACACATAAAACTGCCAATGTTCAATCCATTTTGACCTCCCCCAACAGCAACTTCATACGTTTCGCTTTAGCACGCTTCTGGCACACCGCTGCAGTGCGGGCTGTGCAGTTCGCTAGGAAGGACTAAAGCTCACGCCTGGTGTACCAGCTGAGCTCCTGCACTCATTAAAGAGGATCATGGAAACTCGCCTGACTGTGCTTGTGAAACGTTAAATATGGAAAACCTATAGAAATCATTATGGCCGCTAAAACTGCATTACAATAACAGTATTTATACGAAAGAACAGTATGTGAACAAAGAATATGAAAACGTTAAAAATAATTTCTGCATTTTCATGGCACAATGATGAGTGAGTGAGAGATTTCATGCCTCTAAGTGTCTTCCTTTTGAGAAAACACAGGTGTTCGTTAGTAAATGGCGTCCTGGCATGGCCGGAGGCAAACTGGCACTTACTTTTTGCTTGCCTCGCAGACGTCTGTAATATTGGAGAAAAGATGGTGACTCTCTGTTTTCGTCATTGTATCACTCAGTTCTTTAGAATTTTTAAACATTCTTATCAAGATCTCCAAGCTGAGTAAATATGAATGTTCTGAGGATATAACTTCAAAGATAGCCTGGTAAGAAAGAAAGATAAATGCATTGTTAATTCTATTAGTTGAAGAATTAAATATAGCTCCCATAATTCTGCTATATGGATGATATAATATCTTGAAAAGTACAGCCCTAGGTAGTGTGGCTCAGCGGCCTGAGTGCCAGCCTGTGAACCAAAGGGTTGCTGGTTTGATTTCCAGTCAGGGCACATGCCTGGGTTGCGGTCCAGGTCCCTGGTAGGGGGCATGTGAGAGGCAACCACACACTGATGTTTCTTTCCTTCTCTTTCCTCCCCTTTCCCTCTTTCTAAAAATAAACAAATAAAATTTAAAAAATTAAAAAAAGAAAAGTACAAAAAGGTAAGCATTAAGAAAACTGCATGACCAAACCACTATCTTTATATAAAGCCACTGCCCTTAGTGTAAATATGAAAAAATGGTATCATTTGGATGACTTGAGATTGCATCTGGAGGTTATGCTTTGCCAAGTGGGGAGAGCTATGTTAGAGAGCTAGGGCATGTGATAAAATCCCAGTGTGACATTAATTAATCTTAGGGGTCAACTCCTCCAGCCCTGCTTTCAAAGCATGCTTCTCTGGGACAGTACGGATTTACAGTCATCACTGAGGATTCAGAGAAAATGTCTCACAAACACATTCCTTCACTCCAACTCTGCAGGCCCTTTCTCTCCCTGTGTTTTCATCTGGATAATCTGCAGTCAATAACAGCAAATATTCGGGGTGTAATAAGAGTCGACTGTACCTACCCTCAAAAGGCTCTTACCAGCCACACAAATTCTTTCACACAAACACATTGAAAGTAATTCTGTTTGTTCAACACACCACCATCCCTGCTCTTGTCAGTGTCTCAAGAAGGAGTGAAGAACCCTCGGCAGAAACTCTTGGTGTCAGGCACACAGTGGTTTTCCTGATAAGCACTCATCAATGATGAAATGCCAACACACAGGTGGATGAACACCAATGCACTATGTAAGGAATTCATCTAGCCCTGTAACAAAATCAACTTCAGATCCTCCAAGAAAGGCAGCACAGGGAAAATTCCTCCTCAGGGAGGGGTGGTGAACTTCCTTGCAGGCTTCAGATTCATATCCTTCCTGGACACCTCCCAAGTAACTCTGCCATCATCACCTCCTCATCCTCCGGGGCTCCTCCCTGCAAGCCCTTGGCTCAGAAGATTCTTCCCACAACTCCCTGTGCCACTGCTAAGGCTGGGAGGGAGCAGAGCAGGCGAGGCAGGTGGATGCCCAGCTGCTGGTGGGTGGACCACATTTGTAAGCCAGATCAGTGGTGTTAATCTCAATATGCACCTCCCATTTTAGCATCCATAAGCTTTTAGGAGAGTCTTACTTAAACATGTTGGTCTAACCTTGGTTGTGCTCGGGGATTTAAGTGACATTCTAAAAACCAAAGAGTAAGACCAGTCAGAATCTCACTTAAACTGTATCTTGTGTATTTCTACTACACAATCATCAATCAGTACAATTATACCCAGGAAATGTAATGCACATGAAAGAAAACTGTCTCTTCCTAGCCAAAAATAATGGATTTCAAGTTATTGATGGACATGGTGACTTGGAATGACTTAAAATATTTTCAAAAGTAAAGGCTTTTACAATCAAACCTAAAATACTAAGAATTGGACTAAAAGATACAATGAACAACACAGAATAGATCATAGGAAAAGATGAATAAGTGGCACTTTAATTAATAGGTTTAATGTAATAATTGCCAAAAATCCCTCAACTACTTAAAAGCAAATCAGGTTACACCTGCTAAAAATAGCTATATAGGAATAAAAAGAAACCATAAAGTGAGATATTTTGCTGTCATTACTTTTTTATATCACAAATCTGAATAAACATTTTCAAAATATAAGGGAAATAAAAAAGCCTCAAATAGAAAAAGTTTAAAAGAGCAGAAATGTTCAAATGTAATTAGACCTCTGGAGAAGCTCTTGAATTTGTCCACAAAGAGAGAGAAACACTGTTCACACCACAATGTTAACAAAAAGGGGAAAAAAAATATCACCAACTGTCCATCATTTGGAAAACAGATTTTAAAAATGTGGTATTTATAGAATGGAATACTTTATAGTAGTCTGAATGAACAATCTACATTAATATGCATTAATGTAGATAAATCTTAAAAACAATGTTAAATGTAAAAGGTAACCAAAAATATGTCCAGAATCATATCATTTATTTACATTTTAACACACAGACACAGTTACATGTATATAAATAAACATAATACATGATTTAAAAAACATGGATTGGACAGATATATATTAATTCATAACTATAGTTCCCTCTGGGGTTAAGAACAAGGGAATGGTACTGAGAAAGAGAATATAGGACTTCATTGAAAGTCTTATTTTTTTTTACTTTAAAAACCATGAAGAGCCCTCACTGGTTGGCTCAGTGGGCTGGGCACCATACTACAAACCAGAAAGTCACTGGTTCAATTCCTAGTGAGGGCACATGCCTGGGTTGTGGGCCTGGATCCCAGTTGAAGGCACGGGAGAGGCAACCACACATTGATGTGTCTCTCCCTCCCTTCCCCTCTCTCTAAAAATAAATAAATAACTTTAAAAAATGTGAAGAAAAAATTATAAATGTAATACATTTGTTAATTCTCAGTGATGGGTATACCAATGTTAAATACTATTCATTTCCTTTAAGCTTAACAAAATGGCACTCTAATGTACCCTCATTTTTTTGTATTATTCCATGCCAATGAAATAAGGATACCTTATAAGCTTTGTGGATTTAATTTATACGCACGTATGCGTATAAACTTATGTATGTATGTGTGTTTATATATATACATATATACATGTCTATATAGCTATACATAATAATATGCACAAGACAGGAAAATGCTTTAATTTCACAATATTATCATACTGAGCAACTTTCTTAAACTGCAGTTATTTGAACTTCAAGTTGTGAAACCCTATTGTTATGTTTTATTTTTTATTAAGATTTATTTTGATATAATTTTAGATTTCCAAAATCTCTCAAGGAGGGTTCAGAGTTCCTGTGTTTCCCTTCACCCAGCTTCCCCTAACTAGAGTACCGTTTATAACCAGAGACATTACATTTTGTCTACAGACAAATATATGTACTTTATTCAGATTTCACCAGTTTTTCCACTAACATCCTTTTTCAGTTCCAGGGTAGAATGTCTGTTTCTTTTTTTCAACATACTCCTTCCAGTCTAAATATGCGAACCAGGTGCTCTGCTATTTAGGTAAACGTTGGGATATTTTAAATTTTTTCTTTTCTGGGGGCTTATGTGTACTTTTGTTTGACAACGATCACATGTGTCTTTTGTAACAAACTCATTTTATTCTTTTCATACACGCATTCATTTTTTACATCTGCACAGGAAAACACTGGAATAAGCGCACACGGTAGGGGAAGCGCACACATGCATCAGAGCGCTAAGCTAACGCACCTGCTTGCAGAAAACGTACCTCTTGCCTCTTTCTTTCCTCCTGGCTGACTGCCTGAGATAATCCATTTCTTTTCACCTGGGGGGAAAAATAGTTTTGAAATATTCACTTCAACAATTTCTTTATTATGTAAGGCATAACACTCTGCAATTCATAAATAAGTTAAGAGAAATTTATGAAAAATGTTGAATCCAGTACATGTTAATTTTGGGGTCTCATGCGCCCCTCAATATTTAATCCCATTAATAAATGAGCTTAGCTCCACACTGAAGAACTGACCACCAGGTAGAACACTATCCTACCAGGTTGAGTCAGTCTGTTCTCATCTTAGTTCTGGATATTCCTAAAATAATTTTTGAATTAATCTCCCAAATCACAAATGCAGAAATCTCATAATAAAGGAAATGAAGCCACTGCTCTGCGAGTTTACTGTCCAGGATCATTAAATGAAAGAGTAATTTTAACACCATTTTTCATAAAGATTCCAAGAAATACCAATGCTCTTTATAAAAACCCAAATCAAAGAAGAAAACAAAGTCCCCTCTGTCCCAATTTCAGCAGTCTTTTCAGTGTAGTTAGTTTTGATAAATAAGGACGTTGCCCTGATTTGGAGAAGCAACGGTACCTGTGAGAACCAAGAACATCAGCACCACACTTGGAGTGATGCACTTGTATCTTTAGTGGAGGCAGTGCAATTGCTATCTCAGTCACCGCACATTTTTATTTGATTGCTGCAGTTCCTGTCGTAACTCTGAACTCTGAACTCTGAACTCTGGGAAGGCAGGACCTGGTGCTTCTTCACCTGGCGCTCAGGCTAGCATGTGGAAGACATTCATGTTTTCCAGTCAAAGATTAATTTAGTAAAAGATAAGGCACACGTAAAAATACCTCCCAGGGAAACCCTGCCCTTAAGAGAAAGAAGAGCAGCAAGGAAAACAGTGCCCCCTCCTTGTGTTCAATATTAACAGCAAGAAAATACGAAGGTCTTCAAATGCAGGTTTTTCCTACCATTCGTAGTTTTTTAACACCATGTTTTCCTAGACCTGTTTTTACATTCACATCTCAGATTTTCATCCCAAGTAAAACAACTTTAAAGATGTATTTTCCTGCTAATTGTCAACCCAGAGATTTTAAATGAGTGATACCAGTGTCTTTTAAATGCATTCGATGGAGTTTAAAAACCATAATGATCTGATATCCCCCATCATCCATTCAAAAATAAATAAGCTTCCCTTAGCAGTTGGTGCTTTTACACTATTCTTCTTTCTCCCTGAAATCACATTTTTATGTCAATTTTGCCCCCCCCATTTCCTAATGTAATGTAATTCTGTGTGTTAGGGTATCTTATTAGTCCTACTAGTATACTTGGAAGCAAAAATAAGTTTTTAAATGTAATTTTCTGAAATTCCCTGTGACTATTAAGCTTTGAGGATAAGATTCTCATGGACTATACAACCACCACAAATATTCTTAGTAACCTATGATCAAAACAACATAATGACTTCCAAGATTAGTGAATTAAGCCTTAAAGAGTAAAATGATACCAAGAATGCAACTCTTAGGAAAGATGGGGGTGGGTAGGTTATGGTGGCTTAATTAAAGGAGACTTCACTGAAAATATGCTACAATGACCCCCTTTTATTTTGTGCCCCAGTGGTCTCTGACTTTTGGGCAACACACCATAGCCAGAGTTGAGATGGGCAAGAGAGATGCCTTTCTTTACTAAAATGGCAAAAGGCAGCCCTGACTGGTATGGCGCAGGGGGTTGGGCATCATCAGAAAGGCTGATGACGAAGACCATCACTGACTGGGTTTGATTCCCAGTCAGGGCATGTGCCTGGGTTGTGGGCCAGGTCCCTGGATGGGGGTGAGCAAGAGGCAACCAATTGATGTTTCTCTCCCTCTCTTTCTCCCTCCCTTCCCCTCTCTCTAAAAATAAATAAATACAATCTTTTTTAAGACATGGCAAAGGGAAATTGTGAAAGGGGCAGCTGGAAAGAAGACCTGGAGTAACCCTTCAACTGCAGATGCAGTCTCCGTTTGAGGAAGGGGAGTACTGACGGTCGAGGCCCTGGGGAACGGCAGGCTTCCATCGATTCCTGCCCACCTGGCAGAGTGTTCGTGAAGTCCACGAACACCCCCGTGTGCAGACGGCTGTGCAACGTTATCTGCACTGTGCTGTCATGGAAACCAAGACAATTACCTGTTACTGTCTTCAACGTAATTTTTGGAGAAGTTAGAAAGCACTTTAAGAATAGAGTCCTGAAGCAATATTAAAATAAGCCATCGTTTACTGAACATTTACTGTATGCCAGGAAATGTGTCAAGCATTTTACACCTGTTTTCTCACTGAATCCTCATAAAATCTCTAGAAAGTTGATACTATTCTTATCCCCATTTCACAGATGAGGATCACAACTGAGGCTGAGGATCCAAGATCACACACTAAGTAGGCAGCAAAGCCAGAATCTGCATCCATGCCTGTCCAACTCCAGGGCTCACGCTCTTTATCATGGAATCCTATGGGTTAGGGACCCCCTTCCCTGCCCTCTATGACAGCGCCCCCATTTCTAGGGTTGGGGGAGACTCCTTCTCACGCCAGCTCTCTGTACCAAGTCTCCACGTGTTTTACTTCATCTACCCATATCATGGAATGTTCTCAGCTTTATTTACCACCCCGACCTTGGGTCAGCCTGTCAGCAAGAATGCATGGCTAAAAATGCTCCTTCACACAAATGAATAAGGGGGAAGACTGGTCAGAAGGAAACCGTTCAGAGCTTCTCCCACTTGGTTAACCCTGAGCAAGAATTTCACAGGATTTCCTGCCTGACACAGAGTCCGGGCAGATGGCTATCCAGGCTCCGTGCCCACAATCTCCACAGGTGAGGTCATCAGCAAGCATTTCCACACCACTGCCATCCGCATCCAAAGCTATTAAGAAGTTCAGACCCGGAAATCTTAAGGGGAAGAGAATGAAACGTGGGCTTAGAGACCTAGACAGGTGACGGCTAGTTCACTGAGGGATGAAGAGTACTTCATCTGATCATAGAAACAAAACAAAACAAAAAGATCCCCATCTGAAGTAGTTGCTTTTGATGGGGAGGAGAAGATAGTTTTGAAAGGGCAAGGTACTAACATATAGAATTACAGCTGTCCTTAATACTAATCGAAAAATGATGAAATACTCCTTTAACCAAAAAGTCATCAGTAAGAAACCAGCAGCCCACACAAAACTACTGTCACAGGAAAAAAAAAAAAAAAAAAAAAGATTGCAGAAAACATTATTGGGCCCTAAGAAAACTGAAGAGCAATACGTTCAGGGAGCATGAACTTTTGCCCTGGGGGAATCGTGACACACCAGTTCCTCCTGGCTGGCGGCCACCCGGCAGCTCCAGGGCCTGGCCTTCTGTCTCGGCCCCTTCGTACCTTCCCAGGCCAGCTGGACAGGTTCCTCCTCCACGGCTGAGAAGGATCGTTCTGTCCGCCTGAGCACTCCTTCCTCATGCGCCTCTAAATTAAGTACCTGAGAGCAGGTGCCTGCAGGTAGAAGGTCAAGAGCAGGCAAGATGACTGCAGAGACTTCGGAGTTCAGAGAAATTAACCCAGAGAAAGAGGGGGAGAGGGTGATATAAAAAGAGGGCCCCACAAAGGCTCAAAAGGCAGAAGAGAAAAACTTAAGAGAAGAATAAAAAATAGGAGCAAATATCAACCAGAAAGGAACAAGGAAGGAAAAAAGGAGAATGTGCCAAGTGTTTAATAGAAACTACCTCTGGACATTTTTCTAATTCAAAAACAGTGACCTTAGGAGTGAACGAAAGGAAAATCACTAGAAGGCCCAGGCTTTTTTTTTTTGTATTTGAAAAAAAGTGATAAAAGAGATGTTTATACCTACAATTTAAAATTTACGTGTTTTTTGCAGTTTGTACATTTTTGCCAAAAGAATCTAAAATATCATGTTCATAGCATTTTTTTCAAGCGTTCCCCTTGTTTCCATGTGTAGAAAAGAAAAAAAAAACATCAAGCTTCTAGAGCTGATTGCTATTTTGCTATCTACACAAAAAATTAAAATTGTCCAGGCTCCTTTTTTAAAAAATATATATTTTGTTTTAGTAGCTCTGGCTGAGTACAAACAGAAACACTTGGTCAAAGCAACATTCCTTCGAAGGTCTCTTTTGACCTCGCTAGAACTTTCTTATTTCTCACTGTCTCATCCTAGTTTAATTTTTTTACTCAACTACGTCATCGGTAAGTAGAATAGCAAAAGTAGTTGAATGAAACACTAAGAACTGAATTCAATTTTGGGTTCTAAGCAACACACGAGACTGTTTCAATCTTGCCATGGTAGATTCTAGTCTCTAGGAAGAAAACATGATGAATGCATGTCAATATCTTCAACATTTTAAAATGGATAAAAATTAATTCAAATAAAGCAACAGAATTATAGCTCAAGACCACAATTCTGACCTAAGTTAAAAAATGTGAATATATGTATGTGGCTTATCAAGATAGCAAACTCAGAGAACTCAGTAACATTATAATAGTTTTAAAGTTGTAATTAGATTTTTACTGCTGTATAGGTATTGAAATTCTTCACCCATCACCTTTGTAACTGATATATGTTCCATGTCCAAATGAGACAGAAATTAACAATTAGCTGAAACTAGTAAAGAACAGTACAAGATACTCCATATATGTCTAGTTAGACCCAAGTCCTTGAAATTTAGAAAACAGTAAACCCCCTATAGACCCAGCAGTTAATTATTAGCTACTTCATCTAAAATTCATGCCAGTATTCTTCTTGACAGCTTGCAAGTCTGACTTTCTCAGATGACTCTCCTACACTCAGCAAGGTCCGGGCATCTTCACAGGCTGTGTCAGGAAATCCACATGCTTTGTGCAGCTTTCCTTGGCCTTTACTCCACCGACTGGAATAGGGATGAGCCAAGCTCACTAAGGCCCAAACAGAGGCCCAGCACTGCCACTTACGCAAAGCCTATCTGCAGGACTGAGCAGACCATGTGGAGAGAGCCAAAATTAATAACGCCAGTTTCTTGGTTGAAACCAGGGTAACTAGGCTAAGTTCTCAGGTCCACCAAGACTTGCTATTGTTTTTAGAAAAGATGGGCTCACATTGCTTTTATTTTTCCCCACCAGCCAGGGAGACCAAATGGAAGGGCCCTCAAGACTGACCCACCAAAAAGGGTCTGATGTGTAACCAGTGAAACATTAGATCAGAAATTTCTAACCCAAGATCACTTGGGCTCCATCAAGCACTGATGTACACTGACTACCCATCCCAGCTAAGGCCTTTATACTTTGCCAGTTTACCCACTTGCTGCAAATCAGCTGGTTATCTATGCTTCTTGGTCCTTTCCTATTCACCAGCTTCTGTTCTTAAAGGCTCACGTGGGAAGGGAATGAATCACACAGCAAAATTAAACCACAGGACACAGTCTCTCTCAGGTCTTTCATACAGACTTCACACAACCCCAGTAGTTCCCGAATTATAAATGACCCGAGTTCTTCCACGGAAAATTCCTGGGAATAGCAGCTCTTGAAGAGTAGGTTTGAAGTTCCTACACTGAAAAATCTCCCAGGGTCCAGAAGTCACGTGCTCTGTAGCAGGCCCCTCAGGCTCTCTCCCCGCCTAGTCCAGGAGAAAAGTCCTGAGATATCGCTAAGCTAAGAGCCACCACACAACACCCATCTCAAAAGCCAGAGCTGAGTAGAACCAAGGATCAGGTAAAGGTCAAGATGGGGTCATATTTTTAAGGAGGGTGGGAAACTAGATAGAATATTTTTTAAATGAGAGGTAGAAGATAATGGCCCATATAATAAAATCATATGCTTAATTTGAAGACATATCAAGTAACATGCTAGGAACCTCCCAACTCATTCGTTAAAAAAACTGATCTCCTCTCCTACCAACTGTGGTTGACCTTAATCCTATAATCCCCACCAAAGTTCTTGGACCTCCAGAAACAGTAAGCCTCTCAGCCCTCCTCTCTGCCCTCCCTCCAGGGAATCACAGGTCTACTAAAAAATTATGGCAAACTCAAGAGGGCAGGCCAGGGCTTGAGGCCTTTGCTCCCCTGTGGCCTGCGTCACCCTCTGCAGACAGAGCCAAGATTCCTGAATGAACTCAGATTATTTCACTACAGATAAGTGGCTGAAAGTACAAACAACAAACAGATAGGTAATTAAACATACAAAAATAAACTGTTGTGGTCTGTACAATTTGGGAGGTAAGGGTGTATGACTTCATGGCAGCCAGCCTCGCTAGCTAGCTACCCCCTATCTAGCCAACCCGATTCAGAGTTCTTGTTCATCCTTCACTTATTTCCCAAACTACCTTACCAAATGCTTGCATTGCGCCAGACCCTTATACCTTCTAAACCTCACAACAACTCTGCAAGGAAGGTAACAGAATCAGACAAGTTAAGTCATTAGCCATGATGAAGGAGCAAAGCTGGGATTCAAACCCAGGCCTGCCTGCTTGTCCTCAAAGGCTGAGCCCTTAACCCCGCAGCACACTGCCTTCTTGAACACTCCTGAATTTCCCAGGGTGGCGATCTGCAGCTACTCTTCCCCTAAACCGAGATCCCCCGGCTGGATGCCCCAGAAACCGCATCTCTCACCGGATTCCTGCTGCTGCTGCAGTGAAAGCTAAGCTGTCGGTGGGGCGGCCTGGTGACTGAACTTGCTGCTTGGTCCTGACGCTTCTCCCACTAAAGGAATGCTTGTCTTTGACTTGTGGCTCTTACCAGTTTACCACCATTCCCCTGTGGGCTTCTGAGCCTAGACCCAAACTTACTCATTCTCTATCCTCCACTTGGGCAAGAGATGGTCTCCTTCATCTATCAACAATTCAGAGGAGAAAATGAAGTTAAAAAAATACATCAAAAGCTAATGGCACAAAAGTAAAAAGGATGAAAGGGAAAATGACTTTAGGGGGAAAGGGTGATTTTACAGAATTATTTAATAAAAGATGAGCATGTTTACAAAAGAATATTTAATAAAATACTGAGGAGCAGACCAACGTTAATAATGGATAGCAATGGACGGGACTGGGAACGGTGGTAAGTCAAAGCAGACTTCGGTCCGCACTTTCATGTTTAATTCTGTAATGAGGAGAATGCACTTGTATTACTCTGTAATTAAAAACAATGGGTTTAAAGAACTTAATCAGCTTTAAATTTTGAATATTTTGAATTTTTTGACTGTGCTGGTCAACTTCTATTTTAATAAACTCAGAATACGCACAGCACATGCAGTGACAGCTAATACAATACGCAATGACCAAAGTGAATTCTGAATTTTGAAATTGAAAAACTAGGAACAAACTAACAACTAACAATGAGGAATTGGCTAAAAGAACCAAATATCCGCCTACTTGATGAAATACAATACAGTCTCTTCAAAAGGTTGTGGAAGAAAGTTTAATGATGCAGAAAGTCATTCGCAGCATTGTTAAGAGAAAAATACGGGTTACAAAACAGCTGGTTGAATGACATGAAAAGATATTTAGAACACTGGTAAGGGGGAAATATGAGTAACAAGACAATACTATTTTATTATTTATTTTCTTTTGCTCAAAAGAAAACTGGTATGTGCACATTTTTTTTGAAATGGTCTGAAAAGTTATATATCAAAATGTTGATACGGGGAGGGGAGTCAACTAATTTTTATTTTGTTCTCTTTTGCTATTGGCACTTTTTGATTTTTCTAAAATGAGCATGCCTTGGTAATTAAAGCATCATTTTTAATAAAAACTAACATAGGTTTCCATGTCCTCTCTCAAAAAAATAAATAAATAAAACAAGATGGGAAGACAGATGAAATTGTTACGGCCCTTCTTCATTGCTGCCCACAAGGAAGGTTAGAGAAATGAGAGGTGACCACAGCAGATGAAAGAAAAAAAGTGACTAAGGTAAAGGGAGGGAATAAGAAAGAAAGGTTTCAGTCAAGCCCAAACCAAGCAGAGCTTACGAGGCAGTGTTGAAAATGAGTGATGACAGGCAGGGGGGCAACTGTGAGAGCACAAGCAGGCGGCCTGGGCTGGCGCTGGCGTCACGGAGAAGGACACCATTGTCGCATAGTGAAGGCATGAGTCAAGATGGGGCTGACCAAGGCAGGGCTGAGGCGCTCCTCTTGCAGAGGATAACATTGGTTTGTAAAGGGGATGCCAAGATGTTCACACTGCGTTATTTTTGTTTGTTATTTCTGAAAAGTGGCAGGTGAATAGGAATGGTCAACTCCAAAACATTAAGTTCCTTAGAATGACACTGACCATAAAGTTAACTTCTTAGATTAGCAATAAAAATCAAACATGTGCAAAAACTGTTCCAGAAAAATGAGCAATGAAGTGAACTGATGTTTTCTATGGGATTTACAAAGCATGCGACAGTTTCAGTGGACAGGAGTGATCTTAATGCACGGAGGAGATCTGAGAAATAGGCACAGAATGAGCATTCAGTTTCCCTATGTACCAGACTTCATTCAAGCCACGTGATACACATCTATTGCTTTTATTTCCTATTCTTTTGCCCATCTAGCCCATCAGGTTTTGGTCACACTTTCTAGAAAGAAATATCTTGACCTTAATGGTTCTCTGACTTTGGTGTCACTCCTTTTGACATGATGTCCTACATTCTTTCAAAAACATCATTTAGACATTTCATTTCTATTGTCCCCCAAACCAGCGTCGAAGACCTGCAGTTCAGGTAGTGGGTGTTGGGCTTGTTTTGCTTGCCCCATCCACAATGATGCAGCGAGAGACAAATGCATTGTACAGTCAGATTACCAGCGTTTTTCAAACTACAAGTTCTAAGCTCTTAGTCGATGTAGGATAAAGCCGTAAATTTATGATCTTCATCTATTTAAATGTAACAAAACAGAAAGGATAATACAGTAAATACCACAGTGGACTGCATGTACTAGAGATATCTTCTGCTCTGTCGAGCTTTTCTTCGAGAGACACACACACACTCATGCACATGCGCGCACACAAATACCCATACTGGGCTCCAAGGTGAAGTGCATCTCTCATTGTGTCAGGCCACTGCTGCATGGTTGCCATGTCAGCTCCGCCACGTGCAGATTTACATCAGCCACATCTGTCATGTTGTTTAACACCCTCACTGGCTCCTGCAAGAAAAGCTGTTCCATGCCCAGCTTCTGCCAAAGAAGTACCCCAGAGCGGTCACATTTCTCACTATAATCATCAACATCATGGAGGCCAAAGCTGACCGGAAGAGAGCTAGTTAGGTACTGGGCCAAGTGGCAATAAGGTGACCTATTAATTGGAGGGAAAGTGGCTGAGCCAATATGATTCTCTCAAGAATCTGAATAGGGTAATTACATACGAAAACTGAAAGGAGAGCATGAGGTGGGGTGGGATGGTATTGGGTAACCTCAAGGCTAAGTTACAACAATTCAGAAACTCTGAGTATGCAGGAGTTTTCAGGAGAAAAGACAGACATAGTAAAGAGAAAAAACAAGCCAATTCATGAGAAGAAGAGAGCCAACAGGCAGACAGTCACTGAGTCACAGTACTGGCCACATATCAGAGAGAAATATGGGTTCTGCTCTTCCAAAGCCCCAGGCACATGTATCCACTATTTGGGGAAATTTGAGAGGCTCCGTTCCAGGTAATATCAAGACCCTTATAAAGCCCTGGCTGGTGTAGCTCAGTGGATTGAGCGTGGGCCTGTGAACCAGAGGATCGCGGTTCGATTCCCAGTCAGGGCACATACCTGGGTTGCAGGCCAGTTCCCGGCGAGGGATGCACGAGAGGCAACCACACATTGATATTTCTCTCCCTCTCTCCTTCCCTTCCCCTCTAAAGATAAATAAATAAAATGTTTTAAAAAAAGACCCGTATAAAAAACAGTAAGACAGTAACCACACTGAACATCTCAGAAGGTCAGCTGCCTAGATATAAAGTAGGTAGAAAAACAGCATTTGTTCTTGTGTTGTCACGAGGACTATATAAACTACAGTGAAAGAATCTAGCAGAGCGCTGGGTAAGGCCTCTGCAAATATTTGGTCAATAATTTACCTTTATGCAAACAAGTTAATACCACTATGACCCAATGGCAGGTCCCAGAGCTACCGCTCTCCTGCCCGATATCTCCAGGCGGGTGTCAGGACTCTGTCGCTCAGTTCCACAGACAACAACGTGTTCCTCTGCACCTCACTGCCCGAAGCAGGGTTTCCTGCCACCCAGAATGGGAACTGCTCCAATGTTTGTGTTATTGCAGTTGGAGGGGTGGCAGTTTATCTCCTACACCAAAGGGGGAAATAATCTGCAATTTCCTTTCCCTGGCAACAACACTTCCTTCGGCAGATGCACTGGTCTGGCTCTGTTGGCCTTATCTCCTCCAATAGCTCACACGCAGATAATAAACACCATAATAATCTTAAGACATTCGAGTGCAGGCTGATCATACAGAAAATCAACAGGCTGCAAGTACTCTGGATAAATCAACAAAATTTGAGAAACACATTTCTAAGCATTAGTTCCATATAGAAAAACTTCACCAATAATTCTGATGGTGACAACTTGTCTAGTCATTATGAAAACAAATCACTGTGTGGACGTGGCCCTGAGAAACAGCCCCATCATTGGACTAAGGGAGGAGATGCCACAAGGGGACATCTTAAGGTCAGAAGGACAAATACAAGAATCTGATGATTTCCATAATCCAAAGCTCAGCAGTAAAGAGCCTTTCCCCACAGTTATTCAGAACCCCTCAAAAAAATTGGGCCTCCCCTCCTTTTACCTAGTTCCACTGTATTCCCACAGATTGCTCTTGTTCTTGAATGTACCCACCCAAGTCCCCAAAAGGCACCCTGATGGGGAAGGAGGTTTTCACTTGATTTGATTTCATAGTATGCCAATACCTGCAATGGGCTAACATAGTCCGAAACTCTGCTGATGCCAAGTTCCCCAAATTTCAAAGACATCTGTTAAATCCAGGATATAGCCAAAAAACATCAAGAATTATTCTTTTACCATAAAAATTAGAAATAGCCTCCCAAAGGCTCCTAAATGCGAAACTTCTGGGCTGCTTTTACTGCTGGGTATCTTTCTGTTAAGTTCACCTGTGGGATTAGGTCTCTGCCTTTATTCACTCACTCATGCATTCTTTTGTAAGTTCACTGAATATTTACTGCATACCTCCTGTAAGTCAGGCACTATGTCGTGTGTCAGGGATACAGCAGGAAACAAAATGGACAAAAATCTCTGCCTTCGTGCAGCTTTCATTCCAGTGCGAGTAGATGGACAATGAACAACAACAACAAAAAAAAGTAGATCCCATAGTGTGTTGGAGGGGTAAGTGCCGCAGAGAGATGGGATATGCGGAGGGCGTGTTAGGGGGAAAGCCATGTGGCTCTCTAGAAGAAGAGCTATTGTAAGCTGAGGAGAAGCAAATGCAAAGGCCCTGCGGCAAAGAACAACTTGCATTTGGGGAACATCAGTGTGACTAGCAACGAGCAAGATGGAAAAACAGGTGATAAGTCCAGAAAGATAACCAGGGGCCGAATGGCATAGCCCCCCAGGCTCCTGCAAGCCTTGGCCTTTACTCTTGGAGTGGAGAGAAATCACTTTCAGGTTCAGAACAGAGAGACAGTATCTCAGTGTATTTTAACAGGCTCACAAATCAACAATATATTTGTGTAGCTGCCATACAGAGAAGGGACTAAAAGGGACATGGGCAGACAGAGGAGTAATCTGGGAAGCAGGCGGGGTAATCCACTCCTGCGCTGGGCAGGGAGGAAGCGGCAGAGTGGCCCTGTTTTGAAGGTCAAGGCAACAGGCTTTGTGCCTAATTGTAAGTAGGTTATGGGAGAAAGTGGAGAGTGAGGCATAGCTCCAAGGTTTTTGATCTCTGCAACTGGAGAAATGGAGATGTTATTTACTAAGAAGGAAAAAAGGATACTGTGGGAGAAGCAGGTTTGTGTGGGGAGAAGGAAGTGGTCAGAAGTACACTTTTGGGCAGGTTAACTTTGGGATGCCAATTAGGTGCTGGAAAAGCAGCTGGATATCCTTATCTCAAGTTCAGGGAAAGTTCCCATCTAGAGATAGAAACTTGGAAGTCATCAGAGCATACGACATGTTTAATGCCGTAAGATTGGATGATATCACCAAGTGAGTACGGATGAGAAATGGCCCGAGGAGGGAGCTGAGGGACCCTCCAGCATTTAGGGATCAGAGGAAAGCCGAGGAGCCCACAAAGCAGATCAGGAAGCTCCAGATCTTTATTCTAACTCCTCTCACCCACCATCGCCCCACAGGGTCCACAAGGGTCCACGTCCATGACGTTTTCTCTGCCTGGGGCACCTCCACCCTGCCCACAGCCCACAGCCCCCCAGCTTTGCCCAGACACCTATCTGAGCATCCCCGAGATGGCAGCTCTTGTCACTACTTCCTTTGCCACCTTCCCTCAAATGACAGACTGACAGCACCTTGCCCAGACAGGGCCCTCCCCCACAAGGTCTCGGCGCAGCACAAGCATGTCCTTCATGGCATTAGCACAGCGGTAATCTACATTTACTATATGATGGCTGTCTTGCCATCCGGATGTCCATAAGGGCAAGAAAGCAAGGTGGCGTCTGTTTTTGCTCCATGTCCAGTGTCCAGGACAGAGCCTGATGTCGGGCAGGCCCTCCATAAAGACTAGATAAATGAAGGAATCTCTCTCCTCAATTTTCTGCTCGATGGAAAGAGCCTCTCTGTCTAGGTTCCATGTCTAGCTGTCTGGTTGAAATGCTCCTTTTGTAGCTATGCCAACCAAAATTAAATATCCCTGCGCTCACCTTCTCCCCCTTTCTTGGAGCACCTGTGTCCTCTGCTCTCCGCCTTCCCTTCAGGGCCTGGTGCACACACCTCCACATTTTCACATCCATTGTTCTCCAGGGAGAATCAGTAACATAAATATTGGCATGTCTACCACTCAGTTGCTCTTTAATTACTCAGCTCCAACCAGAGAAGTTTTGTTCTCAACCTACATACATTACTCAGACGGGGTCACACAGTTCAGGTTTCCACACGGGAACATTCAGAGAAACTTCTAAACACTATGAGCAGCACGAAAGCTGTACTCGGCATAGAGAGTGAGGTGCTCCCAATATTTGGAGAGAGTCAAGAAAGTAACTGCCCGCAAACTGAAATGAAAGAACAAAAATTATACACAAATATTTACACCTATACCTGCGTGTGCATTTTTCTAAAGAGAAGGCACAGGGCTCATATATTTAATTAGGTTCTCAAAGCTCGTATAGCCACCCGCCCTACCCCAGAAGGAAAGATGGCAAAACGCACACCATCCTATAGAATAGTGTTAACGGTTAGAAAGAGCACTAAAGATCATCATGTATAGACATAACATAGTTTGTAAGACACATCGTTCAGTTAAACAGCAAGTTATAAAACCTATAAGTCATACTATTTATATAAACACACACACACGATCTTTGTTTCGTTAATGTGTACATGTGGGTTTGGAGACGGCTGTCACCAGACTGAGAACAGCATCACCTCAGAGAAGGGGAAAGGGACAGAACTGGCAGGTGTGATCTCCACAAGGCTGAGTCTTATCTGAAAAGTTGAAGTCCCTTTTTCCATGGAGAATGCGTTATGTATTGCTCGCATAAGTCAAAAGTAATTTTCAAAGATGTTACAAGAACACTATAATCTACACGTACTAAAATGGCAAAAGTATACAGAGCCCAGGCCCAGGCCCAGGCCCAGGCTAAGCAGGCCCCCAGCTCCAGCCTTGTAGCTGGAGTAGGACTGCAGCTTAGGGTTCAAGCCCAGGCACATGGAGCTCTTCTTCTGTTTATAAAAAAGCTGTTCACCTTAAAAGTGTGGACAACTATGTTTCAAAAGCATTCACTGTTTACAGTATGAATACTGTAAGTAAGCCAGGCATGAAAAATGAGAATGCTTCTCTATCTTTTAAACACAAAGGATAAAAATGGTAAACGGTATTGATCACCATCTAAGGTAATAAGTAATTTTATGAGACTGACATCTTGCAAAAACATAAATGGAAGAATTATGACTCAAGAGATTATTTAAGCAGCAAGTTACTGAGCAACTGAAAGTTATTTCAGACAAGTGTGAAAATTTAAGGAAAAAAGAATGAAACTTTCTATGACCTCTAAATGCCTTAAGCATTTCTGCAAATGAGATAACATATAGGTTTATGACATCTGTTGAGCTCTGATTTTTAGTAGAAAAAGTATGTTTCAACTAAACAGTGTAATTCAAAAAGATAAGTTCTATCAGTTGAACTGCTAAGACTCCAATACGTCTGTTATACTGTCAAATGAATGAAATTATATTTATCATAAAATTGCCATTTTTCAAATCCTCCTTTCTTGTTTGGCAGTTGGGAAAGCTGTCCAGGGGCAAACCATGTTCCCTAAGAGCCAAGCCCAGCCCTGAAGAGTCTCACATCCTAACTACGGATCTCCCACTAAAGTCTTAGCCACACTAAGCACAACTAAGCAAATACTTTGATGAAAATGTAGAACCAGTTCCTGAATAAAGAGTTTGAAATTGTTGAGCAAACTGACGAACACTCAAAGTGACTTAAGATGACTGATAAATCCACCTGTCAGCAAGCACAAACGAAGAGTACAGCCAGGATGCCTATATTAGGTGTTGAAGTCAGTGGAAAGTTTGCCTGTGTGCTTGTTTTTGCCTCCGGAGCCTGAGCTCTCTTTTCAAAAGCACCAGGCATGTCAAGGTGATGGAAATTACGCAAACACGCACCACAGCGAATAGATGGGGTCAGGGTACGGCTGGTGAGTGTGGCTTTGGTGCTGTCACTGAACTTAACAAAACAAACACTGGTTTTGCAACTGTCATTTTTTTGGTGAATGCACAGTGCATGATGGGGGGACGGGGTAAGTTATGATGAAAAGCAAAAATAGACTTCAGTCAAGATATATCTTTTATTTTCTGTGATACTTAACTGTTTCCAGGACCCCATGAAAGGCTGAAACCTGAAAAACCTGAAGCTCACTTTGCATCCAGGTCTCAGCTGCTTCACACCTGGCACTCACCCTAAAGAGTGCTTCACATTCCACCCCACAGAGACAGTACAATCAATGTTTTTCTTCAAATCCACAAGCTTTTCTCAGAGATCCAGGAACTCTGCGCTTACTATTCATACTGTTGTTTTAGGTGACTTGCTGAGCAATTCGCCTGTGTGGCAGGTTCCTCATCTCTGTTTATAGATTTCTAAAGATCAAGAGAGCCTTTTCAAGTTCAAAACCTCAAATCCTTTTCACTTATGACCAACTAAAAACTGGGAACCATAATCATTTAAATAACTTCTCATATGTTAGAGTTTCCCAGATTCTGAAGAGCAGCACAAAGCTATACTTTGTTGAATGAAGAAATCCTGTACATATTTCTAATTAAGAACAGATCTGAGCCCTGGCCGGTGTGGCTCAGTTCGTTGGAGCACTGTCCCACAAACCAAAAGGTTGTAGGTTAGACTCCCAGTCAGGGCACATGCCTGGGTTGCAGGTTCAGTCCCCAGTTGGGGCATGTACAGGAGGCAACTGACTGATGTTTCTCTCTCACACTGAAGTTTCTCTCCCTCCCTTCCCTTCTCTCTAAAATTAATAAGCGTGTCCTTGTGTGAGGATAAAAAAAAAAAAAAAGAATAGATCTACATTCTCTGACAATCCAGTGGAGGAAGAGTAAGCCTGTTACCATGTTATGAGGAGCCTAGGCCGGGTTTCTCACTCTAAGAGAACGCCCGACCTCTACCTGGAGAACCTGCTGGCAGAACCACCACTGCTATAAAAATTCATCATTAATTACTTTAATCCGACAGAGAACTCCATGGCAGCCTAAACTGTCATTATTCTACTGTGGCCCCATTAAAGGCCTCTCTGAAGCAGTTCTAATTCTCCCCTATTCCTAGATGACCACAACACTACAGGTTAAACCTGTCCCAAGACTGTAAAGGCAGAACCGCCTGCCACCTGCGTGGCTGTCCAATCAAGCCAAAGGAGACATATCATTAGCAAACACAGTAATACAAGTGACATTACAGACTGAAGGCTGAAATACCTAATGGAACAACCATGAATGACTGCCAACTGCTGCACTTCTAACAAGTCTTTTACATACTGAATTCTTACAGCCAACTGATAAGAAAACTTTCATTCAAGAGGCAGGCAGGTGTTTGCAACAAAGACAAAAGATTATTAGAAAATAAAACAATCGGCGGCAGCCAATACTCACATACACCCATCCCAAGTAGAAAATCAAGGCAGATGCCAACTTGAGACTTAACCCTTTGCAAGAACACCCTTTGTCCTACTCTTGCCCTGGGATCGAGGCCTTACTAGTAGAAGAGTTTTGTGTTAGTGAGATAATTTGGGGTTACCCTACTACTGTGCTATAGCAAAAGCTAAGCAGGGAAAGGTGATGCAAAGATATATTTAAAAAAACACATGTTCCAAGACCTGCCGCAAACACGCCGCCCCCTTCACAGAGAGGGACGGGGGCACGATGTCAGACAGAGAAGTGGAGGTCCCAGTCCTTATGGAAAACATCTTGACATTGTTCCTAATTCCTGAAGCCTCCTCACTCTAGGGTCCTAAATGCAACTTCAACAAACCAACGGCTGGGCTTCTAAATAAGTAACGGCAGCTCTTTGCTGTTAAAATATCTACTTTCCTAAAAGCCGGAGCTGTTTGCATCTTTTTGGTGGATAGAAGCCCCACATGGGGTGGACAGAAGAGAACTCGAGGACAGTGATTACCCCTGGGAAGGCAGAAGGACGGAAGGGGCTGGAGAGGAGGCTGCATAACCAGATGAGCCTGAAGTAAATACCTTAACATTTGCTCCATCTGTGTGGTGGGTACCTGGCAATCTAGTCCACATACATATTTTGTTAATTTTCCTGCATGTCTGCAACACTTTGTAATACAAAAATGAAAATAAAATGTTGTAAATGTGAGAAGGAGGTACAAAAGGCACAAAGAAAATGCAGGCTGATGCCTGAGCACCGAGGTGTCAAAGTCCAATCACACTTCTTTGATTAAATGTAACTGCCAAGCAAAACAATAAATACTGGTACACACAGGCGTCCTGGGGACACTCAAATCCAAGATACATAATAAAGTTAGAACCCTCTTTGTAGTCTTACATTTTATCACCCAATAGTCTTTTGATATCGATATTGTTAACAAAAGGAGCACTGGTACATTTATCTTTTGCCAAATAAAATGCCTGCGCACATTTGAAGTTACACTGAAGGACTAAATAGTGTTAGTTTAACGTGCACTTGTTAATCTAAATGGAAACCAAACTGCGGGAGGCGTAAATACAGCTGCCTAATTTTTTGTACTGACCCTAAGTAGGATCAAAGTGTACCCAACGAATTTGTTTAGGGTCCAGAGAAAAACAGCAGGATTTAGGCCTGTGCTAACAAACACAGATGCTGCCACAGAGGGAGAACTAAAGAAAATCCACAGGTGTCTTCTCAAGGATCCGCTACCAAATGGTCCATACCAGCAATGCAATGACAGCCGTTTAGTGCCCACGTGGCCTCTGAGGGCCTTGTCCCCAGTTTTTCTAGGTCACTGCTTTGGTGTGTACTTGCCATGTGGTCATTACATTAGGGAATAAGTCTACCCACATGCCAGCTCTGTGGATACGTGTTACCACCTCACCACATGCAAACACCACAGAAATTGCAAACTGCTGGCATAGGAGCCAAGTCGGGCTCATAAATATTTTGTGGGGCTCACACATTTAAAAAAAAAAAAACTTGAATTCAGATAATGATCATAAAAATCTGCATTTCCTTTTTCTCACTATCAGAAGATCTGGCAACACTGGACTGGTGTGAGCTAAGTGGCAGCTGCTCAATTTGTGCGTGTTCACCACAGCTCCTCCGCGCCCGCCCCACATACCACCTTCACGTATCCACACTGCTGGTCCTGCGTCTGCAGGCACATTAATCTGTGGCTGAATGTTCAGAGTGCCATGCCTTGGAGACACTGGAAATGAATAGATCCACCTTAGAACCTAAGTAGGGGGTGGGAGGGGGAGACAAGGAGAAAGGGCTTGGTATCTCGGACTATGAATTCCAATGCAGGATGAAGAGCCTCAACCAGGAGTCATCCCTGCCATCTCAACCGTCCTGTTTCTGAGCTCCAGCACACACAACTCCTTTTCTTCTGCTGCTGCATTCCCTGAATACATGCGATCCCTGACTCTGAAAAGCACTCAATGCAGCTTAAGAGGGAATCGCCTCTGCTCCCACATTGCCTAAGGACTCGCAGAGGTGTGCTGGCTTGTTTCTTAATGCAAGGCTCCCAACCCAAAGTCATGGGAATTCCTTTCCACTTGGTAATGCATCAGATGCCTACAAATGCTGTGCCCAAACCCACAGCAAATAAAGGAAGCATACACTGTGACATTTGTTAAGCCAGGAGGAAAAGCAATTAGAGCTAAAAAAAAAAAAAAAAAAAAAGTTCGATGCAAAGAGGAGAAATTACTCATTAAGACAAAAGTAAGTGTCAGACACTCACACACCAAAGATGTGCAGAGAAAGATGGAACAGAACGCCATTCATTAATCAGCTTCAAGAGAACACAAATGTGTCTTTAACAAATGAAATTTCCTAGGAAGAACTATAATAAGCACCCTAACATGCAGAGAGAGATATTTACACACATATGTACATATGTACATACACATATGTACATATAGGCATACTTATGATAAAGTTCAGGATATATTAGGTTATCACTACATATACACTATGTAAAAAAAAATAAGAAAAGATGCTGAATGGGAAGAGTTTCCAAAGTTCACAGTCCCTCAGTCACAAGGCACTTTACCTTACCAAAACTTAATTTCCCTAATCAGAAGTGCCAAAGTTCATATTCTCACATGCACCTGTGAAGTTTCAGGAAACACTGCATAGTTGAAGACATAGAGTCTTAAACCTTAGGGGTGCACGATCATTGGCAGAAAAATTTAAAACCACATCCCGGCACAATTTTCACAACTCGGGTTTCACCCCTGCAGACAGAGAGGAAGGCAAACCCTCACCGCAGAGAGCTGGCTCCACGTGGATCGCAGCGGCTTATGCTGAACCACGATCTTTTCGTCTGACTTCTGCTCTTTGGGCTCAGACTCTTCATCAGAGTCAATGTCCAGGGCCTTTTCTTTGTAGTTCTGGTAGAGGACAGCATTTTCTGCAAGAAAAACAAGCCCTACATGTCAGTAATTCACCCCGTCATTGTGCTACCTGTTCTAAACAAACATCCATATGCAGACAACGTTTGGTCTCCAGTTTCATAAACAAAGAGGCAAATGGATTTTGTCACTGAAGTGTATTCCAACTACCAAAAAGTGATTTTCTCACTCACATAGCTCTGTCCCAAATTCACCCACAGAGGAAGGAGAGGGGCCCATACATGAAATGCCAATGAAAGCAACATTTCCATGTCTCTGTCCACCACCCATGAAGAGCAGTTAGACCATTAGCTGTTAAATAGCTGTTAACCCATTTCATAGGTTAAACTGAATCCACACCATACCTTTTATTCAAAGTCCATTGCCATTCATTTATCTGCTTAACAAAATTTATTGTACATCTACAATGTGCCAAGGAATGGGAGTAAACAGAAAATAAAAGGCACTTTGTATGCCCAAATTTAATTCAAAATTTTAATGAGAAAAATAGTCAGCCACTCATTCATGTACTCATTCATCTAATATTTAGAAAATGCCTACCAGAAGCCAGTAATTGCCAGGCATTGGAGATACAGCAACAAACAAAGAAGACTAAAATCTCCATCTTCATGGAGCTGACATCAGAATGAGGGGACAGTGACAATAAATAAATAACTTAAAAACATGTCAGACGCTGATAAGTGTCATGGAGACTGAAAAGGAAAATGAAAGGAGGGAGATGTTACAAGGGAGGTGTGCAGATTTTAAATATGGTAGTTTCCGAAGGCCTCACCGAGGTGACATTTGAACAAAGACCTGAAAAAGGTGAGACAGTAAGCCACTTGTACAAGTGGGGAAAGAACACCCCATCAGAAGGAACGGTAAGTAAAAAGGCCCTGGATCAGGAGTTTACTTGGTATGTCCACATGTACAAATCAGCATGGAGGCCTGTGTGGCTGGAACAGAACGAGGGAGGGGAGAGAAAATACAGGAGATGGAGACTGGGGATGAATGAAGGGCAGATCATACAGGGCCTTGCCGCAATGCCATCGAAAGAAGTTTGTTTTTTCTCCAAGTGAGAGGGCAAGTCATTGTAGGACTGAGGACACAATGATCCTGCACAAATACACGTCTACACACTGAACGGTGTATATACAGGTGTACTGAGAATAGGCCATCAGCAGGGTATGATCTAGTCGGGGGGTCAGGGAGGTGTCAGTGAGGAATATCTAAGAGCTGAAAGCTGAGATGCACAGAGCTAAAGGAAAAGGCATACTCAACAGCCCAGAGTGGAAATATGGTGCCTCAGATGAGCACAGGCAGGTCAGCGTGCCTCAGTGCGGATGTCTGAGGATGCAGGGTGAGTTTAGAGTGATGAGCCAGACAGCCCAAATCAAGCAGAGTTTCGTAAGCACACATGTTAAAGAACTGAATTTTCATTCTGAGTACAAAAGGAATGAGGTGCTTCCACACTGTAAAGACTGTATTTTATCCTGATTGCAATGGGGAATCCACTGAAAGGAAAGATTTGATTGGATTGGAGGAGCAAAACATTGACTACTTAGGGGACTAATGAGGACGCTGCCAAGTGGTCAGTAAAAGATAATGGATTTTGGGCTGTGCAACTTAGAAAGGACTGGGAGTGGATTGGAATACGGACTCGGAGAAAGGGAGGTGGTCAGGGTGTTTCCTAGGTCTGCAAGGCCCACAACTAGAAGGCAGGGGAAGAGAACACCAGCAGAGATTTAGCTTCAGCAAGGAGAGGTTAGGACTTTGGTTTAAGACACACTGAGTTTGAAATGCCTTTCCCTCTACTGAAGCAAGCAAACATCTGCCTCTTCTCTCATCAACTACTGCATGTTCTACATAAATATGATAAAGGAATACTGAAGGCTATGCAAGGTTCCACTGGTCTGTGATTGCTCTACATATGTAAAACAGATAGCAAGGGGAAAGACTGAGTTTTCCCCACCTCTACCACCCTTGAAAGTAGTTAGCGGTTGGCACAAAACACATGCATACATTGTTGAAATGATTTCTCATTCACTTCCCACAACACTGGCAATAGAAATATTAACTTCATCTTACACATGATAAAATCAAGCTTTGGTGAGGTTAAGGTGCATGCTCAATGTCAGTCAAATGATGAATAAAGCCATAGGATAGAAATCCAGGTCCCTGGCTCCAACTTTACAGGTTCTCACCACTCTATGGCAGCACTTCCCAAGTTACATTGTTGTTAATGATTAACTGTAAGAATCCTGCATTCCTCTTGTACATATACGTGAAAAAGAATTTCTAGGTCATCATATTTGAAAAGAGATGAGAGGGTGCACAGAAACAGCTCCTTATAAAAGGCAACAAGGCAAAACTAGTTATAGAAGAGTGTGACCTAGTCTGGGGGTGACCGGTCCTCTGACTTAAAAGAAAAGCTCCACATTTTTAACCGTTTGAGGAAAAAGTCCCACAGGCAATGTCAAATCCCAGAAGACGCAAAACATCTCTCTAAATAGATCTAAGGTGGATGCTCTGATCACTTCATGGTCAAAAAGTGGTACAAGAGGAAGCAGAGCGGACTGAGAGCCGGGCCTCTGTGCCAGAACTGGCTGTGTTGTGACAGGAGACAGGGTACTACACCTCCCAGAGCTCCTGGCTTCCTCAGCTGTAAAATCAGGGAGAGGACTTTATCCCAACCCACTACAAACTGCATCCGGGTTTCTTCTCCATACAGAAAGTTTCCTAAGATTGGTGCAACAAATAAATTTTACAAAGCAATCATGTTTAAGTGCTCCAGTGGGGATGATTTTTATATAGGGAAATGATTTATAATCACCAGGGTTATATGTTTATAACTCTGGATGGCTTTACATTAGATTACTTATAGAGGGGCATACGTTTCGTCATTATTCTTTAAAAGTTGGAAAACCTAAGCGTTATCCCTCACATCTACTACGTTCCACCAGCCCTGCAAGGGTTGCAGCTGGGGCTGCCGCTCCCTTCATGCTTTTCCAGTTGGCTGACACTTGACCCACCTATTTACACAGAGCCCACTGATCTGATCAGGGTTTGAACACCTGGCTGAAGCTGCTTTTGTTTTTAAGACCCTTAACAAAAATACCGTATGGGTTACAAATTCTTAGGAATATGTTTCTGTTGGCCAGGAGAGTAAGAGAGCCCCCAAACTGAAACCTGATAAGGGAACAGGAAGATACTAAAGCGGGGGAGGGTATTAAAGTCTTTGGGGGCGGGGGGAAGACTTATGATCTGAATGGCCAAACTCTCAGAATTTTTAACTGAAGAGCTAGGGCTTGCCCTTGCTCTTTAAACATTTTTTTGAGGGAGGCAGGGATGGAGCCAGAGTGGAAAAGAATTAAAAATCCCAGGGCATTGGCTGACAGAGTTATCAGCTTACAAAGAAAGCTATTCTCTTTATTCACTACTGGTATTACTAGATGAAAATTTAGCTTAGTGAAGACTTTTGTGCTGCATAATTTGGAGAAGTTGGACATTTTTCCCATCTTAAGTGTTTTTGTTACTGCAATTGGATTGCAACTTGTAATTGATATTCCACATTGAAACAGCAATAAAAGTCTGGAAAATCAAATGCTTACCTTCCCCATCAAATGGTCCTTGTCCTTTCAGCATTTTTTTCTAAGAAAGAAGAAAAGCAAAAAAGGAAAAGGCAAAGCAAACTATGTATGAATGAGCCAAATAGAAAATACAACTATTTCTTAAAAAAGCACTTATTTTGTTGTCACATTCATTAGATTCCCCAAAGCACACAGCAGATGATCCGTGCGGTGGTTCACTAATACAACTACTACAACTCACTAACCAGTGAAATAAAATGCACAATGTCCCTCACAGCCTGTCTAAGGGTTTGAGAAAACCTCAAATGACCTGCCGGTTCACTACTCATGATTCACCTTCACTGTTAAATTGAACTTTGCTATACTTGCAGACTGGGGTGGGGTGGGGGGGGGAACATAAGATGTTATGTAATTTCTCTAAGGCAATACATCTAAAATAAAAAAAATGCTTGGTTGTGTATTACACATGTGACATTTATATAGACTGATTCCAGTTCTCTGATTAATCAAGAAAAGATGTGGCTGCCAAAATGAATTTCTGCCCTATTAACTGGGATCCGTTGTACTTCTGGAGAAGGCAGCACAAGCACACTCCAAAAAACCCTTCTCTAGTTTCCCCTAGTTCTTTATGTCACATTTGGCAATATTTTACCAAGTGCAGCTTTTAGGCCTTTACACAGTTTGATGGAACCTGAAGTTTTGAGGTACCAATTTGTTAAATAAACTAAAGGATAAATAGTCACAAAATGGAAATAAAATATAACCAAAGGCCAAGTTGACAGAAACAAGAAACAACAAAGATGACAGATTATTTGTGCCTTTTGTGTCTTTTGTAATTCTGGCACCCAATTTTAAAATTCATGAATTACCTGAAGTATTTAGTGTGCGATCGATCACCACTCAAAAAAATTAAATAATTAACATAAGTAATTAAAATAATCAGTAGGCTCAAAGGATATCAGTATTTTCCCTAATCAGCTATGATGAATCAGCAGCCACTGACTGACACCTCTGAACAAGCACCAGACAGCTTGACCACAGTGAAGAGTGCAAATCCAGACCGGCTCTCCACTTCCTTTGCGCTTACTAGTTTTGACAGTGTTCAGAACTCACGCAGCCAAAACCTAATTTAATGTAATTTTTCCCCTTTTGTTCCCAGATTTTGCCTGAGCTTAGAAAGTTAACACAGTGATAAGAATTTCACTTCCTCCCACAAAGCTGCCTTAACCTGGGCTCTGCCTGCCAGCCAGCAATAGAATGGCCAAGAGATAGATGAGCACAGGCTTGGTCAACAAACAACAGAATTAAAAAGAACAATAACATCTGGTTTCCTCCCATCCCCATCTGAGCCCCTCCTCCCCACCCCCAACACCTTCACTTTGGACTTAGTGAATGCCTGGCTTAGTCAGCGACATGTGACACTCCTGACCACTCTTACCTTTATCCTTCCAAGGCTGGAAAACTTCTCCTTGTCTTCCATCACTGCTTTCAGAACTGGTTGGGACATTCTGTTCTTCTTCTTCGAGGTGGTAGGACTGTCAAAATCAACGCCACTAACCACCGCCCTGCGATAGGATGTGGACCTCAAGCCTCTCCGCAGAGACCCAGGGCTGTCCAGGTCGTTCTCGACCTCGCCTTCGTCCTCTGAGGGGCCCAGGGGCGCTCCGAGGCCCTCCACCATGCTGCGCACCTTTAGGAGTCTCTTGTGGGGCTCCACATTCTGACTGTTACTTTTACTTATTTTAATTTCCGAGGCCAGGCTCTTAGGAATAATCTGCTGCTTCCCCACTTTGAGAGCAGCAGGGCTGTTTGTGCTCAAAACCACTGAAGGATTCTCCGGGAGCTCATTCTCCTTTGAGGGCAACCTTTGGAGGGGGAGTTTTTGTTCCAAGGATTTATTCTGGGGCGAGGATGCCCGCTCAGAGTCCTTAGCTGTCTGGCCGGATTGCAAACGGGAGCCTGGGGAGTCGATATTTGGGGTAAGCCCATTTGCAGCGGGCGAAGGCAGGGGGTTAGCAATCAATCTGAGCCGGTCTCCCTCCGGGCTGCAGGGGGCGGATGCGTTAGGAGTCCGCGGAGGGCGCAGCCGCTGAGGCGCGGGCGAAGTCACGGTACCATTCGCTGGGGGTTTCGGGGGGCCACCTGACGCCCCTCTGGGAGTCTGGGGTGACTTGGGCCGTCGGAGCCGAGGAGAGACAGCCCTATACTCCGGGGAAACCGTCCTCCCATTGGTCACTGCCTTCCGATGGGCGCAGAGAAGCAGGGGGCTCCTCTGGACAGTCCTGCCATCCGAAGCCGTAGGCACCCGGTCCGGAGTCTGCGCCGCGGGAAGCGTTCCTAGGTCCTCCACTGGGAAATCTGTGATAAGCAACCCGCTGGGACTCTGGTAAGACTGAGGTCTCGGCTTGCTCCGGCCCAGCAGCTGGGGTTGAGGGGTCGACCGCCTCCGCCACAAAGGGGTTAAACTGTTGCTAGAAAAATTCAATTCGCTCTCGCCATCCATAGCGAAGCCTCGGGGGTGAGTTCCGCAAGGGTCAGTACCCAGTTAGACTTGCCTAAAGAAGAAAGGAGTCATGGAACTTTGACTCCAGGCCACCCGGCACGCCTTGCAGACACGGGCGCTCTGAGCCGGCGGTCACCCGCTGCTGCGCTGGACACAACTGCGTGTCACTTACCCGCTCTTTCTCGGGCAAAAACTGCGCGGACCACGCTGCGCAGTCGGACACCGAAATCTGGGCTGTGCCCAAACGGATTAATCCAATTACTTCCTCGTCTCTCCAGCACCCAACGACCACCCGCACGGAAAAAGCCCGCCACCTATTCGCCGGGTGCAAACTGATGCACAAGAAACTTGGGGCAAGTTCAGCTTTCTTGGGAAACTTGCCGCAGGACGCTCTCCGCCGCCGCCATCCAGCCGCCCGCCTCTGTCGTTGGTTGCCTCGCGCTCCAACTGCCCGAATCCTAGGAGGATTTACCGTCGGGGCTTTGCAGAAGTGGGGACCAAGGAGGGCCCACCGGCCAGTGGGTGGCCCGAGTACCGCAACTCGGGGCCGCTCCGGGAGCTCTGGAAAGCTCGGCAGCCGACCCAGGCGTCGGCTCCGCCCCCAACCCTGACCCCGCCCTCAGCCTTGGTCCCCGCCCCATCTTCGCCCTGCTGAGACCCGCCCCATTCGGCGCCAGGCGCCTGCCACTACCTTCCGGCCGCGGGGTGCGTTTGATCCGGCCGGGTGTCTGTTTAAAACAGACTAGAACATCGAGGCTGGGTGCGGAGCTATGGAGTTCCAGGATAGAAGGTGTGGCTGGAGACGGCAGCGGCTGCAGAAGAACTGCAGGAGCGCCTGGTGGTTGCCCGGAGCACAGCGTGGGAACCAGCGTGGGATCGTTGCTGAAATGCAGTTTACGAGGCCCTGGGCCCCCGTGGAATCTCCCGTGCAGAAATCCAGAATGCGAGGCAAAGTGGGGTTTGTGAAATAGGTGAGCGCGAGCGCGTAGCTGTAAATGCCGAGAGCCAGTCCCCTCTCAGCGTTCGGGTGATCTTAAAACAAACCCAATGACCTCGCTCCTCCGCTTAAAATACTTACTGTATCTTATAGCACAGACTCATAGATTCGCTGGTTTGTGCCTAGAGTATTTCCGGAGGCATACACAAGCAGCCTCGGAAAGAAGTGGGTGGCCAGCAAAGGAGAGGGAGGGAGAGTTATCATTCAATAAAATATGAATCTGGCATCCTTTGATGCCGGAGTTACTATTAAAAATAACCGCAATTGAAATTACGAAAAAAAAAAAGATTGGTTTCCAATCATACATAGAATAAAATTCAAAATTCTCCCCCTAACTTACGAAGCCCCTTGCACGACTTGCCTACCTTTGCAGCCCAGTTTTTTCCCCATCACTTGTTCCTTCACTTATCTTAGTCTACACCCACTTAAAGTTTCACAGTCTCCAAGAATCTTCCCTTTTGTTCCTCTTTGACCTGTCTTGTCGTTCCATCAGAGGCCTTGCTGGACTCCTCCTAAACCAGATCATGGCCCTGCTTATTCATTTTCCCAGACACCTGTGCTCTTCCTTTTCTACACTTACCACAGTTTGCGTATGCAGGGGTAGGCAAAAGTAGGTTTAAAGTTGTAACACAAATAAACAATACAGTAATACATACTAATACAAAAATAAACTGTTTTGTGTATTCACAACTATAAACCTACTTTTGCACAGCGCTGTATATGTATGTGTACATATTTTTTTGTGTTTATGTCTATCTGTTTTGTCTTCTTTAGATTGAATGTGGCAAGAGGGCAGGGGCCATACTTATTTTTTGCCCCTCTGTGTTCCAGGAAGGTAGTGGGCACTTAATAAATACTAGTTGAATGAATGAGGAGTGAAGTGAAGACAGTGACCATCCCCACCAGAGTGTTCTGTGGCCAAGTAGTAGAAAGTTGGTTCTGTCTCAGCCAAGCTCCTGCTAAGTGAGAAGAATGGAGTAAACTAGAGGAGACAAATGATTTTTAGACCATAACATCTTTATAATTGATTCTATTCGCAAAACATATGGGCGTTTCTCCAAGTTCTCTTTCAGTGTTCATGCATTCAACAGGGACGTAATGAGCACCGACTGTGTGCAAGTTGGGCCGCTTCTTCTTGCCCTAGCTACATGGGATGTAATGGGCAATCTCTGGGTGGTGAGAAGAAGAATGATGTTTTTTATGCTTCTTTATACTTTTTTGTACTTATCAAATGCTGTACAAAGTAATATCTATTTCTTTGATCTGAGATCGTTTTGTAAACTAGAAGAAATGGCATCAAAAATTTTATAAGAAAATTTTAGAAAGAAATTTAGCAGATATTTCATTTGGAAGAAATATGGTTGGTTACATGCTCACACATATCCTATTTTTACTATAGGATATTTTCCATACTAGCACATTTTATTTTTTAATATTTTACTTATTTAGAGAGACATGAAAGGAGGAAGAAAGAGAGAGAGAGAGAGAAACATTGATCAGTTGCCTCTCACATGCCCCCAACTGGAGACCTGTCCTGCAACCCAGGCATGTGCCCTGACTAGGAATCAAACTGGCAACCATTTGGTTCGAAGGCCAGTGCTCAGCCTACGGAGCCACACCAGCCAGGGCCACATTTTATTTTTATATTGGGAAAATATAATAAATTTAAGTTAAAATAAGCTTAACTGATGACAAATGAAATGTTACTGAAGTGCAGAATGCAATCTGTGGTATGATAAGAAGTTGTACATGGTGATGTGAGAAACTAACTTCAAATAATAGTGGTTCTACAAGCAAGTGATGATTATGAAGAAATCACAGTTTTTTCCTACCTTGTTCCAAAGCATCATACATGCCCACTAAAACAACAAAAACAAAACACCATGCTCTGTTCCTTCACCAAGGGTAACTTGGAAATTCACAGACATACTGCCTATTTTAGCCTCTGTTCAATTTATCATATCTGTTGAATTCTAAGACATCTTTGATTGCATGTACCACCAAGAAAGGAAAAGTGCTGCCAATTAAACTATGACATATGTGGGATCACAAGGGATTTGCGTTTTATACTCATTGAAATGGTGTTTTTAGGCTTAGATATTGATTTCTCACTAATTGCATGTATAGAAAAAATATAAGCAACGTAAATTGATTAAAACGTTTCTCAAAATTACGTACACTGAGTCTAATTCATCTTGTTCCCTTTCACCCAGAACATCAATCTCTGTATGTTGTTCCACACACTGTCAATAATAGTGTAGCTTTTTCTTTTTTTTTTCTAAGAGAGAGAAGGGCAGGAAGAGAGAAAGAGGAAGAGGAACATCAATTGTGGTTGCCTCTCACACACAGTTGGGGACCTGGCCTGTAACTCAGGCATGTGCCCTGACCAGGAGTAGAACCAGAACCAGCATCCCTTCAGCTTGTAGGCCAACGTTCCATCCACTGAGCCATGCCAGCCAAGGTAGCATTTCCTGAAAGAGTGTTCTTGTCTTGTCTCTGAGATTTGCTTCCCAGCCACAGACAATCATTCTGCAAGTTTAATGCTGGCACTATCTTATTAGACTAAAAGCATAGTTTTCTTGTTCTGTTGAACAAGCTACGTGAGTTCTCTGTTAATGGTCGGCAAAAAGTTTCTGACAAATTGAAGTTCAACACTTTAACTGTAGTCCTGAATGATACATGAATCGGTTGTGTCAGCCTCTTCTTGCTTTAGAATGTCTTTCACCTAATATGGCAGATCTGGCCATTTCAGCTGCCTTTGCTTGCATTTCTTGGCATATAAATATAGCACTAAATTGCTTTGATCTTATTGAAATGATGAGAATTCAAATAGTTATGACTACATTCACAAAAACAGAGGCAATGCCAACTATGTCATGACTGCCACCTGGCCAAGGGCTATTTCTTTGATAATAAGACATATCCCAGCTTCAGAAATGTTAAAATGTGCACCAACGTGCTTCTTAGAACCGAAGAAATACAGTATATTAAACCATTAGGAATGATATACAATATTTCATTGGTATATTCCAATGATGTGTATTTATGTTTAATTTTTTGAGTTTTAATTTTTTTCAGTTTCTGAGACATAATTGACGTGTAACATTGTACTAGTTTAAGGTGCATAACAATGATTTGATAACATATATATTGCAAAATAATTACCACAATAAGTTTACCATCCATTACCTTACATAGTAATAAATTATATTTTCCCTGAGAACTTTTATAATTTTAGCGACTTTCAAATATACGGTATTGTTAACTGTAATCACCATACTGTAACTTATATCCCTAGAACTTATTTATCTTATAATTTTAAGTTTGCAACTTTTGATTACCCATTGCTCCCAATGATATTTAGAACTATTAAAATATTCAGTGGTATGATGCAGTATACCAGAGGCTGAGATATTTATTGCTACATTCACTAAACAAATTTGCATTTATCAACAGTTATGTGTCTGACATAATAATGAGGCTAATATGCATGTACAATTTAACTTGTATTATTACCTTGCAGTCATATCTAATGCATTCTTTATTGATTTATTTTCTTCCACAAATTCTTACTGGATGCATTTAAGTGTCAAGCACTGGGCTAGGCCTTCCCGAAGGAAGGCTGATTAACTACATCGGAAACATTAAAAAAGTAAGAAGACACCCAAGCCAAGTAAGATACATGGTAAGCTCCCTATTCCATGAAAGCCTTTATGAAGGGTCTTGATAGAACTTGGCCAGAAGAGTAGGTGCTGTGAGCTGGAAAAGAAAAGAAAGGTAAGAGATTTCCCAACATGAGCAAAGACACAAGGGGGTAGCTGGAGATATTTATTAAGTGCCAATTACGTGGCAATCACTGTTATTCATTACACATAATTTAATCTCACATTAATCTGGTCTCAATTTAACTAGGAAGAAGCTGAGGCTCACAAAGCTCTTCTGTTGGTCAGTGGTTGAGTCAGAATCTCAACTCAGGTCTGTCGACCCCAGAGCCCAAGTGCTTCCTAAACCAGAAACTGAAGTTTGCACTTGGAAGATGTGGGGGATCAATTCGACTTGCTACGGTGAGAATAGAGGACGGTGTGTGATAGACTGAGGGGTCTGGATTTTACCTGGATGGTAACTGACACTCATTCTCTGAAGGTATTTAAACTTTCTTATCCTTTAAAATAATGAATCTGATGACACCAGTGTCAGAAATTTTTTTTTTTAATGTAAAAAAACCAGATTTGGCAACTAAAAAACATATAATCTTTGCACATTAAGAAAAGCCACGTATCACTAATATCTATATCATTCATAAAAGAATAGGGAAAAGATTAAGAATGGGAAAAATGAGCAACAAATGAGAATACACATTTTAGAAAAGACATAAGTATCCACTATACTTAAATATATACTCAACCTCAGTAGTAAAGATAAAATTAGAACAGTTTTGAAATTATAATTTTGCATCTAGGTTGACAAAGTTTTTTAAGAGAGAAAGAGATTAATATCCACTGTTGGTAAAAGTGCAGGGAAAGAGAATCTGAATCATCATTGTTGGTGAGGATATAAATTGGTACCACCTTTCCACAGGCAATTAGATGATAGCAAAACCTTGGGAACAAGCACATCTTCAACCTAGTAATTTCATGCACAGGAAATAATCCTGAGGAAACTTTTGTTTTGTGCAAAGAAGTATGTTCAAGGATGTACATCGGAGCATTTCCTATCATGGCAAAAAAAAAATCAGAAGCAAACTAAGAATTTATTAGAAGGGGACCAGTAAATAAATTATGATGCACAATACAACCTCTAAAAATATTAATGTAAATATATAATTAATCATACAAAAGTTCAAAATATAGTAAATGATTTTTTTTAAAAAACTGCTTTAAACACATTATGTAGAATGTCCTCCTTTGAGTTTTTTAAAATGCAAATAGTTATGTGTATATACTTAATACCTAGATTTGAAATATTTGAATTGTTAGCATATCTACCTTTGGATAGCAAACTTAAAGGTGGTATTTCAGTTATGTTTTGCTGTGAAACAAACCACTCCAACACTTAGTGGCTTAAAATAGCAACTTATTATTTATTGTCAGGGTGTGGCAGTGGTTTCTCTTTGGGTCTCCCTGGTACTCACAGGTTGCTTCAGGCAGCTGTGGGGGGTGGGGGTGGATTACAAGGGCACAGAGGGCCTCACTCACAGGTCTGGCTGCTACCTGGGTTTCTGCAATTCTCCCCTTCTCAGACCTTAAACACCTGGGACAGACTTGGTATCCCTGCTGTTCCCTGTGTAATGAAGTGATAAGTCAAGCTGACAAAGAGCAATGTGGAAAAAAAAATAGTTGGAAAAAAGTTTGAGAACTGATTAGCTCTCACTGGGGAGAAAATGTTTTGAAAGGAGACTTTCTACAGCACTCATAATAATGATTTATATATTGTCCTGTGTCTTTTAAAACACTTTTGGAACACTTACGATATATCAGCAGCCCTCTTTGAAATGTTTCAAATGTATTAAATAACTTAATCTTCACAATAACCTCATGAGGTAGGGATTACCATTGTCTCTATTTTATAGATGAGGAAACTAAACACAGAGATTAAGGACCCATGTAATCTGGCTTCATTCTGATCATAACTATAACACTATTTTGTTATACTATTTGTGATTCCATTATTCATTTGCATCCGTATTTTTTGCAAGCCAAACCTAACAACTCCAATGTCGGACTGGCTCTTTATCTCCTACAGTGTTTCAGTCATGAACAGATTGATGAATTGGTGGTCATTCCCTGAGTTAACAGCAGAAAGAAGAGAAACATGGGTCATCCAATTAGGAAGAGAACCACAGAGCCTTAGAAAGGAGGGGTTCCTGAAAGGAAAGTCAACGCAGCAGTCCTGTTAGTTGGCTAATGTTGATTTAGCTCCCGGTTGGTGTCAGGCCCAGGGCTGGCCGTAGCGGTAACGAAAGTAGACCTGATCCTGACCGTGGCCCTGCTAATAGTCATCAGGAAACACAAGCCCTTGTGACATCTAATGCTAATGCTGTTGCTCACTTAGTGCCCTTTCGACTAGCACCTTCCGTATTGGTTGGCACGGGATCCAACTTGCAAGATTCCAGAGAAAACAGGCAGTGTGAAAACTCAGTCCAGGCAGTTAAGTACAAGTGTGGGAATTGTGACAGTAAAAGGGAAGAGAAAAATAGGGCAGTCACTGGAGGGAGAGAAAGAAAGCAATTTATTTCAGGACCGGGGACACTTGGCTGGAAGTCAGGAAGCTGGATTTCATTCGGTTTGGGTCTGCCTCTTTCTCACTGTGGGAATGAGGGCAAACTACTTAATCTGTAAGACCACAGTTTCTTCAACTGCAAAAGGAAGTTGTCCCACCTCCTCAGCACAGTCTGAGAGACACTCAGACAGATTAGAATAATTTGATGTGGCTGGTCCATTGGTTGGGGAAACACAGGACACAGACATGGGGTAAAGATGGAGAGATAATTTTTACATAACTTTCCCCCTATCTTGAACAGCAAATAATTATAATAAAATTTGGTTCTAACTCTAGGGTTAAAAAAAAAGAGAGAGAGAATGTAATTAGAAAGAGTAAGAATTTGCTGAAAATGGCTCAGAGTACTCTCCTTGACAGGACCTAAGGAGATGAAAAGAAACCTTGCTCAGGAGAGGAAGGGCTTCTTCTTTCTTGCTCCCAGTCCTTGCACGTAACATCCAATCTGCTGATCCATGAGAGAGGCACGACTGATTGACATTTGATATATTGAACCTCCAGGGACACCGTATTTTGACGGGAAGTTCTTCGTCCAACTAGAGTGAGTACAGTTCCAGGGCAACCGCCAGGATGGTGTGGACAGTGGCTTCCAGGACTGGTCAGGCCCAGGAGCTACTGTTCATGATTGTTCTTTGCATTGTAGGGGTGAGTGAAAGCAATCGAGCAGCCACTTTTTTTTTCAATAGGTTCTAGTCTGATGTAAGAAGTAGGGTCGTACAAAAGTGAAAGCATCTCCCACTCAGGTCTCCAGTTTCCTACTTGGCCCTCTAGAGGCATCCGTTGTTAACAGTGTGTTGTATTTTACACATTTTCATATTTATGATGAGCGTAAACAACATATACATCCCCACATATACTAGACACACACATCCATATTCTAGCATTCTGTGACAATCTTCCATACCTGATGATTTACGTTGCATATCATTCCAAGTCAATATTCATAGAACTACCTGTGGTTGTTAATGGCTTCATAGCATTAGGTAAAATCAAATGGAATTGCCTTTTTAGAAGTCAAAAGTAGTCAAATACTAGCAAGTTCATACACTTCTACCTAATATTACATAGTTTATGAGCCAATTACCTGTTGATAGACATTTAAAAAATTTTTTTTTTCAAAATCTGAGCACTAATAAGAAGAGGTCCATTCGTCTCTCAATTTCCATAATTCTTTGCTTTGTTCCCGTTCATTCATGCCTGGGAAAGGTAAGGTAGTAAAAAAAGAACATGTTGAACAAAGATGCAGGTGTGGTTTAATTCTGTTATGTGGAATTTAAAGTCTGCTCTTAATACAATCATAATGGTGAAACCATGCATGAACACGCTTTAAGGAGAACTCTGTTTCTTTGGGGAGATATTGGATTAGGGGGCATCATCACTATCACCACTATCCTTTGGTGATTATTTTCTAGTGTCTCACGTTTCTTTTGTTAGTTCCTGGATCCTGCTCTTTCTCTGGATTATGAGGACAGTGTGTAGAATCACAACTCGCTTCATAAAATTTAAGTAATTTGAACAGATGTATCTGAATATCCCCCTCTGTTTCTTTTGTCTGCAGAACTGGTGATTGATTACAAAAGAACTAGAGATAAAATATTCTGTTGTGTGCACTCCATTTTCCAGCTAAAACTGTATTAGGAACCCTGTGGGTATACTTACAACTAGCCAATACTTTCAAGTTTTCTCCTGCCCGGATTGGTTTGGAAGAAGTCCAGTCTTACCTATCTCAAAAATTCAGCAGGGAAAAATAGCTGAAATAAATTAGGCCTGTGATTACTTAATTCTGTGTTTACCTAGACATTCTGGCACTTGGCTCAAAAGACAAAGCTTTTTAGAAATGTTATTTAAACTTAGTTTTACCATAGATTTTAAATCGAAAGAAAAAAATGGTAACAGTAAATCTTTATAAATCATGCACATTTGGGCTTCTTACCAAGCAACTCTCACCAAGCAGTACTAATAGAATTTTAAAAATGCTTTCCAGGGTTGAGATCTGCCACCTAGCAACCACTTTGAAATATTTCCTACGCTGGCCCAAGACTACTCCAAATGACCAGTTTTGAGATTGGTGCACAGCTTTGCTGTGCTTGGGCCACAGTCATTAAAGGGAAGATTACAACTTTGTTTTTAGGGCAAACACGTGCAGATTTGAAGGATTGTTTCATTTAACTACTCAACTGGTTTTGGAATAAGGTTGGCAGATTAAATACAGATTAAAGATTGCATCAGCTATACTATACTCATAAATTATTCATGATCTGAAATTCAAATTTCACAGGGCATCCTGTATTTTTATTTGCAAAATCTGGCAGCCCTATCTTAGAGAGACTTTCGAAGTGCAGAGCCGAGGAATATTTACAAAATATGTACTACATATTTTGTTTATTTTGTTTATTAACTTGATCCTTCCAAGGCTGCTGATTTTATGGATCTAAAATACCTTTCCCAGAGCACTGGCTAGTGAGTCTAGGAGTGAGCCTGAAGCATAGAAAACTAAAGACGTAGAGAGACAGGTAGGAGCTAACGGCAGTGGGCAAGAAATCACCCAAAGGCTGCACCCAGAAAAGCTAAATTGAGAGGATGACAGGAGAAGGAAGGGGTTCAGCATTCAGGAGTGGGGTTGCCCAAGATTGTAATGATGTGTGGAGGGGAGAGGGAAGTGTCTAGAATTCTGGGAGCAAGTAGAGTGGCATGACATCGCAGTCATTTTATCTTCAAAGGGAGAAGGAGGGGAAGCGAAGCCCTCTACATAAATGTTTGTTTTGAAGCTTGGGCTGAGGTGGGAGGGGTGCAAGCTGCCCTCCACTAGAGGGCATGGCCACTGGTTTGCACCTGCCAAACAGCGCTCAGGTCGCTTGCTCAAGCACGAAGCGCCCGCCTGAGACTGCAAGACTTTCCCCTCTGCCTTCCAGCTTCCCCTGCCTTCCAGCTTCCCCTGGCCCAGGTCTGAGCTTGGGAGAGGCTGTCACTTTGTCTTCGATTCAGATCACAGCTCCTCATCCCCACACCCGAAACCTGCAGTCCCTTCTTCTTAACGTTGCCTAGCAGCACAAAATATTTAAAACATAGAATGCTCACATCATCCCTATGTGTTTGCACATGAATGAGCATCTGAAAAACACACAAGAAGCCGCTAGCTGTGGCTACCTGGGGGGAAGAGGACCAGAGTGAGCTAGGCTTGAATAAGAGAGAGATGTGCTTATTTGCATACACTGTGCCCCCCACCCCGTTTTATTTTGCTATGTGTGCATTACTGACGCAAACTCTTCCCAATTATGGCTGTGACAAGTTCAGTTCAGAATCTAACTCATGTTTAAACTGTTTACATCTTTAGTTTAGATGGCTCATTATACTAAGGTGTCTTTAAATAAATTTCTTTCTATAGTTTTGCATAATCTGTATCTGTAGGAGAGATCTGACATTTTGGCTTGTTTTCTGGAAAATTTGCTGTGAAAATCAATGACAAATCAATAGTAACCTTTGACAAAAAGGTTATACTGTGAGTTTTGGTCCATGTTGATTTTATATACAGATATTGAAAGGCTCAAAATGTAAGTCTGATAGAAACTAAATAAGAATGTATTTTATGTATATTTTTATTTAAAACAATATTGAATCCCACCTTATAAAATCTGTGAAACCAGAAATCTTTGTCTCTTTTGTTAGTAATAGATCCGTAGGATGTAAAACAGTTCTTAGCACATATTAGGTCCTCAATAAATATTTGTTTAATAAAGGAATACATGATTATTGTAAACATTCAAACATTATAGAAAAATATGATACAGAATGTGTAATCTTCTTTCATCTTTTTCCTTCAAACAATCACTTATTCTGGCTTCTTGAAGTGAAAAAAAGAAATCATTTATTTTCTGAGGAGTAAAAGTTTCATTGTAAATATGTTTTTTAATTAGTTAAATCATACCATAAGGAATGAGAGGACAGGCAACCAAATTTGATAAAATGTTCATGGCACGTATAACTGGCACAGGACTGGTATCTAAAACATGTGAAGAACCCATTCCAGTCGGTGAGAAAAACTGGCAAAACACTTGAAGACACACTTCATGTGAAAAGTGCTCTCTCATTTAGTCAGGAGAGAAGTGAAAATTAAAACCACCCAGTCAACAAATGGGCAGGATGTTAACGCCTCACCATACTGAAATGTTCATGAGGACCCTGAGCAACGGAACTCTCTGATACCGTCTGTGAGTAGTACATTGGTTAACCCAGTGTAGGTAACTCCTTGGAATTATTTTCTAAAGTAGAATATCCAGCAGTTTCACTGGTAGGCATCTAATAGAAATTCATTAACATGGCAGCAATATCTGTAACGTGCCTAAATGAGAAACTAACCAATTACCTACCAACAGAAGAATGAATTTAAAATCATGGTCTAGTCCCACTAAGGAATTCTACACAGCAATGAAAACAAACAAACCATGTCTTCGGACAAAAATATGGGTCAATCTCACCAACACCCAGTTGCGATAGGGTTTTGGCTAGGTTTCCCTCGGCGATCTGCAGGTCATTTCAGCGCACAGACTCCTGCAGACATTTGGAAGTGTCTCAGCACTGGGATAGTTCACATCTAGACAGCCAGCTCCACCGGAAGGGCAAGGTGCAGGGGGCTCGTGGGGGAAGATGCACATAGAGTCACTACAAGGCTTTGTGGGTGAAGGGTAGACTGTGAAGCCAGGGAAACACTCAGACAATGGCATGAAGTCCTGGACGTAGAGATGAGAGGGCACGTCTGAGGCTACTAGAAGCTCCCTAGAGTCTGTGCACTCAGACTCCTATGCCTGGCTGTGGATCAAGGGAGCAAGTTCAGCTGCCACAGAGATTCTCAAGGAAGTGGGCAGAAAGGGGCTGCAGAAGCTTGTGATCCCTCAGATGAAGGAATCTGGGGAGGCAGAGGCTCTGGGTGGTGTGTGTGGTTCGTTGTCTCTGGCCTGGGGTCATAGCTGCTCTTCTTAACGATTGCTGCTGTTTGGGCCAGAGTGTCTGTGACCTGGTTGTCCTTCAACTACTCCTAAACTTGTGCTCAATTCAGGCTGAGTGTTTCAGCCAGTGCCTCCCTTTCTTTATAAGTTGGCTAGCTCATCTTCTCGAAGCGTTTCTCTAACTGTTGCCATCTCCTGTTACATGTTCCTGGCCCTGCCTTCTTTTAGGAACAGCTGTGCCACCATGCACCTCCAGCTGCGCATTTCCACATCTGCAAAATTGGCTCCTACGTTGTAGAGCCCTGAGTTCTGGAGCAAGACATATAAATTGTAGGAGGTTTTATGAGTGGGATGGAGATGGAGTTTTTAGTTGTGAAAAGACAATCAAATATGAGCTCAGTCAAGCTAGGTAAGCCTCTGAGCAAGCCCCTAAATCTCCTTGAGTTTTCTTTCCTTAGTTTTAAGTGGGGCTGATAAACTAGACTTGACAATCACCCAGATTCAGGGTGAGCATGGAATTAGAAAGTGCTTGTGGAAAACACTTTGTAAATTCTATAGAAAAGAAGGGCAAGTATTTTGTTATCAATTCACAGGGGCAGGATTTTCAGAGTCAAGTGCAAGTGTGACTCATTTGAGAAGCATTTTCAAAGCACTCCAAGTCAGCTCCTGTGTAGGCCACCCTTGTCCTCCAGTCTTCAGAAGATTTTCATTCCTTGGCTTGCAACAGGGGCCATGAGTTTGCTTTTTGAACATATCCAGGTGATTCTGATACATGGCCCTCAGATCGCACTTTGAGAAAATGTTAGTTTCACATGAAGATATTATTTGTTAAAAGAAATCCTTGGTATTTCTGTATAAATAGAGAGGATATTAATATTGAGTATCAAGTTAGGGATGCAAAAGGCATTCTCTGGGGAGATTGGAAAGCTTTTTTGAGGACATGATAAATAGAATTTAAACAAGCAAAAAGAGATTTTCCTAGCCAAAGTTCCAACATGTACATGTGTGCATGTACATATGCATATATTTCTTTCATGAAATAATTGTTTATATCCTTTGTGCATTTTTATATTGAGTGGCTGGGCCTTTTTTAATTTGAGCTCCTTGCATATGTGGAAAAATAGTACTTTGTTGATTATATGTTCTGCAAATATTTTTCCAGTTGTTGCCTTTTGACTATGTTTATGTGTTCATGGCTATATGGATCTAAATAAAATGGTTCAGTATTTTCTTTTACATCATACTTAGAAAGGCCTGTCCCATTTTACAATTATTAAAAAATTACCCACATTTTCTTTCGGGATGCTTACGGCCAGAGGCGTGATTTACGGCGGGTGTTTTGGCACCAGTAATAGGGACCTCGGCACATGTGTCTTTCCCTCCTTCCCTCTCACGGTGCCTAAATCCCTGAGCCAGTTGTTCTATTAACTCTTAGTCTTTCCAGCTCATCAGGTGTTATTTTCTGGACTTTACTATGAGAACTGGAGAGTCTGAAAATGAGTAGCTGTTTTCCCCTTTCTCTATCCTTTGAAACGGTTTAAGTAGCGCAAGACCTGCTTTGTGAAAGCTGGAGAGGTTACCAGAGGAACTGCCTGCACCGGGCTTTTGGGAGGGTGGTTCCTCTTTCAGGGTTGTTCATCTCTTTGGATTTTGTAGTTTTTCTTGAGTCTGTTTTTGTTTATGAATTTTCCTAGATTCATGCAATTTTTCTCTTAACTGCCCTAATCTCTTCTATTTCTAAGGTCAGGTATATTTTCTCTCCCACTTTTAATATTCTGCATTTGTGCATTATTTATTTATTTAACATGTCCATACAGGCTTGTGTATTTTACTGTGGCATTGTTTTCCAAATGCTTCTCCATTTATTTTTCAATTCTACTGACTTTCTCTTTTCTAATTTATGAATTTCTCCTTTATGTTTAGTAATGTCTTTAGTTACTTTTGGTTTAATGTGTTTATTTTGTTCTTTTTCTAACTTCTTGAATTAAATGTTATCAGCCTGGACCCAGTCTGGAGAGATAAACCACTTTGGATACATTCTGATATTTTCTTTTCTGTACAATTTGGTTCTTTCCTACTTTGATATACTGGGTTCGATTCCATGGTTTTCTATTCTAATGGTTATAACCTACCAAACACAACTCACTAATGGTATAGTGCCTGGTACTTAGTAGATGCTCAATAAATGGCTGTTATATTCTTGCTGATATTATCAACATTATCAGTAGTAGTGGTAGCAGCAACAGCGTGGAGGCTGTGAGGAGAGGTGGTTAAAGGCAGTGTCCTTCAAAAGCCGTCGGGAAGTGGCAGATTCAGCCTACTTGGACTTTACCTTGTGCTGTAGGGTATGGAAGTAGTCTATAAACACCCGGTAAATTGCCGCAATTACTATTAATGTAGCAGATCTAAGAAAACAGGTGGGTTTAGTCTATACTTCATAGTAAACTCAATTATCAATGCTAATCAGTAAAGATAAAAATTTGGTCTTGGAAGTCAGCCAATACTAAAAGAGAAACAGAAAAAGCAAGTCAAAAGACTGGGTTGGCTGACAAACTTCAGAGGTATTGAGACTCCAGTTATAGGTGACTGAAAATCAAAACTAGGCTAAAAGAAAAGAGAATTTATTGGCTTGCATACAGAAAGATTCAGTAGTAGATCTACTTAGGCTTCAGGCACTGTTGGATCCAAAAGAGTCCCCTGAAAATTGTTTATTTCTGTCTTTCAGTTATACTTTACTATACTGGCTTCACCCTCAGCCAGCTATTTCTTTAATGGTGGCCTCTGACAACTGAAGCTTCACAACTGGAAGAAAGGGAAAGTCTCTCCAGCCAAGTTCCAGTAAGTGCCAGTGTCGGGGGGCTGGCTTTCTTGGACTCACATTGTGTTCCATCCTGGTTCTAACTGCTCCAGCCAGGGGGACAAGTTGCTGTGACTGGCCAGAATTCCCAGAATCCTATGGGCTAAATGAGAAATAGGCAGGTTGCCAAAGGAAACCAGGGTACTGCTACGAATAGTAGGGAGAAAAGACATGGGTATACAAAAAATCAAGAAATGTCCATTATAGTAATAATTCAGAGTCAGAGGTCCATGTAGGCAGACAGCAGGCCCCAGAACCCTATGAGAGAGTGGGCATAAGGAACTAAAATTCAGGTGTGAACCACAGGTAAATGTCTGAGCAGCAATAACAAAACAATTCTGAACTCTGGTAACCCTTACATGCCTTACCTGCCTGGTGTGTGCAGAGATCTTGTCAGGAGCATGTTCCTGAGACGAGAAGGAGAGAGGAGACCCAGAATGAGAGAACTGCATTAAACTAGTATTTTCTCATTTAACTGAAAAATATTGGTCCTTAAGCAACCCTCGGGTGGGGGGTGGGATCTCCACAGACACACACCAGGAAATTGAAGTCACAATCAGAAAGCGACACGGTCAGTATTTCAACACAGCTCGTCTTACAGAAGCCCGTGCTCATTGCCTCTGCCTGAAATCCTCTTCCCATCTTTTCCTAACTGCTGAATCCTCAGCCACACCTAAGACTGTCAAGATTTACCATGCGTCTCGGGGCTCCAGCACTCTCATTTCGCACCAGCACTGCAGGCCCTTGTCACTCCTCGTTATAATTAGTTGTTAATAAATCGGTCAATGTCTCTAAACTTTGCTGATAATGCACCCCTATCATCCAAAACACTGGGGGCAATCTCTTCTCTATGTAGTTTTATATATTTATATTTAGTATGTTATTATACCATAAGTATACTTATTATATATTTATAACACTGTTATTATTAATGCCAGCCCTGTGGGGGACATGGCTGTGTATCCTTCATTTGGTGCTTAGCACAGAACCTGATGTACACCATGGCAACAGGATAAAAAATTTTGAACATACACTTTCACGCACGATGATATAATTATCCACTATAGCTAGACACTTGCTGTATGTTATTCTAGAAAATGTAAGTCCATATTAACTCTAAAAAGTAGGCACTACTTTTCCCATTTTACCGGTGAGGAATCTGAAGTTGAAAGAAATTAAGAGTGACTCAAATAGGTGATAGGTGGCAAAACTCATATTTTCTTAAAAATTGTATCTTATTGATTATGCTATTACAATTGTCTTGAAGGGATTGGCAAGAAATATTCAAAGTCATGAAAAGCAGGGACCTACAGCCAAGATTGCTCTACCCAGCAAAGCTATCATTTAGAATCAAAGGGCAGATAAAGAGCTTCCTAGACAAGAAAAAAACTGAAGGAGTCCATCATCACCATGCCATTGTTGCACAAAATGTTAAAGGGATTTATTTAAGAAAAAGAAAATCAAATCTATGATCAATAAAATGACAATAAATACGTATTTATCAACAGTTGGATCTAAAAATCAAACTAAGCAAACAAGAAGAACAAAGACAAAATCATGGGTACAGAGACTGTTTTGATGGTTGCCAGATGGGAGGGGGGTGGGGCAATGGGTGAAGAGCTGAGGGAATTAAGAAGTACAAATAGGTAGTCACAGAATAGCCATGAGGATGTAAAGTACAGTATAAGAGATGGAGTAGCCAAAGAACTTGTACACACGACCCATGGACATGAACAAAGGTGTGGGGTTGTCTGAGGGAGTGAGGCGTCCTCAGTGGAGGGGGGCACAAGTCATACTCTAATCCATGTCTTCAGATTGCTCAATAATGTTACAGCTAAACTGTGCTAAGATATATTTGAAAACATAAAGTAACATTGCATAAGAATATTTTAAGTTGATGCTGCTCTGGAGAATTTACAGTATATGGCTATTAAATCATTAATAATTAGGTAGTCTTGTATCATTGATATTTTTCCTAGTTTTATGCTTTGTCCTTCTAGCTAGATAGTAATGTTTTTATATACACACGATTTATTACTTTTTTCTATCTTTCCATACATTGTTCATATGCTTAGCAAATGTTTTTGGCTGGATTATTTTTTGAGAAGGACCAAAGAAAGGTGTGCTCAGGAGGGTGCAGATGCAGGGGTGGAAGGTGCTGGGCAGGTGGAGGTGAGATATGTAGCATGGACAATGGGCGTGCCCTCTGCCCACTCTCCAGTTACCACACACCATAGGCTGCTGCGCCTGGTCCTAGCCATGGAGAAAGCTATTGTGCCCAGTTGCTTGTTCGACATGACAGGAGTATTCAATTGAAAAGAGAAACTTCTACATAAAATTAGGCACCAAAATTTCAAAGCTCCATTATTTAGTAGCAAGAATGGCATAGAAGCTATTACTATACATGACTGAGAATGCCTTCTAAAAATCCTTCAATATTAATTCCCAGGAAAAAAGTTGAAAGGTAAAATAAATGGACAGGTGACAACAAGAAACTGGTTAACTACAGTGTCGAACAGAGTTATGAAAAACAAGGGGACATATTGTCTTATTTTAAATGCTGCAACATAATAGATATGAAAACCAGAAAAAAAACTTATATAATACTATAAGCCAGAGGTGAGAGAGATTTTAATTTTTGTTAGAGCATTTTTTTTCTCCTACCACTCAATCATCTGTATCAGGCAAGGCATCTCCTTGGAAATGAACTCATTTGTTACTGTGTTTTAAAGATGAAGTGATAGCATTAACTCTTTTTTAAATACAAAATTGGAGAAATTCTCTTGTACACACATGCCTTGGAACAATGTGGTTGTGCCCTCTAGTGACCTTGCTGTCCTGTCCCTTTATTAGAACACTTGAAAATCAATGAAACAAATGGACTCTGAGAGACTTGTCTATCTTCAAAACTAGCTTTCCGTGGGGGACGATTGCTACTCTGGAAAATAAATGCTACTCTGGAAACATATAGTGAGTGTGAAACAAGAAGTTCTTTATTTTTGTGCTCTGGAGCTCCATTTTTTTTTCACTTATAAATTCCTTTATAAATGCGGGCCATTGGTGAAACTCCACACTGATCAGTTACCAGGGAATTTCATTTAAGCATAAAGTGTTCTTTACAGACCCAATGCTGCAAATAAGTTGCATCAGATTGGAGCAATCATTTTTTAAAGGGGTATTAACCTTCTTTAATACTTGTTGTGATATGTGGTATGGAAACAATTCTGTCAGGATGGAAAAATTTTCCATCAAATTTGATACTTGACTCAATTTCATTTACCAGAAATGTATATGTATGTGTGTCAACTTCGCTCAGTTGTGAATTCCTTGTGTGCAGGTCTTGTAATTCTAGAACTTGGTATTTTGCACTGTATTTCAAAGTGCGCCTTGCATATAAAAAGTTTAAAACATTTTTTTGAAACAATCAAATTTACATAATAGTTGCAAATATTTTTTTTCTGAACCACTTAAGAAGATGCAGATATAATACCAGTCTCTGCTGAATATTTCAATATGTATTTCCTACAAATAAATAACATTCTTCTGCATAAACACAATGCCATTAAAATCAGGAAATTCACATTAATATATTAATAAACCAAAACCTCAGAACTCATTCAAGTTTTACCAATTGCCCCAATAATTTCTTTTATAGCAAAGGCTCATTTGTTGCACTGTATTTCTCTTTTGTCTCCTTCACTCTAGAATAGTTTTCAGTCTTATTTTATTTTCACAATCTTGATAACTTCAAAAGATTACAGGCCAGTTATCTTGTAGAATATTCCTCAGTTTGGGTTTGTCTGATAATTTGGTTTAGGTTATACATTATTAATAGCAATATCACAGAGGTGATGCTCTGTTCTTCTAATTATATTCTATCACGATATATGATTTCAACTGATCACATTAATGACTTTCACTCTTATCACTTGATTAAAGTAGTATTCATCAAGTTTCTCTGGTGTAGAGTTACTCTTTTCACTTGCAATTTAGAAGTACTTTCTCAGGAGTTCTTTTAGACTATGTAAATATTCTGTTTTTCACCAAACTCTTAATTTATTCATTTACTTATATCTTTTTATATTTACAATTTTGATATTTTCAATTGAATTACTTTTTTTCAATGATCTGTTAACATCACTATTTGTTTTGTTCAAATTTCCCCCAGTTTGGCCAATAGGAGTCCCTGAAAATTGACCTCTATGTTCTTCTGACGTGTTTCTATTGTGCTTTGAGGTTTTTGCAGGGGTTAGTTTGGTATTGATCACCTTACACTGTTCCAGACCCAGCCCTGGAATCAGTCATTTTTCTAAAGAGGTCCTGAATCTTTTTGAGAGAACGGCATTTAGAAGCCGAAATCTGGACATTAGACGCTCATTGCCCTCTCACAAAACAGCTAAGAAGTAGATGTATTAACATGCACACGCACGTTTGCATTTATATTTATTTCTATCTCTATATTCATTCAAAACCATGAGTTCATCTTGATACATCCAATTGTGGTCCCTCACAGAGTTCATTCCAGTTGTCTTTTCTCTTTTTTTGTAATTCTCTCCCCAAGAGTTAGAAACTTGGCCCTTATTTTCTTGAGTATACTTGAGCAATTTAGCTAAATGTTACCAAGGCACATTTTCCCTGACACTGCACGCAGGTTGGCGCTCTTCCTCCAGCAGCCCTCATGCATGTTTGCTTTCCCCACCCCACCGCACCACTCCACGCAGGGCTGCCCCCATGTATGGACAGCCTCTCACACAGGCGGCATTCTGACCCCACAAGAGCTGCCCGTCAAGGGCAAGCCCTGCTCACTTTGCTCAGACCCTCACATCCTCTTCCAAGCTCTTCCTAGGGGACGTCCTCCTCGCACCACTTGGCCTCCTATACCCTGTGGTTGGTAAGAGGAACAGTAATGGCCCCTAGAGCTGAAGGATGGAAATTTCAGGAAAGAAAAGAAAGGGAAGAGGAGCTTTTCTCTCTTTTTTTCTTTACATGTGTTTGAATGAATGAATGAATGAATGAATGAATGGTGTATCTGTTTCCTAGGAATGTTGTAACAAATTGCCACAAACTGGCTGATGTAGTCATCTCACAGTTCTGGGGGCTAAAAGTCAGAAATCAGGATGTCAGCAGGGACTTGCTCTGTCTCAAGGCTCTAGGGGGAGGGTCCCTCCTTGCCTCTTCTTGGCTTATGATCATTGCCTTTCAGGTGCAAAACTTCAGTCTCTGTTTCTGCCATCACATGGCCTTTGTTCTGTGTGTCTGAGTCTTTCTTCTCTTCTTATGATCCAATTATATTGGAGTAAGGGCCAGCTCTACTTACCAACTTACTAATTGTGTCTAATTAATCAATGAATGAACAAATGAATGAATGAATGAATGAAGAGTAGTTAGAAACAAAAATCTGGTTATTTGGCCACTTTTAAGAAAAGTCTCCTCTATCTGACTTGTAGTTAGTTGCTTAGGTTCCATAGGGCTCTGTCTTGAGACTGTTTCTTCTTTATCTTTAATTTTCTCAACCATTTGCATGATTTCATGTAACATCTCTATAACAAGTTCCAGTGCCATATCAACGTAAACCTCTCCCCTAAGCTTCAGATTTTATATCACATGCTACATATGTGTCTCTGTTACCAAGTGGACTGGGGCCCACCCACATGGTGATGTGGTGAATGACCCAACAATTCATGCTGAAAGGAGCAGGTCTTTATTTACAACAGTCCAACCTTGGGGGAGGCGGGGCTCAGAGCACCTCAGTTTAGAGCCCTCCTTTCCCAGGAGACCCAGCACTTCCCATGTTCTGCACTATGCTAAAAGCCAGAAGCCCCCCAAAAGTAGAAGTTCCTCATGTCCTTATCTTAAGCCAGCTTCACAAACAGCTCTCCCGTGCCCCTGGAAGGTACCCAAGTCACCATCCTCATGCAGCAGCTCTCTCCTTCAGGATCTGGGGTATGCTGTCATCAGCCTCCATTTAATAGTCCAGGAAAGCATGTGCTGTGTTACGGTGAATCGTGGTAGGAAAGGCACAGATCTTAAAAGTGCAGGTAAAATCCAGGTGCAGCAGATCAGGATCTTGCAAGGAAGGTCTTTGCAGCTCCAAGGTCAACTAGAGCAGGCACCATCCCAGCAGCAGCCTCTCCTTTCTTATTAGTCCAGGCTGCATGGCCTCCTTCCTCACTGTAAACTGCATAGCTGCTTGCTTACTTCTCCCTTCTCACTGCTCTTTCAAGTCACATGGCAAAAATCCCTTACTACAGATAGCATGTCTCTTCCCTCACTACTGTTCCCCACGTGGGCAAGAACGCTTCTCTCTCTCAAGCTGCGTGGATGCTCCTCTCTCAAGAGAGTGGATGGCTGCCATGCTTGCGTTTAAATACTTACCCGGAGCTTCCTCTGTGCCTGCTTTTCTGAGTCCTCCCACAATGGGCTACATCTGCCAGTCCTCTGGTATGTTCTGCCTTTCTCCACCTGCCATTGACCTTGGCAGCATGACCTTGTGATGTGGAAAAACCGCCTGCAAGCCTCCTATGCAGTCACAGCAGTTGGGGAACTGCCTCCCAGCTACATCTCCAGTCGTACCATCTCCTTGGCAGCACAGCTTTTCTGCATAACTACGAAGCAGGCCAAGTTGCCACCGTAATGCAAAATTGGCTTTACCATCCCCCAAGCCATGGTAGTGGGGTTTTTAAATAATCCTGGGTTATGGGGGTCTTCTGTAGTTTGGGGAGACTCCTAGCTCAGACACCCCATTCTGAACCTTGTTCCACACCCGTTACATCTCTACTTGGTTGTTTTATATATTGAAAACCAAATTTTCATTCCCTCAAAATTAGACCTTCTCCCATCTTTTTCATCTTAGGTGGCTCAAGTCAAACCTGCCAGTCATACTTGATATTTAATCTTTTTTCAAACTGTCCTTCCTAAATCGTCAGCACAAATCACTTTATCTTCTGCTTACTCTTCCAGTCTTCTGTCTATTTCTGCTGCCACCATCCTGGTCATAAACTTCATCATCTCTCACTTGGTTGATTGCATTTGCTCCTAACTTCCGTTCTCAATTCTTATTTTGTCCTCTCCAACCTATTCTCCGTATATCTAGGGTGATTTGTTAGCCAAACAAACACACAAATAAACAAAGAACTTTTTATTATGATATTTTAGCCATACCTCAAAGTGAAAACATAGTATAAGGACCCCATATACCCATCCACTAAATTTAATGATTATGAGCATCTTGCCATACTTGCTTTCTTGTTTCATCTATTCCTTCTTCTTTTTTTCCTATATTCCCTCCCTCTCTCCCTTCCTTCTTCCTTCCATTTTTTTCCTACTTTCTTTGCTCTCTCTTTTATTTTTGCAGATGCATTTTTCATAAAATTCCTGACATCACATAATTTTACCTCTAAATACTTTAAATACAGCTATAAAGAATAAAGAATAAGAATATGTTCTTATGTAGTGATAATACCATGATTACATCAAACTAATAATTTCTCAATATCAATTAATTCTCAGTTCATATTCAATTTCTTTAATTTATCTCAAGAAATGTCTTCTGATACTTTGTTACAATAATTATTTAAAAACATGGATCATACTCCAGCCAAGATGAAGTAGCCCTGTTCTTGCTTGCCAGGTCCTTGGTCTTACAACTAAAAAACCCTGCAGATAACAGAACAAAAATTGCATAGGAAGATTTGGAGTGGTGGGAAGAAGGCAGATGGTCTAGGGACCTCACGACTCGAGGAACACAGCAGCGAGTTCCTTGTGAGTCTTTACTGTCTCTCACATGTTCCAGACAGGTCATAACCTCCAAACTGGCATAAAAAACAAATGAATAGCAACAAAAAAACAAAACCAAGAAAAGTCTGTTTCCACAGTCAATGGATCATTCAATTTCTGTTATTAGATGGGCTGATAATGGAAAATCTTTTGGGTAATATCTGCTTTACTCCATTCAAACACCAACAGAAAAGCTACCATGTTCCCTGTCAGTGCCAGTGGAGACAAACAGGAAGCTGATCTTTGATCTCTGATCCCTCTTTTATCCCCACCTCTATGGAAGCAGACAGAGGCGCTCTGCTTCTCTTGCTAGGATAAAGTCAGTGAGACCGAGTGGGGACCTGATCTTCATCTGCCGCTCAGCAGAAGCATTGGCACTCTGATTCTCCCGCCTAGATTGTTTTGGCGGGACTGAAAAAGGAGCTGATGTTTCCACCAGAAGCAGGCATTGCTCCGATTCTCCTGCCAGGCTAGTGTCAGGGGGGTCCAGCCTCTATTCCCATTGGACGGGAGACTGAATGAGTCAGTATTTCCTTATCCCCCTCCCACCCCAGGTATCAGCAGAGCTAGAGGGGAGCCAAGTTTTCTGCCCAGATCCTGGAGGAGCAAGGCAGTGTGACTGTGTCCTTTGTTTTCGCTCTCCCTGGCATCAGCAAGACTTAAAGGGAAGCTGTTTACACCTCTACTCCAATGCAGTGAGACAGCACTTGGGTGCCTTGCTTTCAACAGGAAGGTGTGAGCAGGACTGAGGGGGGGATTGAACTTGTTATTCACCCATCTGCAACAAGGTCGTGTAAGTCAGTCCTCCACTTTTTGGGGGGTGCTTTTGCCAGGCCCCAGAGGAAAGCTGAGCATGCACAACCACTCAACCTTAGCACTAGGTCTCAACAAGGTGACTGCTTGCTTAAAAAGAAGATTAAGTAGGATCTGGAGTCTCATAATATAATGTCCAAAATGTCCACGATATAACTGAAAATGAAAACCAATAGTCATAACAACAAATTATAACTTGAATAGGAAAAGAAAATCAACAGATGGGAACACCAAGAGGAATTAGATGTTAGGATTATCTGACACATATTTTCAAACAGCCACCATAGAAATGTCTTAACAAACAGTATCAAATGTTCTTAAAACAAATGAAAATTAGAAAATATTAACAAAGAAATAGAAGTCTTAAAAAAAGAACAAGATGGAAAACATACATGGAAAAATACAATGACTGAAATAAGGAACTCGTTGAATGGGACCAATAGTGAATTAGCAACCACAGAGGATAAAATCAGTGAAACTGAGGGCAGATTAATAGAATTTACCCAATCTAAACATCAAAGAGAAAACTGACTGGAAAAAGAAAAAAGGAAAAACAGAGTCTCTCATTGTGTTGTGGACAATCACAACAGAACTAACAGGTATGCCACTGGAGTCCCAGAGGGAGAGGAGAGAGTGGGACTGAAAAGTATTTGAAGAAACAATGGCTTAAAACTCCCCAAGCTGGCAAAAGATGTAAACTTAAAGATTCAAGAAGATGAATCAAACTTAAACAGGATAAATGCGAAGACATCCACTCCAAGATGCATCATAATTAAACTTTTGAAAACAAAAGATGAAGAACTTACCTGCATATATGGATCAGATGATGGGATTCTCCTGTTGAAAATCTCCAATGGCTTTTTGTGTCCGTCCAGAACTGGGTTTTATAACAGTGCTTTGGGACTGTGCTCTTCCCTGCTATAGAGCATCCCCCAGGTCTGGCCACAGAAATAGCAGGTAGCTTGGTTCGGCTCCCAGCCAGTAGGCTGTACCTGTGTTCTCTCGCCTTTCTAGTTCCAGCTAAGCTATAATGTTTGGCAGCAAAACTTTTTAAAACCTGTTTTTATGAGTAAAGGTATTCTGTCAATGGCACTTATTCAAGCAGCGAACCCTAACTTATCACTTACATGAAATTTTTAAGTGACCATACCTGGCAGGAGATAATTTCCCCATGGCCTCTGCCTGCTTCTGTCACAGGAGCTCAAAGGACCTTGAATTCACTCACTACTTTTAAGTTCTTATCCACTTCTGGTCCATGGACATGTTTATCTGATTGTACAGATTCTTCATTTACTCATGTTTTCATTCACTCTTTTTGTAAACAAGTATTTAAAGAGCTTACAATATATGCTTAATATAGGGATAATACATGCCTAGTATACCACTTAGACATAGTTTCTCTTCTAAAGGTACTCAGAATCTGGCAGGAGAGAGAACATAGGTAACATTCATAAGTAACAAGCATTTTAAAGTGCTTACTATGTGTGAAGCGCTTCACGCGGATTAACTCATTTCATATCTGTAACAGCACCGTGAGTGAGTGTTACTATTATGCTCTCCTACCATTTTTCTCTTACTTCAGGAATACTGAGGTAAAGTGATGAACTCACCGTAGGTGGCACAGCTTGTTTAGGGAGGAATCAGGGGACAGGCCAGCAAAAGGAAATCTGTTTAAGGTTAGATGATTAAATGGCAGGCCACTTCACTTAGTTCTGACGCAGAGTTTTTGAAAAACTTAGAGCAGGGGTATGATCGAATATTAAGGTCAGTCTGATTTTAGCAAACAGGCAGGTGGATCTGATTGGGAGAACCTCAAGTGAGGAGATTATGAGGCAGTGGGGGCCCAGGGAGCATGGTGGCCGTGAATGCAGACCGGAAAGTGCAGAATAACAGCGCTCAGTGACAGATTACAGATAGATGGACGGAGGACAAGAGCACCATTGGGAAGGATGCCAGATTTATAGCTTTAAAAAAAAACTGGAATATCTGGTGGAACCAGGTTCCTGATCTCGCATGACTGCAATGGGCTTTACCCTGAGTGGCAGCTGTCCCTCTAGCAAGGTCACCTGCCTCCTCATCTCCCCGTCCCTCAAATTTGCTTCATTCATATCAGTCATTATTGTCTGTTTGGGCCCTACTGTGGCCATTTAAATATTTTTAGCCTCGGACTATTTGATTTTTCAGTTTCTTCCATTTGTAAATCTTGTCACTCAGTAACTCTCATATATCTTTTAAAAATGTGGGGGAAAGGGTAATAATATAGATAAGTTTAAGTATTTCTTCTGTGCACTGTAGTCTGTGTTTTACATATATTATCTTTCTTAATCTTTAAAACAACAGTTCGACATCCATATTATTTAGATCATTATCTTTGTGTTACAAGTGAAGAACAAAGGCCTAGACAGGCTAATTTGCCCAAAGGCATGTGGCTACTAAGTGGTATATCAGGATTTGAACTCAACATTCTGACTCCAGAGCTAATGCTTCTAAGCCATTGAGATCCTTAGTGGGAAGGTCAGTGAATTTTGGAGAAAGGCTAGTTGGTTCTAGGTGTATGGGACGATGATGGTCAGTGTTATCCTCTCGGACATGAAGGGCATGAAAATGATCACGATGCGTGGTACTTTAGGTAAAGGAGTGAGAATCCGTAGTTGTTGTGATTTTCCATGCCAAGCATTCAACCACTGGAAAAAGAGACCCAAAGTAGTTTGAGCAGCATTGAAGCACTGAGAGATGGGGCCTTCGAGAGGATTTAAGAATTAAGGGAAGAATGGAGTCCCAAGTGACAGCTTGGAGTGGGTGGCATAGTAAAGTCAGTCGGCGCTGGTCCTTTTCTTCTGCCAAGATGCTGTAAGACCAAACTCGGGATTTAGAGTGGAGGCTGAGCAGGTGAGCAATTGCTACACATCTATCAAATCAAGTTTACAAACTATGGTGAGCAAGTTGTTTTGACAAGACTGTTCAGAGTGCCACTGGGCAAAGAAGCTACAGGGAGGGCTTAAAAAGTACTTTAAATTGCTGGCTTATTAACTATGGATATCTAAAATATATAACACATTTGAACAGAATAGGGAAAAATGTACATAAGCATTCACAAACTTGATGAACAATAAGGAAAAGCTTAAATATGAAACTAAAAGTGGCATATTTTTCCTAAAAACATATATGTAAGCATTTTTCTTTATTATTATAATTTTAATTTCTTCTCTTTTCTTTTTGATTCCTTTTATGAGAAAAATAATTATGGAAAACTATGAAAATTATGTCATCAATAAGAGGTAAATGGAGCATATATACACATATAAATGGAAAGGGTATTCTTTATAATAACTGGATTGATTGCGATTGGGATTAAAGAAATGGCTTATCTGCTATGATATGTTTTTGGAAGAACTGATAATAAACTAAGTTCAGAACACTTTTATTTTTCACTAGGAAACATTATTAAGCTCTTATTCTGTGCTGCCACCTAGGTGAGAATTTATAATCTGCTCCAGCTATCAGAGGCCTGGCGACAGTGACTGTCAGTTTTGCTGTTTGGAGGTGTGGATTTTTTGGTTCCTTCCATCTGTAAATCTTGTGATTCTGTAACTCTCGCATACATATCTTCAAAAGTGGAGGTGGGTGGGAATGGTAATACATATGTTTAAGAGCATCTTTTGTATGTTCTGAGTGTGGATGACCTACTGCTCCAGAGTGACACCCCCTATTTACCTGATACTATATGCCATGTATCAGGATGGAATCGGGCAGAGTCCTGGACTGATGGCCCATGTTTAGTTCGATGTATTAAGCAAAGCCTTTTACTCCTTCTTTCCAAAGTGTGCAAAATACATGTAAGTTATAATATTAAATTTCTGTTTTTTGAATCAGTTCACAAAGTGGAAAATGATTTAGCCAGCTCTGCATTAACTGGCCATACCCTCTATTTCTGTTAAAAGTGCTGTTAAAAGTATATAGAGTGATTTTATGGCAGTACTCGTGGTTTATGCTGTTTTTTATTTAAGGAAAAGGTTAAGATACCTGTGATCAAGATATGGAAGGCAAGAATTTGCCAGAAAGTGAGATCAGATTTTGGATCAGCTCTGTTGACCTAATACTGCCAGTTTTGAAAAGTATCAGTTGATGTGTCCAAGCTGATATTTCCATCAATGTCTCCAAAGCCACTCCAAGTAAATTTTTTGGTGAAGTAGATATAAAAGCAGTGGCTTTACTAGGCAAATGCATGTCCACAAAAAGCCCCACAGAACCCCCTTCTAACAGAGTGACTCCTCTGAGCACCTCTTATATAAAAATTCTGGAGCAGCCAGCAGCTAAAACTCATCTCCCAGAGGCTGGAAAGCTGCTGCTAAGCCCCAACCTGATCTTGACCTGGTGCTGCCATTAGAGCCATTCCTTAGGGTGAACACAACTCCTGTCTTAACAAGAAACCCTCCTGTAAGGATTCCATCAGCGATGTACAGTGAAGGATGGATTGGTTTAACAGGTATGGCTGGGAGGACTAGAAAAGCAGGGTCTGCTGACGGTGGAAATAACAGAATGTAAATCTTTGGGCACTACCTGGAAAAACAGGACTGCTTGGGTGTGGGGCTGCATGAAAACACTCAGGGAGGTACAGGACCAAGACCCCAAGCCATCTTGTCTTCATTTCAGAATTTTGTCTTGGGTGGGGAGTAAGAGTGAACCAAAGAGAGGTTTGTAGGTACTTCTCCTAGAGCGGCGAATGTGGTCATTCATCCAGGCTCCTTCACTAATTTGAGTGCACACCTTGTCAAGTCACTCAATTTCCATGTCCATCTCACCAGAGCTTTACTTTCATCTACCAAGTGTAGGTAGGCCCTGGACTTCTTGATCTCTATGACTTCTTCCAGCTCTATAGGTGTGTGTTTCTAGGTGGCATCCAGGGGACTCCTGTGATGTCCGGACCAGGTGTTTAGAATGATTCTGTTTATTACTTTTAGTTTGCAACCTCAGAAGTTCCACAGATGACATTCAAAACTCCCCCCCGCCTCTGCCCCCCCCCCCCCCACACACAGAGGGCAGGGAGAGACCAAAGTAAGAGGCAGAGCACTCCAGACTGGAGGTGGCCATTGTAATAACCAAGAGAACTTACAAACAAGGCTTGTCTTGGGCTGTATACAACAAGCAGATCTTCACACCTGCCTGCCAGAATCTTAAGAGTTTATATAGAGATCTTAATGAGGTTCAGTCATATATGCAGTCCAGATGGTCTCAAGAACACATTATTCTCTCAAGGCTGCATCCTTGAAGTGGCTCCTTGTGAGGGAAAAGTGAGCAGAACCAATATTCTGCTAACAGAGGAGGAATGGACATTCCACTAATGGGAGAACCTCCAACAGCTCGGTCGACCCCATGGGCCAACGGGTGGGCACGTCTTCTCGGTACCAACTCCGACAATCACAGATGATAAAGGCTGTCTTGATAAGAGAAAAGAGAAAACAAGACGCAGGTGTGCTGGTCCTAGCTTCAAGCAGACTCTATATTTTGGTGAGTGAAGTGAGGCTCATTTGGTTTAAGGTGTTCAGAGTGAAGGGGGCTTGTTATTTCATGCAGCTCCTTCAATCACATAATTGGCTGAACTGCAGTGAATCCACTGCATTGCAGAAAACATGGTCTAAACTTTAAAGAGTGAAATAATGGAACAGAATGACCTGTTTCATTTAGTTTGATGGAAAGACTTAACTTTGTCACTCTTTACTTAAAATGAGTTCTTTAAGTTGTTCATCTAAACAAAGGGTTTTTTTTTTAATTTTGAGAAATAAGTTTTAGGCATAAAATCTGGAGTGAGTGTGACTAAAGCCTCATCTTTATACATCCCACATATTTCTGTGCTACGTTCCATCAAGGATATGTAACCAATATTGTGAGAATATGGCAAACGGGGTGGAGAAGGAAATAGTTTATGAAGTTTAGAGTCATTGTAATTAATAGAAGGAAATACATAAGCTATTTTCATGTAATCAAACACACATGAACAGTTTCCACTTGCATCATGGGCATGGATTTGAAGACAACATGGAATAGGGAAGGAGCCAACTTTAAAGATGTTTGTATTTTTCAGCATATGAAGAACATATGGAATTAACTATATAGAAATTTACATCTGAGAATTAAATAACTACGTGAACAAGTTAACATTTAGCTCTTTCAGGGACGTGATAGCTCATTGATTTTTTAATTCTTAGTACTTCCAACTTTACTTGCTATCCAAAAGACATTTGGTACATTTTGAGAAAAAAAAGTTGTTTTCCCTCATGAAACAGTTGTGAAAAGGCTGCTTTGCTTGAATCAGAGGAAGATCTAATCATTTTTAAAAAAGTGATAAAATCCCCAAATAAAAACCAGATCATTTTATTGAGTACAGTTGATGTTGCTCTTTGAACAAATGTTCATTTTTTGACTCCAGTGGGCTGGATAAAGTACTAGGGCTAACATAGCCAAGAAAAGAAATAAGACCCTCCTTGCCCTTAGGGGAGATTAAAATAAACACAGCAAATAGTGACCAAGACATAGAGTGATGTAAAGGTTTCTTATGTTTTTGTTATGTTTTGTCAATGTTCAAGTAAGACACTACTTTTGGCTGATGGAATTTATTAAATACCTATGACATGCCAGGGACTTCAAAAACTATCATTATACCTACCTCACGGATGATGAAACCGGGGCTCGGAAAGACACACATGTGAAGAAGTCAGAGCTGTCACGTGCAGCTTGGATTCCTGGAGCTCTCTTACTGACCACATGACACCTTTCAGAATCACAGGAGGTTCCTGCAGAAGGTAACGTTGGTGCTGGGCTTCACACACCGTGTTCTTAGCGGAGTCCTGTCCGGTAGAGTTTCCCCTTCATATCAGTGCTGCGGGGCCTTCCTTCCCTCCTGTCCTTGCTGACCCAGCCTAAGCCAGGTCAGCTACAATCCTTTCTTGAGAATTCTGGAAGTGGACTGTAAGAAGCAGAAGCAACCAGACTTGGTGTGTGGGAGCTGTGGGAAATGTGTGTGCACTGGGAACTCTCACTGGGCATGCTCCCACCGTGTGGAAGAAGCTAGACCATAGTAGAGAAAAGGTTGTTGAAATGCCAATAAGAGGAGAGATGAGAATGAGAATGCATGTGCATGAAGGAGGGAGGTGCATGTGTGTGTATGTGGAGAGAGAGAGAGGAGAGAGGAGAGAGAGAAGGGGTGGGGGAGAGAGAGCTGTTTCCAGTTTTCCTAAGGCCCAGTTCCATCACCGTATCCTTGTCTTCCCCTGCTATGGGAAATACTACAGGATCCTTTTAGTCCCTTGATTTAGTTCAAGTTTGTTTTTCTATCACTTACTAACAACAACATCCCCCCCCCCCCCCAAAAAAAAGGTAGGAAAGAAAGAAGACGTATTAAGATTCTCTCAATCTGGTTTCCCAGAGAGCAGAGCCTGAGGCAGATGTGACATACTACGACTTTATCCATACAGTCCTAGGGAGCAGGATGACAGAAAGGGCCAGAGACAGGAGAGGGGGGATGGACATAATACACATGTGTTACTGAGCTGGCCACCACTTGTATTAAGTACACACGATCTCTCTAACTTCTAAGGGGAGGAATTTGTCCACTGACTCCTACCTTCTAATGGTCAAAAGCTTGCCTGATGAGGCACTGATGCTCCTCCGAGTTGCACCACATGCTTGTCCATGGTATCAGCAACCACAGGGACGCCTTGGGCAGGAGAAGCAAAGTGTGTGGTGCAGGCATGAAGTGAGGCGCTACTGAGTTGTGTCTGTGTGCCATCAGCCCGAGTCCATGCAGAGTTGGTAATAGTGGCACCCGCTTCACGTGGTTGATACAAGTATTGAATGTTAGTGAAAGTAAGGTACATAGAATGGTGTGGGGCAAGTAGTTAGAATTTAGTAGTATTAACTATTTTTTTTGTTATTGCTGCTACTACCACTACTGGTACTACTACTATTAAAGGTCTTAGAAAAGAGTAATGACACCATGAGGGTTCATAGGGTGGGTTAGAATGGGGGAGAAAGTGGAGATAAGGAAACCAGTGAGACTCAGGAGCACACATTTGAGTATATTGTATGCATTAATCAGAAGGCTGTTGAAATAGTTCAGGTGAGCAGATAAATAAAACAGGTCGGTATATTTTAAAGAATCATTTGGTCTTCTAGATCTACTTTTTTTAATTAAAAAAAAATGCACATAGGAAAATATATACCAAAAGAACATCAGGCAACTGATCCCTGTTTGGTCTTGGTATCAAGGAGTAACAAGGAGCAGCAGGAACCGTGGTAACCTGGAGAATACAGACCATGTGTAAAGGAATCACTATTCCTGTTACGAAGCAATTAACTGTTGCTTCGTAACAGTTAATTAAGGCCATTTGAGAAATCAGACTGAGTGCTGCCAGATCTTCTGATATTTGGAGAGTAGCTAAAATCTTGAGATTTGTATAAAATTACCCACATTTTAAGTGTTGGTTCAAAGTTTTCTAAAATATTATGAGTCAAAGAAAACTATCCATAGGCTTCTCGTAAGCCACAGTTGTTAATTTACAATCTCTGTGTATAGGAGTAGGGCACAGAAGCCAGATTATAACCCTGTGGCCTCCCAGAACACAGGGCCCATATCATACTGATATCTGTACGTGCAGTATCAACAGTACCTCACCGGCACAGGTATCATTAAGATAATCCTTCCCTTACAGTGTAGGTGAGAGACAGGCACATGAGCACTTAGTTATAATACGGTGAGATAAATACAATGACAGATGTGTCCAAGATATTATCAGAGGTAAGACAATTAATTAAGGGAGCCTAAGTCCAACAAAACTTCTTAGAAGGAGGTGACACAACAATGTTAAATAGTAATAAAAAAAAAACAAACAAACCTAAGAAGGTTAGACATATTTTTTGTCAATATTTATTTTAGCTACCACATAGTAATTTTTGTGCCTCATTCAGCTTCATGCTATAGAAAACAATAAATGCATTAATATTTACACAGAAGAGAGAAAATGGGGAAGCAGAAAAAGATTATTTGCCGAACAATGAAATATTTTATTTCCTTAGGAAATAACTACATCTTCTGACAGGAAAAAATTATTTCAAAATTACAGTGGTTCCTGTTACGCCAGCATTAAAGAGGATCAACGTTGTATTTATTCTCTTCTGTGCTTCTCAGACTTGAAGAAGGTGGTGGGCCTTCATCTGACCATCAGATAAGATAGACTTTTCTTTCCTGAGAGACACAGATTTTACCTTCAGGAGACAATAGAGAACTTTCATATGTACAGTTTAGCAGTAAAATAACTAAATCTTTTAGAAATACCCTTGAAAATTACTTAGGTGAATGTTTGTATTTGACGATTTGTAAGAATTTTTTAAAATCTGGAGTTCTATTGTTTATGAGTAACAGTCTGTCCAGAAGGTATCCAGCCATGTGCTATGAAAACTAGAGACATTTATTGAGGAAGGTATAAGAAACGTGAGAAACATTGTACACAGGGCAATGACACCTCAGTCCCCGTCAAAGTAGGCACCTTGGGACCTCACACAGTTCTCCCAGTGTCACTAGTAACTGCAGCACGATGTTCCCTCTGTGCTGGTGGTAGAAGCCACAGAACGAATTTTGCCAGGGCACGTTTCATGCCAAGATCCTGCGTCACAGTAGTTCTTGGAATCCTCAGAGCAGCTTCTAGCTCTTGCACTGTCAGTCATTGATCTTTGTTGATTGCAGCCCACACATGTTCAATATTATCAGGTGTTCTGCTTGTTGCAGGACTTCCAGAATGTGGATCACTTTCAACAGATTCTTAACGATCTTTGAAGCATTTGTGTCACACTTTTATTTGCCCTGCACTCATTGCATTGTCCCTGAAAACCTGAATCATCCAAATAGTTTCTGCAGAGGGATGTTCTAGCTTAACACAGAATTTGATGCAGATTCTGATGCCTATTCATTGCTCTACTCGCTCAGTCATTTTGAATGCAACAGCCACGCAGTACACACGCTCACTCAACAACACCTACTGCCCCCACTGACTGGTACAGTGAAGTTGTTATTGTTCATGTATGTGCAGTGCAGTCCACTCCCCTTGGCTGCCAGGTTACATCAATGTCACACAAACTGTTCTTGTTATACAACAATGGCTGCACTTTTTCTGGAAGACCATTTCAGTTACATATGTTTATATATATATGTGTGTGTGTATATATATCTATATATCTATATCTATATGTATATCCTCACCTTAAGACATTTGTCTTTTTATTGCTTTTCAGAGAGAGAGGAAGGAAGGGAGAGGGGAAACATGGATATGAGAGAGAAACACTAATTGGTTGCCTCCCAGTATGTGCCCGGACCAGGGATTGGACCCGCAATCTAGGTAACTGCCTAGGAATCTAACCCACCACGAATTGAATCCACAACTTTTGGTTACAGGACAATGCTCCAACCAACTAAGCCATACTGGCCAGGGTGCAAAGTTCATTCTTGATACTTGTATATCCCATTAAAAGGAAACCTGGATACATGCATAATTAATCTTGCTAAATTAGTTTAATTAGCATTTAATTAATCACAAATGTGAGCAACATGAAGGATTTCAAATGGAAGGATTGCATTCTTCTGAATCAATCTCTATAGCATATTATTTGAAATTCTGCTTATTTTTCTTTCTTTTGATAACAGATGTAACAGTGATGTTTGAGATGGGGAGATGGTTACCCAATGGGGAGAAACATTCTTCAGGACTGGAAATTGCCTTATGTGCCTTGGCCACTCACAGAATTCTGCTTCCAAGGGCTAGTTCCTGGTGCCATAAAATGTTGGAAATTCTGGATTTGGCTAATTAATCATTTAATAAACCAGATGGGACATGGGATAAAATTTGTTTCTGAACCATTTAAAAGAGGACAAAAGGATTTTAGAGCATCTTAATGTTATAAGTTAAGTCTGCAGATGAGAAGTTTGAGATGATAAAAAAAGGGCAGGCTGTTCTCAAACACTTCAGAAGTACATATTTAAGTAAGCAGATGAACCATGTTCAAATTATTTAAACCTATTTTAAATCCTGTCATATTTGGAAGGAACCGAAAAGATTATTCAGTGACATCCTAGTTTCAACACTATAGAAACCTTCATTTGAAAATACTTTGCTTAAAATGTCACTGGTAAGCAATAAAATTACTTTTCTTGAAGCCCTCTGTAATTTCCACTCTTCTTTCCAGAAGAGTCTAAATCAATGTTTTTCATAATAATATCTGTAAATTATTTTGAATAGCCTTATTTGTGTTTTCATTAGATTTTCTCACTTTGTAATGTATAATTTTAAGGTTAAAAATTTATTTATTTATCTTTAAATAACGTACCTTGGGTCTGGCCCTACAGTGCACTGATAAACTACAGCACAATCTAGGGAGTCCCGTATGAAGTTAGAAACAGGCCTGGTTACAGATGCTCAGCGGTGTGAATCTAACGAGCAAGTTATGGCAGTCAGAATGGGATGGTATAAGGAAACTGAGAGCATTCTGGGACATTGGTGGGGCAGAGTAAGAAGAAATAAAGTGATGCTTATTGGTCAGGAGCCCAGACATTCAACTTCCATGCTGTTAGTCAGTAGACCCCCGTGCCCAGATTCCCAGAAGGGTTGTGGGAAAGAACAAGGCAAGAGGCAGTGCTGAATAGCATGGGGAAGAAGGCAGGTGACACAGACAAAAAGACTAAGGTCTAGGAATCAGTGTGGGAAATACTGAGTCACAGAACTGCTAGGTGTAGCAGACACTTGCCCATGGTACCCAGCCTCCATTCCCTTTATCCTTCCACAGCTCTCCTTCCACAGCTATATGGTGAGCATGGAATTGGCCCCACCCAGCTCCTCGGGTGAACCCTGAATGACTTAAGCCAAGCAGCATATTGTCCATGACCTACAATGGGTCAATCATAGCGAGTATCAGGACTTCTACTAAGACTGTAGCAATGCATAAACTCTCTTCTTTCTTTGGTGCTGGGGCAGCCAGTTCCAGTGTCATAAAGGGAGCCAGACTGAGGAAAAAGCTGGTTTAAGGAGATGGGCAGAGTTGGACATCGGCAGGGAAATGAAGACTAAGCCCTCAGCATACACTAAACCTCTGAGCTTGTAATGCCTAAAGACAGCCTTGCGCCTGGACCTTTTAGTTACTTGAAACAATGCATTCTTTTTTTATTACAGTCATTTGACTTGCTTTTTTTTTTGTCACTTGGAGTCAAAAGCATCTGATACATTAGATGTTGACCAAGAAAAGGAAGCAGCTCAGTGTTTAGCAGACAATTCGTGGTGGGCACCGAGTCTCAGGAATAGGACAAAAAATTGTGTTATAATTTGGGGTAACTTGAGGTAAAAGGTGAGCTACTGTTGAACCTTAAGGTCCTGGGAAAGAACTATTTATATTTCTTTCGTTGAATTTTAGGATTGGCTCTAGAATTTCAGGTGCATGTTGAACCTGCAGACGGGCAACAGATCTGACAGGGGAAGGCAGGCTAAGAGACAGGCTGTGCCTGAGTCTGTTTAGAGCACTCCTAACTTTGATTTTTTTTCTTGGAATTGGGACAAAGTTTTTGAATAGGACCTAAACTCTAATTTTATAAAACAGGACAAAGGAAAACACAAATACCATAAATATATTAATTAAATAAATATTTAAAAGTAAGTTTTCTTTACAGTCAACATCTATTCCAGTAAGTGAGGCTAATCTATGTAACTATTGTCCATTTTAATTAGCGCAACAATGCACATAATAATAATATGATGGCAATTACAACTAGAGGTTAAAAGTCTTTGCTGTCCTCTCCCACAGAGAGTGTATCTATCTCATTTATTGTTATATTCCCAGTATCTAGCACAATTATTGCTTGGCAAATCGAACACATATCCTGGTGATCTGCCTGTGGGCTCCTCCCCAAGCTGACCCTGCGATAAAGACTTGGGTAAAGGTGGATATTTGGGATGTGAACTAAGGCAGCCAAGGAAGGGAGCAGGAAAGTGAGGCAGGCAAAGGAGAGCCAGTAAGAGCTACCACTGTAGGCAACAGGAGTGCAGTTCCATCGGGGGCCTTCTGAGCGACCATGTGGAACATGCCTCAGGATGTCACCTGGGTTGACAGGAAAGCTGGGGCTTTACCTTCACATTGCAGTCCCACTGCCAGGAATGTTGACCCCAGGTAAACACTGTCCATCGATAGGCTGTGACAGAGGTCGGGACGTAGGAGTAGTGTCTACTGGGAACAATTGAAGCCAGTGAGCTGGAGCAACAGCACAAGTGACAAGAAGGGAAGGGAAGGTCAGAGTGGAGCTGAGCTTCAGGCTGGAGGAGGTTAGGGCAATAAACAGGAAATGAGTTTGACAGGACAACAGGAAGGTATTGGGAAGAACTAGGATCAAGAGAATGAGTGTTAAACTGTGTAAGCAGTAACAGGATCAAAGGCCAGCTTTTCAGGAAAGCCAGAGGGAGTGAATGGGAGAGCTCGAAGGAGCCATTCAAAGAGCCAGACCTTACCCGCAAATCAAATAACTGAAAATCTATCAGTTACTTACCACATTGCTTAAGAAATAGCTTTCTTAATTTTCTAAGAAATAAGATGGAAGAAATAAAATTGAAAAATCCCTTACCATTGCACATACATGTAGAATAATTTCTATTAATTTATACAATTTCCAATCCATTATAAGTTCAGAAGTGAAGAAGACATGACAGATACTGTCTGTGTAGGCTGAATTTTGGCTTCATGAAAACATTGTTTTTACATCAAAGCAACACACTGAGAAAATCTAACCTGATGTACAAATATTTATAATTAGAAGGAACGACTAGCATCCACACCAATATGCCATTATGTCAACTGTATTTAAAGCAAAAAGTAGCATATTTTGTTTGTTGTTATTCAGCATTCAGGAACAAACAAATCAAGTGTATTTTACTTTTGAGGAAAAATTATAAATAGGTCTACAATTTTTATTTGCTACCTACTGCATAACAGAACAAAGTTATAATTTTGAATATGCAAGAGTCAAAAGTGCTTTGTTTTACTCAGATGATTTATAAATTTATAAATAATTTGAAATATACATAACATTGTAGCAAAGATAAACATAACCAGAAACCCCACCACCATTGATGTTTGGTGTTCATATTTGAATGTTTAATAAACTCTAGAAGTTGACATCTCTCCTTACCATTCTCATTGGCTTACTGGGCTATTCAGATTCAGATACAATACCTTCGAATAACCAGTTTAGTGTGTTCGCTTGTTGGTTGCCTCCCTCCCTTCCTTTTTAATACAAAAATACTTCAAATTTTCCATTCAAATGTGGATTCTTGTGGTCCTTAGTCACCTTAAGTCAATTAGCATGTTTGCCCAGATGATTGTTGATAAACTAGGCCAATTAGGATCAATGAGTCTGTGTTCTGGGGTTCCAAAGACTTTCTTTTTTCTGCTGGAAATAAGTAGCCAGGAGATATTTTTAAACTTCTTCTTGAAGTAAGTTTTAAGTCTTTTGAAGGAAGGAAGAAGATTTAAAACTTACTACTTCTTGAAGGAAGGAAGAAATTTTAAAACACTTAGAAGTTTCTTACTACTTCTTAAAGGAAGGGAGAAATTTTAAGACACTTAAAACTTACTAATCTTGAAGGAAGGAAGAAGTTTAAAAACACTTAAAAGTTATTACTTGAAGCAAGGAAAGAAGATGTTTTAAAACACTCAAAACTTACTACTTCTTGAAGGAAAGAAGTTGAAAGACACTTAAAACTTACTACTATTTGAAGGAAGAAGTTTCAAAACACTTAAAACTTACTACTTCTTGAAAGAAGGATGAAGTTTTAAAACAACTTACTACTTCAAGGTAGTAGAAGTTTTAAAACACTTAAAATTTATTACTAGTTGAAGAAAGGATGGAAGAAGTTTTAAAACACTTAAAACTTACTACTCCTTGAAGGAAGAATTTATCAAACTTAAGACATACTTCTTGAAGGAAGTTTTGATATTCTTAAAAATTCAAAAAGAATGGCTACCAGGAAGGAAGGAATGACTAAGGAAATACTGCTGAGGAGTGAGGGGTAGTAGCTACACTTCAGTCACATTGTTTTAATCACTGCACCAGTCTTCTGAAACAAAACCTACTTTGGACTTTTTAGTTATTTCAGTCTTTAAATTCCTTGTATTGTTTAATGCAGTTTAAGATGGATTTACTGTTACTTGTAACCAAAGTCATCTTGACAAACATACCAAGCTATGTGCAATTCCATCTGTATATGACTCTGAGCTGCACGAGAGAGTTGGGATGACTAGATTTCCCGCTTTTGCATGAAGTCTCAGCTTTTGCATGGAATGCTACTTTAAAAGGTAGAATGTTATATGGGCAGACCACTACACTTGGTTTTAGAAGAAATAGGCTTTAGTTTTGGCTCTTAACATTTTTGGGGTGGGTGGTTCCTATTTCTATTTATTTATTTTTTAAATTTAATCATTTTTATTGTTGTTCAAATACAATAGTCCCCATTCCCCCCCCCCCATTGCTCTCCCCTGCCCTACCCACCCTCACCTCCCACCTTCAATCCTCCCAACCCCCACTGCCCTTTGGTTTGTTCATGGGTCCTTTATACATGTTTCCCTGACTTGATCCTTCCCCTTCTTTCTGCTGTGGTCCCCCTTCCCTCTTCCCGCTGGTCACCATCAGTTTGTTTTGTATTTTCATGTCTCTGGTTATATTTTGCTTGTTTGTTCGTTTTGTTGATGAGGTTCCACTTATAGGTGAGATCATATGGTATTTGTCTTTCCCCACCTGGCTTATTTCACTTAGCATGATGCTCTCCACTTCCATCCACCAGTTCCATCCATGCTGTTGCAAAGAGTGGGCTGTCCACTTTCACCAGATACATTCGACATAGTATTGGAAGTTCACAGCTATTAGAAAAGAAAAAGAAATAAAAGGCATCCAAATTGGAAAGGAAAAAGTAAAATGGTCATTGCTTGCAGATGACATGATAGTGTACACAGAAAACCCTATAGACTCCACCAAATTTCTCTTACATTTTTTTGATGAAGTAAATTATGTAATTCACAAAATCTCAATTTCTCTATCTATAAAATGGAGAAGTGGACATTAGTGGGTTTATCCATCTATCTATCTATTGAAGCAGAACCCTTTTTCAGAAGAAATCTTATGCTGAACCCCAACAAATAAAATGCATATAATTTGAATTATAAGAAAGGTAATTGTTTTCCTTATTTCTATATCCTTAGCACTACCATAACTCTGGCAAATGTATGTTCTCAGGAAATAGTCGCTTAATAACAGCAGAACACTTCTGTTGGGGCGATGACATGAAGTTTGGACCCCCACTTGTGTGGCACTCTCCTCATCCCTCTGAGCCACCCTTGAGGTCCTACCAAGAAAATCTAGGACCTGGCAGAGCACAGTCTGAAAGCCAATGACTAAGTCATCTGTAAGGCTCTTTCAGTTCCTTCATTGTGGAGTCCAACCCAGTGATTTTCAGCTGCACCAGTAGGGGAGTGTGAATTGATTGTGTTATGGGAATTAGATTATGAGACTTTACAAATGATTGTTCCTACCCCACTGAGATTTTTCCCACCACAGTAATTGATTAATTACTATTAATTAATCATGTGCCATTTCAATCAGTTACCATTTGTTGAATTAGGTAATTGTTGCTTTTTAAAGAGCCAGTCATGCCCAGGCACTGTGCTGGGGCCTGGTGGTAGATATAATGTCATTCTCTTGGAGCTTCCTAGGTTACACATTAGAATCTCCCAGGGCCTTTTAAAGTCTTGGTGCCCCTGGATCCCACCCCCAGAGAATCTGATTTAAGTGGTTTAGGGCCATGGTTCTCAAATGAAATGAACTGTGTTCCCCAGAGGCAAAGTGTCTGGAGACATTTCTGAATATCACAGCTGGGAAGAGGGGTGCTTCTGGCATCTAGTGGGTAGAGGTCAGGATGCTGCTAAACAGTGCACAGCCCAGCCCCCACAACAAAGAATTGTCCAGGGCAAATTGACAGTAGAGCCAAGGCTGGGAAGCCAGTCTAAGGTTTGGCCTGGTGATTCCAAAGTGCAGCTAAGTTTGCAAATCACTGTTCTAGAATCTCCCAGCAAAGGGTATATGGATGAGGGATCTGTGGCAGGCTCTGTGGTTTGGAAGAGTTTCTCACATACTTTTCTACACCCTATCACCAGCCAGGTGGAAATTCATGTTTTAAATATTTATAAACTTCTAATTATGTGCATATATTTGAAGTCTGAAAAGATAAACAAAATATGTTCTCTAGCTTCAGAGAAATTATAACCTAAAAGAAAAAAGGCACTAACAAACTATTACATAACAGAGAGTGATGGCTGGATTGTAGACTTCTATTCTTTTTTCTTAGTTGTATCTTCTGAAATATCCAATAAACTTGTACTAAAGTAGTAGCAGTAAAAAATAATATATGAATAAAAGCAATATAAGTATAAAAGTAAAATATAAAAAATAAAAAGATTATATACATTAGTCCTTGCAAAAAGGCTCATTTGAAATGCATTTGTTTCTTTGTTGCCAAGGCAGTGGAAGAGAGTTGGGCAACTATTATGTCTGATTGTATGTGTTCTTTTTCTTTTGGGGTCCATCATCAGGGGTTGATTTTATAAGTCTGCACTTTACTATAACTGTCTGAACTGAACATATGCTCTCTTGATAATGCATTTTTCTTTGGGCTTTCGAGGAAGTTTTATGACAAGGAGGACATATGTGGGGACAGAATTTTATTCTTTCTCCCACAATATCTGTGCGTGAGTGTGTATGGGTGCAGTAAAGTCCATACATAGGGGAAGGATTAATCAAAAAGAGTAAGGGCCTCTTAATTTCTTGGCAGAAATGGTACCTAGTAAGCAGTAGCTACATATTAGATATTAGAAGGGGACTCATTTGAGGTGTTGGGATGGTGGAGCTAGATAAAAATTTGACTAGTCAAGCTGTTAAAACTAACATTTTTTTGAGCTAAATCTAAGTCTTATCTGGGTAAAAAAATATATACTGTGTACTGAAATTTAAAAGTATAATCTCTCTACTTGTTTTGAAGGATGGGAATCTCCACATTAGTTAAGGTACTTTCCAGAGTTTTTTTTTTTTTCTGTTAAAACCAATCCTGGTATTTAAAATTATTTGGAATTACTAAATAAATAAAGAAAGAAAAGAAATGAAAGAAAGAAAGAAAGAAGGAATAAACAAACAAACAAACAAACAAACAAATAAATAAATAAATAAAGTCCTTGGAGGCCAACCTGAGGGTTTAAGACACTCAGAAAAGTCACTTGCTGCGCTCCAAGTGGGTACTTGGGTGGCTGTGCCAGTGGGATTTTAGCCTGGGGCAGGTGAACTGTACGGTATTCTGTGCTTGCTGCTTCTGGGCCTTTGCTCATTTCTTTCAAGCCTCAGCTGAGCATACATCTTCTCCTAAGAAGTCTTCTTGGATCCTGTCAACACAAGGAATTTAACAATCTTAAGACGTGTAATAGAGTCACTTTATGTTACAGTGATTGTTATTTTTATGGTAAAATTCTCCTTGATTTGTTGCAAACTCATAGAGGCAGGACTTTGTCGGGTCCACATCCCCCCCACGAGGTTAAGCACGAAGCCTCAGCAGCAGCATCGGCCCTCTGTGACAGAGGATTGGATAGCGAGGATGTGGTGCATATTCTCGTATACTATGGAATACTAATTACTCAGCTGTAAGAAAAGATAAAATGCTGCCATTTGTGACAATATGGATGGACCTTGAGAAAATTATGCTAAGTGAAGTCAGCAGAAAAAGCTATGTGGGATATAGACCGGAAACTCGTAGACACAGACAAGAGTATGGTGGTTACCAGAGGGAGGAGGGTTGGATGGGCAATAAAGGGTAAAGGGGGCCAAATACATGGTGACAAAAGACAATCTGAGCGTGAGTAGTGGGAACACAAGGCAATATACAGATCGCATGTCCTAGGAATGTGCACTCTTAACCTATATGATCTTATTAACCAATGGCACCCCGACACATTTAATAAAAATAAAGGGTTTGTGGAATGGGATAGCTTTGTTTTCTTTCCCTAGCCCTATGATGAAAGGTATCATGATGCAATCCTTTTCCATTCTGGCTCTGATTATAACAGGCAACCACAACAAATTTTTCTATAAACCTCACCATTGAGATGTAGCAGTTCCAGGCTGCAACCTCTGAAACCAAAGCCGGAAAGGACATTATGTATTGACGTTAGAAATCCACAAATGCCTCAGGTTCAAATGCTCACCCCTCTTTATTCTTCTTTCAGCAAGTGAAATCTTTCCATGTTTTAGCTCTAAAGGAGATTAAGCACATTCAATCTAATTATGCAACCTACTGACAAAAGCAATCTAAATGTGAAACACACTGCCAGTTGTATTTCACAGTTGCCCTTGGAAACGCAGACAAGTTTGGAAAACTGCAGGCAGGTCTGAGCCTTGGCATTATCATGGCTCCGAGGGAAAGCACTTCTTGGGTCTGCTCTTTCTTTCCCTCACTCTGTATGCATGCTGCATGTGTCCCGTTGGCTCTGCAAGTAACGGAGGCAGGCTGCATCGGGGGAATACCACTTACGTTAAAAAATGAAGAGAAGCTTTAAGGGTTAAACAAACAAACAAACAACAAACAATACCAACTTGCCAGAGAGTCTTCGACTTGATATTTCCTGATGATGGATAAAACAGAATTTATCTGATGTTGGAGAATACCAGCTGTCATGACAATTAAATTAATTCCTAATTCCGTATATCCTTGGGATCTCCTCAGGCAAACAGTTCAGCCTTATATAATATAGTTTGTAGCTGTGGGTTTGTCTCTTACCATGGCACTATGTTATATTTTGATACAGAGGAGATATACTAGTTCCAAAACATGTTTCTTAATTATTTTTATCTTATTTTATTCATTTTTATTTTTAATCCACACCTTAGGATGTATTTATTGATTCTAGAGAGACAGCAAGGGAGAGAAATATTGATCTGTTGCTTCCCATATGCGCCTGACCAAGGACTGAACCTGCAACTAGGCATGTGCCCTGACTGGGATCGACCCTGTGACCTTTCGGTATGCAGCGTTATGCTCCAACCAGCTGAGCCACAACAGCCAGGACATATTTCTTAATTAATTTTATTCATTTTACACTAAATAATGAACAGTGCATTTTCTTTTTAAAAATGATTTTGCTGATTATTGTGAATTATAGGCTGGGTTTACATGGCAGGTCCCAAACGCTTTGAAAGTGGGAAGAAAGTGCTGGCATCCATGTGGGAACATTAAGATGCACAAGATAGTTTCTTGGCACGAGAGCACTCGGCCATGTAAAGATAGCCAGTTTGACCAGTTTCTTTTTTCTTCACCTCTGCGGGGTCTCATGTGCGTTATCTGATTGGAAAGTTTTTGCAACAGATGGACAGGTATGGCAAACCTCTGCAGGAAAGCTCTTTGTAACAGAAACTGGGCTTTGTGTTAACCTCTCTGTCAACTCTGAGTACTCAAGCATTAATCGAAGCAGCTTGGACTGTTTTCCTGAGCTCCTAGCAGGCCCCACACTAATGTTCTCTGTAGGCAGGGCCCTGGGTTACTCCCCTTTACTACTGACCTGGGGTGCAGAGGTCTCAGAATGCCTTGACACAGAGTCCCCACAAAAGATTGTTTGAATAGACTTTCTAATTTACACAAATCTTGAGATCATTAAAAATTCGGTTTCTACATTCTGTTTCATATCTCTGTCTTTATTATTGGCTTCCACCCTAGATCTCCCAGCTGTGGGGTGAGCATTGGCTACTTCCTTTCATTCGTTTATTCACTTATCCAGTTGTCCATCCATTCTGTCATTTAACAAACATGTCTGCTGGTCGCTGTTACAGATTTATTGCTTGTGTCCCCTCAAATTCATTTGTTAAAGCTTAAACCCCAGTGTGATGGTGTTCGCCAGTGGTGCCTTTGAGAGGTGATCAGGTCATGAGGACAAGACCCTCAGGAACGGGATTAGTCCTTTTACAAAAAATACTCCCAAGAGTTCCTTAGCACCTTCTACCGTGTGATGTCTTTGAATCTGTGCCTTAATTACTAGTTACAGAAAGTTTAAAAATTACCATTGCTCTGAGTTCACTTTAAGTACACAAACACTATTAACTATCTTTAAAGGAGGTGCCTTCTATCCAGGGCTTTCTGCTAAATACCTTCTGCTAATTCTACTTATTCCCCTGGAAATGGCTTCCCTTCTCATTTGCTGGTTTGCAACTTGTAGCTTCTTTTTAAATACTGTCTGTTGCTTTTGTTTTCTATCTGCACGTTGCAATGTGAGGGGATTTATTTCACTTATTTTGTGATGGGAAAGCAATTTGCAGTGTTAGTCTGGGCTGAAAAAAGATCCCCCATTGGGTAAGAACGGTAATGCCCCAGCAATTCCTGTCTGAGTCTGTTAAACAACTTTCCTGAATGCAGAAACACAGGAGCTTAACTGTTTTAGAACCACGTGGGCGATTTCAAGACCAAAATTTAGACACATACAAAGGAGTTTTAACAAGCAAAGGTGCAGAAAAAAGTTTAAAACAAGATTAGAATTCAAATCTGAGCGATTGCAATTCCAAATTCCTTAGCCCTAGTAAATTTTATGTTGTCAGGGCATCTTATTATGGTGAAAGCCTGTGGGCCCAAGGCCACCTATAAAGGGAGGGGAAAAACATAGTCTGTAGATCTGGATCAGAAATTCCCGTCCTGGCTCTATTCTTACTCACCCATGGCCTGAATTCCAGACTCTGCCCTGGTGTCTGCTTCCTGACGGCTCTGCATTAGCTGAGACACTCCAGATTCTGCTACTTGTCTACCCCGAACTCTATCATGTCCCCTCTAATTTGTCAAAGTTCTCAGCATGGACCCTTCATAACCAGTCCTGACCCTGGACACATCCTGCATGGCACTGACAAGACCGTATAACATCATGGGAAGACACTGAGTTTGGGATGAAACTGGACGGTACATCAGCACATTAAAGCAGATGAATAAATATGATTATTAATAATAGTTTACATATGGTTCTATTATCCTCACCTGTGGACATGATCCCTACATGCATAAAGCATATAAACAAATTAACATAACTTATTGCCTAAAGACCTTCAGCCAAAGCTTAAAAAATACCAAGTAGGAGACTCAAGATACACTTTCAGTTCATGAGGATGACCTCATTCTACCCATTATAGGCTATAAACATATATTTGTTCTTAAAATTTCTTAAAGAAGAAGGTAAATATGCCTTCGAGTGTGTTATATATAATAAGGCAAATAAATGTTTTGCAGCCATTTCACAATTTTGACAAATTGTGGATTTTTTTCCTTTCAAGGCACCAGGTATAATGGGAACAGGTTGAAATATAATTTCAAATTTAAGATGCAAAATCTTGAAGTTGGCTGTCCTCTTTTTAATAATTTAAATAAGATTCCCCCCAGTGGTTTATAGTTACTAAAGTAATAAAATGTAGAAAGTATTAATTTTTGACCAATTTTAATAAACTGAGTTTTCTCAAAACTTTTGTTTTTCAATGGTTTTATATTTTAAATATAATTTCTGTTTTACATTTTAAAGCCTTTTTAGGTGCCTATGAATGAGAATCATTACCTTTTGTCATGGCAATCTTTGTCATTATGAAATTTCCTTTTTATCTCTAGTGATGCTTCTTGCTTAAAAGGCCCCACGAGATGCTAGATTTTCCTTTGGGTCAGTGTTTGCATGGTATACATTTTCCTATCCTTTTACATTTCATCTTTCTGTATCTTCATATAGAAAGTGAGTTTATTGTAGGTAGCTCATAGTGACTTTTCCCTTTTTAATAGACTCTGACCTTTTTTGTCTTTAAATTGAACTATGTAGATCGTTTACATTTCCTGTAATTACCAACGCATTTGGGATGGAATTCACTGATTGGACTGACCATCTTTCAGGATGCTGTGTTTTTGTCCCATCCCCTCTCCATTCCACCTTTCTTTTCATTTTCTTGTCTTCTCTTTCATCAGTTGTCTTATATTCATCTATTTCCTGCTAATTTCCTGTGTAATCTTCATAGTTATAAATCTTTTATTATTTTTTGTAGTTATGACAAAAAAAGATTTCAACATGTATTCTTGAGTTATTAAAATCTATTAAAGTTAATATTTTTGACACTTTCTGGGTAATCCAAAAACCTTAACTTCATTTACTTCACTCATAATTTATATGCTATTGTTTTCATGTATTTTTAATTCCCTATGTATTTTGAACCACACAAAATATTAATTTTATCATTATTTTATTCAATTAATATTTTAGATATATTCCCAGATTTTACTTACTCTCTCTGTTATTCTTTATCTCTTCCTGCATTTTCAGGTTTCATCTGGCATCATGTATCTTTAAGGTTTCTGTGGTATTTCCTTTTGGATGATTTTCTTGGTAAAAATTCTCGTATTTTTTGTTTGAAAAGCCCTATTTTCTTTTAAATTTTGAAGGATTTTTGTTTGTAGAATTCTAGGTTGTTAGTTAAAAATCTTTTTGAAGATATAGTTTTATTGCCTCCAAGTTACCATTATTTTCATAGAGAAGTCAGTTATCAGTCTCATGTTGCTCTTTTGAAGATAGTCGGATTTTTCTCACTGATTTGAAGATTTTCATGTCACATATATATTTTAGTAGCTTTATAGTGCTACTATAAATTTGAAGTAGCTTCATAGTACTTTTTAGTACTATAAATTTAGTAGCTTTATAACACTTTTGTGTGGTTTTCTTTTTCTTTTTGTCTGCTTGAGACTTGTAGGGATTCTTAAGTCTGTGGCCTTATGTGTTTTGTCAACTTCGGAAAATTCTTAGTCATTATGTTTTCAAGTATTGCTTCTGCTGAATTATTTATTTTCTTTCTTTCTGGAATTCTTATCTCATGCATCTCTATATTTCTTAAACTTTTCCCCTGCATTTTGGAAAATGTACATATATGTGTATATATGGTGTGCATATATGTACATGCATGTATATATAAGATAGCACATATATCTATATGTGATATATACATATATTATATATAATATGTATATATGAATGTCATTTTATGTATATATGTAACATGTTACTTGCCTTTCAGTTCAGTAATTGTCTTTTCACCTTTGTCTAATTTGCTCTTAAATCTACCCATTAAATTCTTTTTGATAGTTTTCAAATCTATATATAAATTCTTAAACTTGTCTTCTCATTCCTTGAAAATACTGATACTTTAAAAAAATTACATCTGATAACTCTGTCACCTTAGGTCTGTCTTCTTATCCTTATTTTCCTCTTGATTTCTTATGGTCACTTTTGTTATCTACTACTATTATGTTTTTTGAGTGCCAAGTGGTACATGTAAAAAAACTTTTGGAGCTATTTTAAGGTTATGGATAATGTTATCTTTCTCCAGAGAACTTCACCTTTGCTTTTGCCAGGCAGCCCTGGCAGGAGCATTTGCAGCCACAGATAAACATTTGTTCCATCTGGAACAGTCATGATTCAAAATCCGGCTTCGGTCCTTGTGAGGGCTGGTCTATTTCTTGTCCACCCCGACTCCTAGGATGCAGCCCTTCCGTATCCCAGTCAACACCCTGGGTATTTTCCAAGGCCTCTTTTTCTTGGTGAGGTCCAGAAGGTCATTTTTTCTGTCCCCATGGTCCCTGGAATCGGTCCAAAGGCATGCTCAGCTTCTCAGACTCTCAGCTGGCACTTTAAATATCATCAGTCTCCTGTAAGGAAAAAGCAAACTTCAATGCCAGATTCCTTTCTGGGCTTTCTTTTAATTCCAGATCTTAGTTCTTCAGTTTCTCATTGCCTTGTTAGTTATTTGGTGCCTCAAAAATAGATTTTTTATTTAATTTAGTTTTCCTAGCTGTTCTCCGTGGGTAGGTTTGTCCAAAACAACTTGGTTAATCATTGCTGGATATAGAACTTTAAAAAGAACACTTTTATTAAATTATTCAAATTGTGACTCCACAAAGGACACATGCATCATTTCAAAATAAATACTGTAATTTGATAGAAATACTTAATTTTTATTATTTGGTTATTTTTTTATTAAAGTAAAAATGGCTAGTTCAGTGCCAACTGGGTTTGTTATTTTCCAAACATTTTTCCAAAGCATATATGCAGATGATGATGAATAAAGTAATTTAGAGGAAAAGAGCTATAAAAAGACAAATATTTTCAGATGTTAATGTATTTTCAGGGAAGGCTTATATAAAATTATTGAAATAGTTTACATTGTTGTGACCAACTAGTGACACTTTAAAGTAAAAAAAAAAGAGCTATGCTTTTTTTCTACTTAAAAATTTTCAACTATAAAAGCAAAATAACATTTTTGTCAAGAATACTGCATAGGTGATATTTTATATTTCCTATTCAATCACAGTAAGAGGCAAATGTCCTGTCCCATTATTAGTGAAGCTTAATTTGATTACCTGCTTAAGGTGTTGTCTGCCAGATTTCTCCATTGTAAAAATATTTGTGTTTCTATTGTTAATAAATAATTTGTGGGAATGTTACTTGAGAAATTGATGGCCATAGTCTTCTCCAACGAGGACTATAAAAATGGTTTTAGTAACAAACAACTCATGTTTCTTGCCTGAGTGAATTTCAAATCTGTGGGTTATAAAATTGTGCTTTTCCAAGTCTAGGGTTCCTTCTCTATTAGCTGCCATTCACTGAAGAACATTCTTTTCTGAGTATCACAGGACTCTTCCTCCCCTGCCCCTCTCCGTGACTATCCCTACGCCCCACCGTCTGTTTCCTGGTGACTCCAGCATATATCCACCCTCAATCCTGTAGTTCAATTATTTCCTCAACAATTATTCCATCTTTTTTTTTGCTTAGTTGATTAGAATCAGTTTTTAATACTTGCAGTCCAAATGATTCTTATCAATCAAATTTTCAAAATTATTTTATGAAAGTTGGCACCAATTTCAAAATCACTAGCAGTGTTTTTAGATGCCAGTTTTTCTGTACTTGATTGCAAATTTTTATGTCCAATACTAAACTAATCTTAAAGTAATTATATCTAATCCATACAAAATTTTGATTCTCTGTAAATGTAAGACTAAATTGTAAAAAGATAAAATTGTTGTTGTTGTTTCTATTTAAACATTTTATCTTTTTTTTTTTTTTTGCACTCATAGAATGAGAAGTAAAATCTACTTGGACAATTCCACAAACATACACTAAAAATGTAATTAGGGATTGGAGCTATAAGGGTGAGTGAGAAAGACATGGTTGATGACTCTGCAGCTTCTCATCCAGTAGAGAAAGCAAACATTTAAACACGCAATTACAGTACAAAGTACCTGCATTTCAATGATTCCCGGAGGCTTTGATACTTTTTGGTCCTCCCAGGAGCTCCCGGCAGGGCATTTTCGCACAACCGTGTCATGACTGCCACCTGGCTGGCAACAACTGTATGACGTTATGAATGATATGATATGTCCTCATTTCAGAAATATTAAAATTATGGAAAATGGGCATCTTGGAATTTATGAACCACAGCAGCAACCGCTTCGATAAAGACGTTGGGAAAGACACAGCGACAGTCACAGACACGATGCTCGAAGTGGAAGAAGCCTTTCCGAAGGAAGAGCGGTCTCCTCTGAGAACTGAAAGGGGGCAGGAGTTTCTGAAAGGCATGGGAAAGATGGCTCCAGGCAGAAGTCACTTTCCTTGACATTTTCCTATCTTTGAATCATGGGATTTGGGGACCAGTTTAGCATATGTGTACATACTTTAGCACTTTATTTTGTTTTAGCAGCATTTTTTTTAAAAAAGGAAATTTTATCTGGAAACCTAATACGTCCAACACCTAAAGGGCTGGTTGCTCTGACCAACGGAGTTGGGGCACGTTGGGCTCCACCCACTTCCCTTCCTCCGTCCCTTTCACTGGGCCCCCAGGAGCGTGGTTTGAAAAGCACTGGGCTAGATGGTCCCAAGATCCCTCCTTCTTCTAATGCTCTGCAACCCAAGGTGACACGCTGGCTTGGAGGCAATCTGAAGCTCAATTCGGGGAAGAGATTACATAGCTGGTGAATGACAAAGGTGAGCTCTGATGCCAGGCAGTCTGACTCCACAGCCCGTATTCTTAACCTCACGCTACACCGACTCCAACAGTGTCATTCCTGTTTTTTCTATCTGTGCAGTGGGGAAAATACCATATTCTAAGGTCACTGGAAAACAAGTGAGCTTCGTCTCTTTGCACATGAGCAGTGGTCCTCTGGGTGTGCCCAGACAGATCTTGTTGCTTTATTTGCAGACTACCCTCAAACTCTGTGTCATATGTCACACGACTTTGTGGTTTGGGGATTTAGGGAAGCTTTAGCTAGCTGACTCTTCTGTTTCAACTCTTCTGTCTTGAGTTGGGGACTTGGTGTGATGCCGTCGGTGCCTGATCCAGACCAGAGGCTTTACTGACAGGTCTGCCTTGGGTCCTTCTCCTCAGTGCGGCCTCCAGCCTTTTCACTCGGTCTCTCTGCCAGGCTGACCGCCTTTGGTGCCCAGTGGTGCAGGGGGCCAAGAGTGAGTCTTCTAGGAGAAAAAGTGGAAGTTGTGAGTCTCTTAGGGCCTGGACCCAGAAACAGACAGAGCAGTCACAGACCCTCCCACATGCAAGGAATGGGGATACAAATCCAACCTTTGACAAGGGGAATGCCAGAGAACGTGAGGCTATCTTTCATCTGCCACAGGCTCTGGGAAAGAAGTCTATTGGCACAGGCAGCAGGCAGCCAACATGACGGTTGCAGTCTGGATTCATATTTTCCCCCTCTGGTCTCAAGAGTGATGGAATTACAATATGCTAGAGCATTTGTGAGGCAATTCACTTAGTTATCTAAGGGTGAAGATTGTTCTTTACCGTGGGAGGGGAAGGCTGAATATAGGAGCTGCTAGAGTCTGTTTAAAGAAATCACTAGTCTCAGAAAAAGTGGGAGACCAGTTTGAATAACATAAGTGGGTCAAGGGCAGAAGAGCAAGAGAGAGAGATCATTTTAGGGCAGAAAAGGTTTAAGGTTACATGTTCTTTTACTGTGGCTTAAGAAATTACATAGCTGTCAAGTACTGAGCGTTTGGGATGGCTGAAAGTTATGTTCCAGTGTCTTCTTTAAGGGATGAGATGGTAGTAGCCTCTGAGAAAAGAGGTCTAGTCTTGTAAATGCTCCTGATGACCCTGGGAAGAGAGGAGGCAGTGGGAAGATCTGGTTTAGCTTTAGGAATATAAAATACAAGGTAAAATGAAAGAACTGAGATGCTAACAGGTACCACGTGAATAGAGAGAAGCTACTTGAGTCTTGAAAGGAAGGAGTCCAGCAGTAGTTTCAGCTTCAAGAATTAATAAAAATTAATTCAGACTTTGGGATGCATGTGGGGGGAAGTGAAGGTGGAATCATATGTGAGATGTAGTGGAAAACAAAAAGAAAGCTCTTTTTGGACAAAAGGGAACAGCGGAACTTAGCCTGGTGGATAGAGGAGAAAAGTAAGCGTGGGGGAAGGCACAGAAGAACCAATGCACGGGGAGACCAGAAGGAACGAGGCCAACAGGCGTGTGGCAGAGAGGACACACAGCCTACATAGGAACCCGGCTGGAGGAAGCAGGAGGCTACGGCAGCTGAGGGTTATCGGAGAGGCAAAAGAGAACATTGCAAATTTACATTGCCATTATTACTTTTATTGTTGTGTTTATTGTTATTGTTATTGTTACTTCTTTGTAATTTCCCAGGGCAGTTATTTCAAACTTTTTCCACTCTCTAAGCTATTGTGCAATCTTATTTTCAGCCAAGGCCAATATCCCCTACTCTACTAAGAACATTGAGGCAAGTGATAGGAATTCATTAACTTCTTTCAAGTTTGCATCAGATTGTCTGTGTATTCAGTAATTATCTCTTCTTCATTCCAAATTTGAATGTCTTTTCTTCTTCAAGGTACTCTTGATGCCATTCCCTCCGGCTTCCTGCCGGAATTGGCTCTTTAATCATCCATTTCTTTTTCACATATTCAGCAACTCCTGCTCTTCTGCCTTCTTCTGAGAAGAGTTTCACATCTCTCCTGTGCTGAAAACATTTTTATTCCTCTATGTGCAAATACAACAAACTGTACGTTTTTATTTTTTAATTTTTACTACTAAGTTTCCTACAAAAGAAGTCTACATTTTTTAATCCCCAAGTTAAATATTTAAAGTTTTAAGTAAGAAAAGAAAGTATAGCACTTCAAAAGAAAATGAAATCACACGGAGGAGAAGACAGTAATTTGACTGTCCTTCAGCAAAAGATGAGGACAGTGGAGCCGGTCACCGGTGGTTCTTGAAGCGAAGGAGGTGGAGGTGGAGGTTAAGGAGAGGGTGGATAAAGTGCATCTGCAAGGAGTTTGTAAAGATTCCATTTCAAAGAAAGAGAAAAAGGTAGGCAGATAAGAGAGTTAAAATCACAGGGGTGAATATCATACTTGATCTGATGCCGGGAAAAATGAAAAATATATAAAAAGTAATACACACACCTACACATACATTCGTGTAGGGAAATCTATCCCTATGTGTATAGGCCTTCATGTGTGTGTTTTATAAGAAAGTGACGGATAATATTTTTGAACTTTTGTCCTTTTGAAAGATAAATTATAAATATTTATAATATACAGTATTATTCTTAAGCCATACAGATCTGTAAGAAATAATATAATACTTTGTTTCCTTTATTATTATTATTTAATATTTTTATTTTATTTTAGAGAGAGTGGAAGGGAGGGAGAAAGAGAGGGAAAGAAATAACAGTGTGACCGACTGTCTTCTGAAATGTCCCAAATGGGGGTGGGGAGCACAGTGCCTGCAAATGGGGGTCGAACTGGAGACCTTTAGATTTGCTGATGGCAACCGACTGAGTCACGCCAACCAGGGGAATACTCTGTGTCCTTTAAATCAACTTAGACCCTAGCCTGGTTTCTCTATTCTGAGAAATGCGGTATCAATCCTGATTGTGACTCTCTCCCCTCTCTAAGACTGCACACGAATCCAGAGCCCTGTTTAGTGCTTAGGAAACAAAGGCAGAGTTTCAAATGTCTAGTCCATTGTGGTCACTGCTGATACCCTCATGACCTAAGCGTCCAAGGAGCCTTGAAAGTCAGTTGTTCTGTGCTTTGGTGCCGCGTGTTGAACACAACTGTTCTGTGGGTTTGCTACTGGTCCTGGGGCTTTGCCAGGGAACAGAAAGTAAATCTTTTAGATCTTGCTCTCCTTCCAAACTGCCCCCAAAATCCATTTCCCAACCCCTAACATAGACAGACTTACACACACACCCTCAATGGGACTCTGGAATAATCTGATGAGTTATAGACTTCAACGAAAGGTGATTGTTGAACACCTTTTGCTTAGAGCCCTACAAATACCCCCATGGACTCTGGTTCAGGTTTGAGGACAGTTAAGAACTATAACTTGAACTCTGTTCACTCTGGAGAATAATAAAAGCAAAGCATAAACACACAAAGACAAGGGTACAAGGTGTAGGATCAGCTCCTTGCGGCCTCCCTCATGTCTGACAGATGCACACCCAGTCTCTGGGGTCCCAACAGCCCCTGAAAAGGGAAGTGTCCTCCAGGTTGGGGTAGGGACACTGCCTTTTGTATTTCCAGCCACATCAGCACCCAGAAATAACATGGAACCATAAAAGGCAATACTTCAAGCCCTCTAGGAAGCCATGTGAACCAGATAAAAAGTCTGGGTTTCAGGCCTTGTAATTATTGCTTTGCCAGCATGGGGACTTTCTCTCTTTATCTGAGTTTCTCATTTAAGTCCACTGTAGGACTTTCTGTGGTCAGGCCTGGCAACAACCGCCACACTGAGGGAAAGATATTAGAAAGAGCCTGTCTACCTTCTTGGAAAGGGGAAAGGGAAATACAGAAGAAAAAATACACGTTAATACAGCAATAACCTCTGCCAAACATATGTAAATATCTTTTATTACTTCAGGGAAGCAAATTAAAGAAACATTTTGATGAATGGACCATTGTCCTGGGACGTATTTGATTTCTGTTTTTCAAATTATAGTTTCCAAATATCCTGAGTAAGGTTTATGACAAAGATATTACTTCCATTTAGACAGTTGGATTTGTAGTTGTTTATTTTAATCATCTATTTTAGGAATTCATTTCTGGCATAATGAATATGATAATGTCTTATCTGAGTCTGGGTTTTGCTCACTGAAAGAGAAATATTGTCAAAACTATAATTAACTGGCAGCAATTAACTGGAATTATTTACTGGGATATTGGCAACAGTAATTGCTCAATTAATATTGTGTGATTTCTTTGAAAACAGCAAAGTATGACTGATGAGATTTCTGTAGCAATTTTCCTCTAAAACATTTAGGGAAATAATCAATACAGATCTGTTGCCAAACCCTAATATTTATCTAGGGGCTAAACAATTATATCTAGTCATCCTTAATAATTAATACACTTCTCTTTATTTATGATATAGCAATACAGTCCCTAATAAGAAATGATAGCCTAAGGTATCCACCACTTTCAGTAAGGCATGGGCTTTGAGATTTCCCTCAGTGGCATGGAAAAGGTTTCTTACTGAGGAAGTCGCTTTGCCACGGCCTCCCCGGTGTATAATTGTATGTGTCCGTCAGTTGGCTGACTGCTGGTCATAGTGCTGTCCCAGAGAGCCCCTCCACTAAAACAGGGACCAGACACAGAAACCTCCTAAGCTAATCAGATGTTCATTTCCCCCCAGTGTTGACCTCCTGAAGGGCAGAGTAGAAATAATGAAAAGAAGTCACGTGGGAAAAGATAATGGTTGATCATTTCTTAGATGTGACGAAATACAGAAATTTAAAGATCCAATAATTAATTATAACAAATTCCAATCATACTTGGATACATCCTGTTGGCACTACAGAAATATGAAAGTAAAAAGAAGATTTTAAAAACAGAAAGAAGGACAGGTGCTATAAAAAATGGCAGTTAGACTAATAGCAGACTTAATAACAGATCCAGAGAATGGCGGGATAATTTATTTAATTGTTGAGGGGGAAAAATAGTTACTCCAGAATTGTAACCTTTGCTAAATTCTTAGGAATAAACATGAAATAAAGACACTTTCAGATGTAAAAACGTGAAAAATTTGCAGCTACTAGGTATTCACTGAAGGAAAACTTAAACAACATGCTTGAGAGAGAATACAATGTTTTTGGAGGGGGTGATAAAAATGTTATAAAATTAATTGTGATGGTCATAAAATTTTGAACATCCTAAAACCATTGTATTTTACACTTTATTGCATCAAAAAAAGTGAATTGTATGGTGTATGTAGAGGATTGAATACTGTCTCCCTGAAATTCATGTCTACCTGGAACCTCAAAATGTGACCTTATTTAAAAGTAGGTCTTTCAGCATATAACTAGATTTTTCTTCTCAAGAAGAAGGTATCCTGGATTTAAGGTAGGCTTCAAATCCAATGACTGGTGTCCTCATAAGAAGAGAAACACACAGACTTAGGGAGATGACACCTGAGGATGGAGGCCGAGAATCATTTATGTTGCCGCAAACCAAGGAACGCCAGAAGCCTTTGGAGACGGGGACAGGCAAGCAGAGATTCTCCCCTTTTGCCTGTGAAGAGAGTTTGGCCCTGTGACACTCTGATTCCAGACTTGTGGCCTCAGTACCTGTGAGAGTGACATTTCCAGTGTTTTAAGTCACCATGTTTGCGGTGATTCGTTACCACAGCCCTAGGAAACAAACACAACATGTGAATAGTGTGTCACTAAAGCTGAAGTTCTGGGTATGATGTTCTTGAAGGAGAGAATAAATTGTCCAAGAAGGAATTCTGGGAAGCGAGGACTGATGAATAAGGGACTTGGGAACTCTGTGGGTAAGCCTGGAAAAAATAATTTGATGGTATAAATAATACTTGATTGGGGTAGTTAAATTAAGATAGAACATAAATATTCAGTAAAAGTAACATGTAAGATGGGAAAATGATAGGAGTTAAAGGTAAAATATTTGGGAGGAGCTTTAAAATATGGAAAAATTTTGCATGTTGAAATCGTAAGATGAACAATTAAATGACTTAAAACAGCATATGTAATTTTAAAAACTGTACAAAGAAAAACTGGAATTACAAAGTTAAACTTGCAAAAGAAGAAAGAGGGAAAAGAGGCCAAAGTCCCTTGGAAGATGGACGCTGTCATCTCGGGTGAAAAAAAAAAAAAAAAAGAGGGCCCGGCGCATGCGCTCTCCAAGGGATCTCAGAAGCAAAGAGACTCGAAGATCGAAGTGAAAGGAATGGTTCTAAGGTGACCGACTATCCTGGTTTATGCTACTGTCTCCACTTTTGTGTATGTTTATAAACATCCATAATAAAAAGGCAAGTCAGAGAAAAGGGATATCAGTGGAGGAATGACAAGTATTTTAAAACATAGTAAGACAGTTCTGTGAACAAATCTGTTTCCATGAATGAAGAAACATAGACAAAAGGAAAAATTTCCCAGAAAATAGAACTTGGCAAAATTCAATCAGGAATAATAAATTTCAGTACTCACATAACTATGAAAACATTAAAGCAGTAGTTTAAAATATCTTCACAAAGAAAATACTAGGCATTGACACTTTTACTACTGAGTCCTCTCAAGGCTTCATGAAGGAGTTAAATTGCAATGCTTTAAAACTTTTCCAGAGAATATAACAAGAGTGAACACTCTCCAATTTGTTTTATGAGACTTGTGAGTTTTGAAACTAAAACCAGACTAGGATATTATAACAAAAGAAAATTATAGGACAGTCTCATTCAAAAGCATGCATTCAAAAACATTTGAAAATATTAGCAAACAGAGTCTGCCAAAGCAAAGTATGAAAATACAAAAACGTGTTCAGGTTGGATATATCCTACCAGTCAAATTCCTCTCCTAGAAATTGGACTTCTGTAGTCTTTAACCTGTTGTAGGAGCCACTCGGGACAGCTGAGCCTTGCCTGGTTTCTTTCCGTTTGTGTCTTTGCTAGGAGAGTTTCTCTGAATCAGGCTTTGTTCTCAGCTTCTACCAGGATTTGGCAAATGCTCCCAGAGAAGAAAGTAGCCAGTGGCCATGATCGAATCTCCCCTAGAAAGGACGCTTCTGTCTTTGGAGTTTTAGTTCATGTAATCGTAATTGTTTGTATAGCTTTTCATATTCCTTACTTTTGGGTATTCATTTGAATGAATATATTCTCACTTACCCGTCCATTTTCTTCTGATGGATGCTTGAGTTGTTTTCAGTATTTGACTATTATGAGTAATGGCACTTGTATCCCGAAGCACATGTACAAGACAGACCTAGACCAAGAGTGAAATTGCTCAGTAACAGGATATGTATATGTTCAACTTCGGTAGTTAATGCCAAGTGATTTTTGCAAATTGTTGACCAATTTATATTCATGTTAGCAAAGTGTGAGAACTTTGTTTTTATTTTAGCTATTGTGATAAGTACACAGTGAGAACTCATTGTGTCTTCAATTTGTATTTGCCAGATTACTAACGAGGTTGAGAATCTTTTTTTTTTTCTGTTTACTGACCAGTTGGATGAGTTTTTTTAAATTGAATTTCCTGTTCAAGTCTTTTGTCCATTTTTCTTCTGTAGTCATCTTTCTTTCATATTGGTTTTCAGAAGGTTTTAATATATTCTGGATATGAGTCCTTGGCCAGAATTATATATTATACATCATTAATATTCAAGTGCAAAGGAAAAACAATTTTCACAGAGCTAGTGAATATTACACTCATAATTAACAAATAACATAGCAAGTAGTTATTAAAGTTTAGCTTGTTTAAGAATTACCTAAGTATACATAACAAAACACAGGTTTCTGGACAGTCCCTTTCCCAAGAGATTCTAAGTTAGCAAGGATGCAGTGATACTCAGTATCGTACATTTTCACTAGCATCTCAACTTGGAGAAACCTTGGTCTAAACATCACTGTCTGCCCCCGAAGCATGGGAATGAGTAATTAGTAGCTGAGTCCTTCTCTGACTGTTGCAATTACACTGACCAGTGCATAGCCTTCTTCAGTTTCTAACTTCTGTAATATTTTACTGGAATTCCCAGAAAAAGCCCAGTTTCTTAATGCTCCAGTTTCCTTCTCTGTGAATTAATTATGCACTCACACTATTTCATATTTCCAATGTGCTGAAAGTGCATTCCTGGAGCAGGACTGCATGCATTAAAACATTTGAAATAAATAGAGATTACACTGGAGTGGAGCTCATGGGCTTGCATTGGACCTGTAATATTAAAATGCTCACCATCTGTGTTGAATCAATATTTATTCTTTTCACATTTGAATGTAGTCCTGACTTGAAGACAAAGTGCTAAGAAATATATTCCAAAATGAATCAGATAATTAAGTACCTAAACTCATGCCTCTTCCATTTCCTTCAGGCTCCATTTCAATAATCCACAAACTCTTGCTACCACTTGATACTTGAATATAAAGCACTAAAGTGTCAATTGCCAAGTGTTTATTTTTAGGGGTCAGGGAAGGGTTAGAACATTCTGAGTCTGGGTTTCATTCTTTTCTGAATTTCCTGTGCAATTTTACGGCCATCCATCTGCACTCAGGGTTCTAGTAGAATAAAAGAAAGATTCCAGTAGTTTTCTTTCATTGGTAACTGTTTCTAAAAGCACCTTCCCAATGGAAGTGTAGGTGCTTATGTGAAAAAAAGGTCATTACATCTTGAATTTGGAATAATGCAGTTAGGGGAATAAGCTTTCCACTTTCCACGCAGCATACCCTCTTACTTTCAATTTTAAAGCAAGCAAATCTTCCCCAAAAGCTTTTGTGAGACTTCCTCTGCTGACCTATTGAAATGAAGCATTTACTTTCTGAAGATCTACAAGGACAGTGACATAGTCATGTGACAGTTACTGTTTTTATCCCCACAGCAAGTTATCCCAGGGGCTCCTCCCAACTTCAGGCAATGGGCCCTTTCTCGACCCACCCCAATATTAGCGGACAAAAAAGACACTGAAGTTTTGTCCAATAGGAGCGCCCATATCCCTGGATATATCACTTGGTTCCGAAGTGACTTTATGACATGAGCCAACCAATCAGACTCCTTAGGATATTTCTACTGGGACAAGGGGAAATTTTTTTCTCTTCCTTCTGTTATGCTGTTGCTGGAAGGATATGAATCTGAGGCCTCTGGCAACTACCCTCCTCTTCATGCTTCATACAAATGGAGTCTGCCAATGTTAGGAGAAAATGCCCCCGGCCCCCCGCCCCCATCCGCCGCTCAGATGGAGGCACAGCTGATAACATGAGACAAAGGATCTTAACGATCTGGTCCTGGCCGTATTTAAACTTGATGCAGGGGCCACTCTTTCCCTTCCCAGATACAGAAGTCAATACTTTCTTTTCTATTTTACTTTAAGCTAGTTAAATTTTTGCTATTTGCATCTACAAATGTCCAGTTGAAAATAAGCATCATCAACCACAACAGCAAAAACCCAAAATGGAAATGTGAAATGTTCTGGAACTGAGTAACACCTTTAATTGTGTACATGAGTTTGTTGGTTACGTCACAGGCCTTGCCATTTTCCTCTAAAACTTGGTTTGTGTCAGGAATGTTTGCCCCTCATATGTACAACATTAGTAAATTACTATTTCTTGACTAGGGGAATAGGGAACTCACTAAGTTGAAGCAAATTCCTTCCCTAGTTCTTTCACAAACTGGACACACTACCACCTTAAGCTCTGGAAGCCAAAAATCACTGTGGAGATGGAAATGGCCCTCTCTTCAGGGGAGAGCTCAGAGCAGCTGAACAGGTCCGTTCTTGCAGGGCTTCATGAGCCCTAGCTCTAACTTATTAACACTTTAGGGGGAATTTTGCCTTTGCCGCTGGAGATGTTATTCCAGTGTTTACAAGTCACATGGGTTAAAGATAGTGTATAGCTTGTCATATACACTGGGACACTTTTGAGAGTGAAAAGGGCCTCTGTTAATTAGACCTGGGACAACAGGTGTACCCCAAGGACACGCTGGGAACAAGGCTATATAGGCATTCCAGCCAAAGATGACATTGGCTCTTTCTCTAGACTAGTGGTTTTCAAACTGGTTCCACATTGTATTTTCCTGGGAGACTTTAAAAATATTTCAGAAACCAGATCTCTTCACCGAGAGATGTTGATTGAATTGTCTAGGGTGTGATCTGGGAATTGCACTACAAAAAAAATTCTTTTGGTAATTCTATTGCCTAGCCAGGTTTGATAGTATAACACCATTGCTTGAGTTTAACTATTTTAACTTTAGTATACAAATATCTAAAGGTGAGAGGCAAAAGAATAAGACCACCTGGTATCTCCTCTTCCACTGGCTAGGCATGTAATCTTGGACAAGTAATTGTCTGGTCTTAAGTGGCTTCACATCTAAACAGTGGGGCTTGGACTGAAAAAACTCCCAAGACCTATTGAACTCTGATATTCTACAATTCCGATCTTGTTGAAGAATTCTTCTTTCAAGGGATTAAACATTTTTGAAATCAGAGCCTATTTCCCCCAGTCTCAGGTCATGAGAGAACACTCCTTGGAGGACGTTACTTGGAGGAAGGATAAATCAAGTTCATTTTTTAAAAGCCAAGGATTTGTGGTATAAATGAAGTGATAGAACATACCCACATATTTGTTCCAGCTTCGTTTGACAGTGCATAACTGTTCCAATGCCAGCTCAGAGGATGAAAGCCTGCAGCCCTCAGAGAGATTATGTAATCTTTGCAATCTAATCCAGCACAACATCCAACAACAGAAATGTCAAAGGACCTGGTTACTTTCCTCAGAAGGAATTTTTATGGCTTTATGCTGCTGTGGGTGTGTCTTGGTAATGACTTAACTCAGTATGTTCTCCTACCTATAAATGGAGATAAACTGAGGGCTACACGATCGGTCTAAAATAAGAGGCCTAGCTCAGGGTGTGAAATGCATTTTTTTATGATTCAGTTTCTTATTCCCTTCAAGAACAAGATCCTTTAAAGCCTTAATGCTAGTATTGGATTACTTTAAGAAATATAAGCGTATAAAAACCCTCTCACCTCTGCTCTGCTCTGGGTGCTTCTATTGCCCTGTCTAGGTCAGCGCATCAGGCAGGACTCTAAACACTTCCCACTCTGCGCCGCAGTACCTCCTCCTCAGACTTACCAGCTAGCAACCCTCCCTCCCTGCAGATGCCCGTCTCCTCTTTCTGCAGAGCAGTGCCTCACAAATGAAAAGGTGGGAGACTATCTCACTATTTAGCATTTAATTCCTGAGTTCATCATATTTGTCCAAAAACATAACTGAGTTCCTGTTGGGTCTTCAGTAGACCTTTAAATTTTATACTACACCAAGGTTTTTGTTTATTTGTTTGCTTTGTTTTGTTTTTCTCTGCATCTCTGCATCTCAGCCTGTAAGGCCTCCCAAAAGTGATCCATGCTGCAAAATAATTTTTTTCTGCCTCGGTTTCACCCTCCCTCCCCCAAAAACCTTTCTTTTCTGGCAATGGTATCAGGTAAGAACTAAGAGGAAAAAAAAATCAGATTTAAAAAGGAAAATAATCTTTATTTTATTTTATTTTATTTTTTTAAAAGATTTTACTTATTTATTTTTAGGGAGGAGGGAAGGGAGGGAGAAAGAGACAGAGAGAAATATCAATGTGTGATTGCCTCTTGTGCGCCCCCAGCTGGGGACCTGGCCTGTGCCCTGAGTGGGAATTGATCCAGCCACTCTGTGGTTTGCAGGCCAGCATTCAATCCACTGAGCCACACCAGCCAGGGCTGGAAAATAATCTTTAAAGATTCTATTTTTCTTCTTATATGAATTTCTTAGGATACATCAAGTTCAATAAAGTTCATGTTTTGTGGTACTTGATATGCATTTCCCCTTATAGCAGAGTAGTAATGACATTAGCTGTTTAACCAGTCCCCCTAAAAGCCGTTTAACTTTCCTGTAATATGTAAACACAGGACTATGCGTAAATGACATACAAGCGAATAACTGAACAGAAGCTAGGGAGGAGGAGAGCTAGTCCGCAGAGAGAAACTGAGTGTGATATTCATACCTGAGAGGTATTTTTTCTCTTTTCCTGGGTAAAACAGTGGTCCTAGGCAAATCTATTCTGCTCACCAGAATCTTTTGTATCCTACCTTCCTTCCTATTTATAATTTTTTTCAACATCTTCAGGGACTCTCTCCGGCACCTTCTCAGGTTTGTAACTATACAGTTGTCTCTTGAATAACGTGAGTTTGAACTGCACAGGTCCTCTTCTACATGTATTTTTTTCTTTTTATTGTCATTCTATTACAGTTGTCCCAATTTTTCCCCCTTTGCCCTCCTCCGCCCACCACCCCTCTGCTCCCACGGTCAATCCCTGCGCCGTTGTCCATGTTGATGGGTCATTCATACATGTTCTTTGACTAGTCCCTTCTCCATCCTGCCACCATTATCCCCCTTCTTGTATTTCTTTTTCAACAAATAACGGTAATGTTTTTGATCGATGGTTGGGAATCCAGAGATGCAGAGGGCTGAACGTATGAATTGATCTATGCCATTTCATATACAGGACTCAAGCATTCATGAATTTTGGTATCCACGGGGTCCTGGAACCAATCTCCTGAAGATGGTAGGGAACAACTAAGCTTAAGGGTAGTCAAGAGTTATACGTGCATTTTCAACTGCACAAGGGTCAACACATCTAACCCTGGCATTGTTCAAGGGTCATCTGTAGTTTTTTTACCTGCCTTTCTCACTGAAGGCCTCTTGGCTCCACTATTCAGTATTTGTTCCCTATTCAGACTCTTCAAACCTCTCAAATGAAATCTCTCTTATCTGAAACTCTTCCTAATCACATGTAGTATAAAACAATCTGATTTAGCTCTGACCTATGTGGCTCACTTGGTTGGGCACTGTCCTGCTAACTAAAAGGTTGTTGGTTCAACTCCAGGTCAGGGCACATACCTGGGCTATGGGTTGGTCCCCAGTTGGGGCTTGTTCGAGAGGCAACCCAATCTATGTTTCTCCCTCACATGGATTATTTTCTCCCTCTCTTTCTCTTTCCCTTCTCCTCTCTCTAGAATCAATAAAAAATATTTTAAATCTGATTTAAATATAAAATTCTGATTGTTTGTAATTTAAAGGAAGACATGTTAGCCTGAAAGTACCTCCAGTAGTAGAGTTTTATATAACAAGACAGGTTAACTGTCATGTTTGCTGAGTGCTTAGAAATAGATTTTGTTTACTGTCTTTACAGAGGCTTATCTAGGGACTGGGTTTTATTTAAGTGTCATTTTGCAAGTTTGTACTGTGCATCTGGGACAGATGTTACTCTGGGGCTGAGGCTGGGTTACATACAGCCCTGTAGGGTTGGACTTCATTTCTCCTTCCATTGATCACAGGAAATAAATGTATTAAACAACAAAATGATAACATAAGTGCCTTTAATACTCACTCACTTATTTTTTTACCAGATCTATATCCCTTAGTACAGCTCTATTTAAATCTCTAAAATACCCCCTCCTCTCAATGTTGCTCTTTTGTCTAAGCTCCAAAAACACTATGAACCTGGGTCAGTGAATATTCCCTGAACATCCCTGAAAATTCCTCTATTGTAGAAGTAATATAATCACATTATAGAAAATTTGGGGCAGAAAAAGGAAAACATCATCTACAATAGTATTACCCTGATATAAATTGCTACAAATTAGTATATTACTTTGGCTCCTTTCTCCCTCATTTTTTGTTTTTTGCTTAATAAAATTTTCCTAATTATTACACTGAGCACTCTACCTCAGATAAAACACTCAGGTTTCCCTCCTACTTTAACCCAATGGATCTCAGTGTACTTGGCATCTAAGGAGGATAATTATTAGCAGCTATTTTATATACTTTAGAAGTTTATATGTCAGAATCGGATTGTCAAGTAGGTTCATGTTAATGTCTGTTAAATTCTGAAAGTCCAGGGACAAAGTCTACATTTACCTTAGAAAAAGATGATAATTTCAAAAGTAATAACTAAATACCATTTCTTCATGTGATACTATTAGTATGATGTTCATATTTTCATATATTTGACATTATGATGCTATATATTAGTCTCCTATATTCTTGTTTGGATAATAAAAGGATGTGTCAAGCCTTGTCAAGATGTCTCTACATTATGATGTAATCAATGATACTGACTAGTTGAAGAAAGCCTCTTATTACCTTTTTTGGGCCCAATTTCCTCATTTGTAGCAATGGAACTGAAATAATGATTTGTAAGGTTCAGTCTCATTTCAGTAGTATATTCTGTAGAGCTGAGAACCTGAAGCATTTCCTTGCTTTAGCACAGAGTTATTTTTAGATAAAAGTGCCTTTTGTGTTCTGAGGACATACCATGTATGACACTAGTCTTCGAAGGTTTTTTCCTTAATATCTTCTAAAATAATTTTGAAAATCTGTCTATCCTCTTATCCATCTAAATGTGCATTTAAAAATTCTCATCATAATTAAGAACAGTTGCAAATGATGTCACTTCCAGCATATTGTAAATATTAACCTTTAAAATAAAACTCTTTAACAAGAATTCAATATATTCTAAAAGTAATAGCAGTGTGTTAATAATGATAATCCATTGAAAAATTGGTGAGTAAAATTTTCAAACCAGAAATTTCACTTTTAGTTTGCTTTGTAGTTATATTTCTGTTCTACTCCTCTCACAGAATTTTATCCTAACTTAATATATTTTATGCTTACATTTTTTTATTAATCATCATATTGTTCTGTAATAAAGTATGAAGTCTGTTCAGAATAAGTCCAGCCATTGTTGTATAACAAGAACAGTTTGTGTGACATTGATGTAATCTGGCAGCCAAGGGGAGTGGACTGCAATTCACATACATGAACAATGATGACTTCGTACTTGGGAGCTGTGTGAGGTCCCAAGGTGCCTTCTCTGAAGGGGACTGAGGTGTCATTGTCTTATGTACAATGTTTCTTATATCTTCTTCAAGGAATGACTCTATTTTTCATATTACATGACTGGGTACTTTCTGGACAGACCTCATATGTATACCCATTTGGAAATAATTTTTAAAGATTTGTGTCTATAAGGGTATGACTATTCAAAATTTTTTGAAATGGTTTTTCATTATAGTTATTAGTATACAATTGAACTAAACAGCACAGATGTAAATTTTGACACAGAATTACTAAGGGAATGCATTTCTTAGAGAGATGGTTGAAAATTTTCACAAAGGACTTCATGTAGACATGGGTGAATATTATTGCTAGAATGAGACAGGCTTGAACATCAATTCTGCCTTAATATTTACATTTAGAGATGGAAAGATTATACTTACTTATACAAGTGGACAGGCACGGAAGTTTTTACAGTGATGCCACTCAGTTTGTGAACTCTGGAGTCCCATGCAAAAAATCGTATATGATCTTTGTGATAGTTAATTTTATGTTAACTTGATTAGGCTATGGTGCCTGTTTATTTGTCAAATACTGGTCTAGACATTGCTGTGAAAGCATTTGTGGAGATGATTCATATTATAAACAGTTACCCAAAGAAAGATACATGAAGTTAGGTAGATGCCAATGTAAATGCAGATACACATACAGCTATAGATAGGTTGATTTGGTTCCTCTTAAAGTTTTTAATGTAAGGAATTGAATACTCCTTGGCTGCAGAAAATGATACCTTACCCAGTCCTTAATTAACTTTCCGATCATCTACACCAGCATTTCAAATAAGGTCTTTGGTGCTCCAGAAGCTTTTACATCCCTAAGACAATGCTTTTTCACTGTGAAGCAGAAGGGAAACAATCATGAAAGAAATAGACTTATTTCTGTTAAACTATCTTTGTCATTCCTCATGAAAATGCTCTTAGGTAGCCTCAGGGTTACCATATCCCAGACTGAAAACAGCTGATGTAAACCATTTTGCTATCCACATTGTTAAACATTTTTTTATCATTATTTATTTATGAATAGCATTTTGACTATGGCAGAAATTAAGGATGCTAACAATGATTCAGCATGGGAATAAGGCAAAAATTAATAACAATTAGTTATTTAGCAATATTTTAATACCATAAATGATGTTTCTGATATTCAGTTAAACACATTTCAAAAAACTAGAACACATTGATCAATTTCCTTATGGTTCATCTACAAATAAATCACATATTTTTATATATGTCTAGTTAATACATTAAGCTCAATTGAGTAATTGGTGCTCATTATTTATTTTACTACTAAAAGAACATATTGAGTTTTGCTTGGGAAATATTATTTGATGCAATATCTAAAACTCTCTTTTAGGTCACAAATTGGGAAAAAGGGATATAAACAACTTCATGACATCTAACCCAAATATTCTGATGCAGACAGCCCAGGGTTTCTCCCAGACTTAGCATAGTTTGGCTCATAGTAAGGAGGTTCATACACACTTGATGAATTGAACAAAAATGTGAAAATAGATACTCAAGTGATAAGTTCTCAAAATTATGGAAGCATTTGAAAGTGAGGCAATCACTTTCATAAAAATAACTGTTTTTATAGATTGACATGAAAGATATTAGAATATGATAACAAACTAGTTGAAAGGGCCCAGTGATAACAAAAGATGGACACCCATTACCTGTAGACTGTTTTATTTCATTTAGATAATTAATACTACTCACAGTGTGAAGTATTTTTACTAGTGAAATGTAACCTTCATTAATTAACTTTATAAAATACAATCTAAAAACCCTTAAGTGAATTCATATGCGTTAGTGTTCAGTAAGTGGTATCATTTCACTGGTTATTACCCCCAGCTCGCCGTGTTCTTTTCAGAGGTGAAACCCTGTGCCAATTCCCAGAAGTCCATGGTGTGTCAGTTGAACTGCCAGTGTTGATTACTGTTTGATGCATCATCTGAATTCCTTTCATTCTTGAAATTTTTTATTTAAGAACTACAACTTATTTGGAGAGTTAATGTTGCGAATCGAAAAAATCACCATTTTTTTGTGTATGTGTATGTGTGTGTTTGCTGTTTGGTATAATGTATAAACCTGATTCTAACAAAATTTACCAATGTTTGGAACATGATGTCTTATTTCAAAAATTTGAATAGCGATTATATGGTACCATAACTTACGGAAAAAAAGTAAGGCTTCATGGCCTCTAGTTTCCCAATTAAAATGAGCCTACTTCTAGGTTGGAAGAAAATGTCAGTAAGATCATTTCTCCTATTTGAAAATCATACAAAGCTTTTCGGAGTCACACAGGCCAACATGCAGCTAAATGCCATCTCCTCCCATCTATAAAAGCTGTTGTCTGCTTTAAAAGGGAAAGCTCTCAGCATGACTTTAATGTTGCATATCTGAAATACAGCTTGAAAAGCTCTTCTCAGGGCCGAACAGAGCGTGAAGGTAATGATTATTATCTACCTCACATTTAAAAAGAAGAAACAAACCAACACAAAGACTTACTTATTGACTTCAGGCCCTGCTGTAAAAAGTCCTTTCATATTTCTTTAAAAATCTGCTTTTATTCTGCAGGGTTACCTACTACTACTGCGATGATTTTTTTTTTCCCGTGTGCTATTATATTCAGCCATTTTTTCACTGAGGTTGTGCTACAGAATTTTTGCCTAAGTTCAAATGTAATTGAGTTAGAATATCAAAGATTACACTGACCGTAAGTCATTTATCCTAAACTACACCCTCAGAGTAGCAAGATACAGACACTGCCACCAATTAAATGTTGATGGCTCACCAGCCTTTCCCGCCCCCCCCCACCCCCAATGCTGTGCCAGCACTGGCTTACACTGGCTTGTCGGAGTTGATTGTTAAATTCTGAGGAATCATGGTGGTTGCTTGAAATCAGGAAGGGAGTATTTGTACCATGGAAATCAGAAGACATTACAAATCAGCGCTTTTTAGGCCTCCACGGAGAGCAGCTCTTTAAACACTAACCCTCATGCCACTGTTTATGTGTATGTACACACACACACTCAGTGATGTGGTACGGGCAGGGGTGAAAATTGCAGCGATTCCTCATTAATTGGCTGTTAAAATTCTCTGTAAGGTTGTGAATCAAACATACTATATTCTTGGGAGAAAAAGATGAAGGCTAGGCAAAGACGAATGTCTTGTCGGAAATTTATAAACTGGTTTTAGAACATACAGTTCTAGATTTTCTCTCCGATTGAAAACATGTTCCGTGAAAATGAATAAGCGGTTTATTATCTTAAACAAGGGCTCCATTTATGAGCAACTGGGTTTTTGTTAGGGGAAATTTCTTATAAGACTCTTGCCTCTTGCCTCAAAAAGGAGACCAAACTTAGACTCAATTCCCATTTAATTCGAGGCAATGTTTCTTGGCAAAGCAAGAGAATTCTAGTACTATTCTGCCAGTGTAGAGTTAGCTGCAAGGCACGCTGTTCCAAATGCTGCTGCTTGTACTGTTTCCATTTACAAGAGTGTTTATCGTATCTAATCCAATACACACTGGGAAGGTAAAGAGTCCATGTTGGTGGTGGTTCTATGAGTTTCACTGAGTTTCACTGAGAGGGCATACCTGCCTGAGCAGTTATGGGCACTGAGACTGGATGATGTGTGAATGAACTGACATTAGCGTCTATTGCGCCTAAATAACCTTCATAATGTAATACAGAGATTCCTCTCTGCCACCTGAGTTCACATGGTAAAACTTCTTGAATTTAGAGACTTCTAAGATTGATACGCAGACCAATGCAGTCCAAGATTCTCTCATAGGCTACTTTTCAAAAAAACAGGTGAGGCTTAGGTCATATTTCTATTCATTCATATTTTCTTTCACAGAGACAGCCCTGAACAATAATAAGAGCTTTATCGTGGTCTTGTATAATTTTACTCTTTAATAAACAAGATTGAAGTTATGACAGAAAAACATGTAATTACTATAGGATGGGTTGTTTATCTGTGACTGATATATACACATCTCTACGTGATGATTTCGGTATTCATCTTTAGTACAGTGTTTTTTCATTTCATTTTTACAAGATTTGAAATTAAACTAGATGATAACATTTTGTAAATTTGCCATTTGTTTTGGAATAGTATATGTATTTTCTACTTGAGAGAGTCCATATTAAAAGTTCCGCACATGATTAAGATCTTGTCAATTTCCTTATTGATTTATATAACTTGTCTGTTTATCCTTCTTGGTGAATTATTTCCTTATAATCTAAAATATTAGTCTTTGTCCTTTCTAATGTTTTGAAACAAGATTTCGCTATTAAATGTTAATACATCACATTTCTTTTTGTTAATATTTATCTGTCAAGAATTTTTTCATTTTCATTTTTTATATTTTATTTCATTTTGTTTGAGGGCTTTATAAATCCCATAATCTATATTTTAAAAACTGAACTGTACCTGAAAATTTGTGCCTTTTAAAATGTAAATTTAAGACATTCATGTTTCTGGTAATCTTTAAAAATTAAGCAGAGAGGGAGAGACTTCAATCTAATGAATAAACATAATTTTATACTCAACATAAAACATATCCATGTCTATCAAATAATGACTCAAAGCTTTAGAGTTTTAGTTACCTCAATTTAGCGATCTTCTTTCTAAAAGTTTACTTTAAATGGTCTTAACATTTATCATTTAAACATGTACTATATTTAAACCACTCAATTTTTTTAAATATATTTTATTGATTATGCTATTACAGTTGTCCCATTTCTCCCCCATCATTCCCCTCCACCATGCAGACCCCCTCCCACCCACATTCCCCCCCTTTAGTTCATGTCCATGTGTCATAAGTTCTTTAGCTTCTACATTTCCCATACCATTCTTGCCCTCCCCCTGTCTATTTTCTACCCACCATCTATGCTACTTATTCTCTGTACCTTTTCCCCCTCTCTCCTCCTCCCACTTCCCTGTTGCTAACCCTCCATATGATCTCCATTTCTGTATTTCTGTTCCTGTTCTATTGTTTGCTTAGTTTGCTTTTGTTTTATATGTGGTTGTTAATATCTGTGAGTTTGCTGTCTTTTTACTGTCCTATTTTTTATCTTCTTTTCTTACATAAATCTCTTTATCATTTCATATAATAAGGGCTTGGTGATGATGAACTCCTCTTTTAACTTGACCTTGTCTGAGAAGCACTTTATCTGCCCTTCCATTCTAAATGACAGCTTTGCTGGATAGAGCAATCTTGGATGTAGGTCCTTGACTTTCATGACTTGGAATACCTCTTTTCAGCCCCTTCTTGCCTGGAAGGTCTCTTTTGAGAAATCAGCTGACAGTCTGATGGGAACTCCTTTGTAGGTGACTGTCCCCTTATCTCTAGCTGCTTCTAGAATTCTCTCCTCATTATAATCTTGGCTAATGTAATTATGATGTGCCTTGTTGTGTTCCTCCTTGGGTTCAAATTTTTTGGGACTCTCTGACCTTCCTGGACTTCCTGGAAGTCTATTTCCTTTGCCAAATTGGGGAAGTTCTCCTTTATTATTTGTTCAAATAAGTTTTCCACTTGTTGCTCTTCTTCTTCCCCTTCTGGTACCCCTATAATTCAGATGTTGGGACGTTTAAAGATGTCCTGGAGGTTCCTGAACCTCTTCTCATTTTTTTGAATCCTTGTTTTCTGTTTGTTTGTTTCTTTCTTCCTTCTGGTCCACTCCATTGATTTGATTCCCAGTTTTCCTCCCATCTGTATTGGTTCTCTGGGTGTTTTCCTTCATTTCACTTATTGTAGCCTTCATTTGTTCATCTAATTGGTGAGCAAAATCAACCAATTCTGTGAGCATCCTGATCACCGGTGCTTTGAACTGTGCATCTGATAGGTTGGTTATCAGGCTTTGATTTGGTCTCCCGTTTGAGCCTTTTTTTTTTTTTGTTCTGGTCACGGCTGTTACTTAGTGAGGGGTGGAGCCTTAGGTGTTCCCCAGGATGGGGCAGCCCAGTCACTGGGTTGTGCCACTGTATGTGGGGGTGGGGTCTGAGAGGGAACAATGGTGCTTATTCCGCTCTCTCTCAGACTCCAGTCCCTTCTGCCGATTCCCCTTTGCCTGGATTATCACTACACGAATGTGGGACCGCCTGGTCAGCCAGCTGCCTTGTGCAGCCTCGTGCGGCCTCACTGGGTCTGCACCGTTGCCACCCCTGCCCAGGGTCCAATAGCCACTGCCTGTGCGCCTGAGGTCTGCCAGCCGCTGCTGCCTGCATGCCCGGGTCTTCCAGCCTCCACTTTTTCCTGCCACAACTCCACCCCTCTTACCAGTCTGGATGAATGGTTGTTGGACTTCCATACAGTTCAATTTTCTATCAGTTCTGGATGTTTTCTTGTTTTTAAATCTTTGTTGTCCTTAGTTTTGATTGGGTGAGGAGGCACAGTATGTCTACCTACTCCTCCATCTTGGCCGGAAGTCTCAATTTTTTTACTGTTAGTAAGTTTGGACTTATTTTTTTCATATCATGTTTGTACTCTATTTACTATTGTTTTTATTCCTTGGTGTTTTCTTTAACTTATTTTTGGGCTTCATCTTCATCCATAGAGAGGAAGTTCTGCATTTTAATAATAAGTAAGTTCTATTTTTAGGGGTTTCCTAAATTCTTGAAAATTTTATTGTTTTTGAGGTGAGAGATTATAAATATATGACTTTATTTTTTAAATGACTATTATTTTAGACAAGTTGTGGGATTACAAAAAAATTGAGGAAGGTGCAGAGACTTCTCATATGCTCCTTTCCTCACACATGCACGCCTCCCTGATTATTAACACCGCTCACCAGAGTGGTACACACGTCTCCACAACATCATAACCTAAAGTCATGGTTCACTCTTGTATGTTCTATGAGTTTGGACAAAGTATAGTACACATACGCATCAGTATAAGTTTGTACATAGTAACCACTGATCTAAAACTTCTCTGAGCTCTGCCTGTTTATTCATCGGCCCAACCCAGCAACCACTGATCTTTTCATTGTTTCCACAGTTTTGACTTTTCCAGAATGTCATACAGTGAATCATACAGGATGGAGCATTTTTAGATTGGCTTCTTCCACTTAGTAATCTGCATCTAAGATTTCTCCTTTTCATGATTTGGTAACCCATTTCATTTTAGCCCTGAATATTACATTGTCTGGGTAGACCACAGGGTATTTATTCACTGACTGAAGTACATCTTTTAAATTATTTTTTTATTACCATCTTCATCCCTCCCCTTTAGCAGTGATTAGCTTGTTGGATCTGTTTCTGTTTTGTTTATTTGTTTATTTTGTTTTTTTTTTATATTTCACATGGAAGTGAAGTCATATGTTATTTGTCTTGCTCTGTCGAGCTTATTTCACTTGGCATAATACCTTCTACGTCAATTTATGTTGTCCCAAATGGCAAGATGTCATTCTTTTTATTGTTGAATAATATTCCATCTTAGACATATACCAACCTTCTTTATCCATTCAAGTACTGGTGGACATCTGGGTTGCTTCCGTATCTTGGCTATTACTAGTAATGCTGCAGTGATACCTATCAGCTGCAGGGGTAGCTATACCTTCTCCGATTCATGTATTTTGTTTTCTTCAGATAAATACACAGAAGTGGAACTTCTGGATTGGATGGCAACTTATTTTTAGTTTAGATTTGTTTTTTGAGAAAACTCCGTACTGTTTTCCACAGTGATCATACTAGTTGACATTCCCACCAACAGTGTGCAAGGGTCTTTTCTCCACATCCTTGCCAGCACTTGTTATTTGTTGGTTTATTGATAATAGCCCTCTTGATAGATGTGAGGTGATATCTCACTGTGGTTTTAATTTTTATTTCTTCAGTGATTAGTGCTATTAAGCATCTTTTCATATGTCTGTTGGCCATCTGTATGTCCTCTTGAGAGAAATGTCTATTCAGGTTCTCTACCACAATGTATTTATCCATTCATGTTCTGAGTACATACATCTTGACTGCTTCCAAATTTTGGTAATTATGAATAAAGTTGCTATAAACATCTATGTGCCAGTTTTTGTGTGGATATGTTTTCAGTTTCTCTGAGTAAATATCAAGAAGCATAATTGCTGAATGTATTTAGTTTTGTAAGAAATCTCCAAACTGTCTTCCAAGGGGCCATGGCACATTATTCAGGATTTGGGCATTCTAACAGGTTTTAATGGTATATCATTGTTGCTTTAATTTGCAATTCTGTGATGACATATGACACGGAATATCCTTTTGTATGTTGATTTGCCAATCATATATCTTTGCTGGTGATATGTTTTATAAGATGATTGGCCCATTTTTTTAATTGGGTGTTTGTTTTCTTCTTGTTGGGTTTTGAAAGTTATTCAACTTGATGAATTTTTTTAAAATATATTTTATTCATTATGTTATTATAGTTGTCCCATTTCCCCCCTTCATTCCCTTCCACCATGCAGACCCCCTCCCATCCACATTCCCTCCCTTTAGTTCATGTCCATGTGTCATAAGTTCTTTAGCTTCTACATTTCCCATACCATTCTTGCCCTCCCCCTGCCTATTTTCTACCCACCGTCTATGCTACTTATTCTCTGTACTTTTCCCCCCTCTCTCCTCCTCCCACTCCCCTGTTGCTAACCCTCCATGTGATCTCCGTTTCTGTGTTTCTGTTCCTGTTCTATTGTTTGCTTAGTTTGCTTTTGTTTTAGATGCAGTCGTTAATGACTGTGAGTTTGCTGTCTTTTTCCTGTTCATATTTTTTATCTTCTTTTTCTTAGATAAGTCCCTTTAACATTTCATATAATAAGGGCTTGGTGATGATGAACTCCTTTAACTTGACCTTATCTGAGAAGCACTTTATCTGCCCTTCCATTCTAAATGACAGCTTTGCTGGATAGAGCAATCTTGGATGTAGGTCCTTGCCTTTCATGACTTGGAATACCTCTTTCCAGCCCCTTCTTGCCTGGAAGGTCTCTTTTGAGAAATCAGCTGACAGTGTTGTGGGAACTGCTTTGTAAGTGACTGTCCCCTTATCCCTTGCTGCTTCTAGAATTCTCTCCTTCATTTTAATCTTGGGTAATGTAATTATGATGTGCCTTGGTGTGTTCCTCCTTGGGTCCAGCTTCTTTAGGACTCTCTGAGCTTCCTGGACTTCCTGGAAGTCTATTTCCTTTGCCAGATTGGGGAAGTTCTCCTTTATTATTTGTTCAAATAACTTTTCCAGTTGTTGCTCTTCCTCTTCCCCTGCTGGTACCCCTACAATTTGAATGTTGGGACATTTAAAGATATCCTGGAGGTTGCTAAGCCTCTCTTCATTTTTTTGAATTGTTGTTCTTCATTGTTTTCTGTTTGTTTGTTTCTTTCTTCCTTCTGGTCCACATTGTTGATTTGAGCCCCAGTTTCCTTCCCATCATTGTTGGTTCCCTGTGCCGTTTTCTTTATTTTACTTAGCGTAGCTTTCATTTATTCATCTAATTTGCAACCAAAATCAACCAATTCTGTGAGCATCCTGATCACCAGTGCTTTGAACTGTGCATCTGATAAGTTGGCTATGTCTTGTTCACTTAAAAATATTGGCTCTGGTGGTTTGATTTGTTCTTTCATTTGAGCCATTTCTTCTTCTTCTTCTTCTTTTTTTTTTAAGTCTGGTCACACCTGTTACGTATGAGGGGCAGAGCCTTAGGTGTTCACCAGGGTGGGGCAACCCAGTCATAGAGTTGAGAAGCTGCATGTGGGGGTGGGGTCAGAAAGGGAACAATGGCGCTTACTCCACTCTCTCTCAGATTTCAGTCCCCTCTATGAGGCTGGGAGTCCCTCCTGGCACTTCAACCCCCACAAGTGTTTTCAATCAGTGCCTTTAGGCTTTATTTCCTGGGGCTGGGGCCCTGGGTTGTGCAGTCTGTCTTGCTGCCCGTTTTCTCCTGGTTTACCTGCGTGCGAATGTGTGACCGTGGTCAGCCACCTTGTGAGCCTCGTTGGGTCTGCTCTTTGCCTCCCCACGCCCGGTAACCACCGCCTGTGAGCCTGGGGTGTGCCAACCACCGCCTGTGAGTCCGGGACCACTAGCCACTGCTTTTTCCTGCCGCAATCCCTCTCCACCAGTCACCGACTCCACCTCTTTTACCAGTCTGGGTGAATTGTTGTCGGATTTCCATATGATTTAATTTTCTATCTGTTCTGGTTGGGGTTTTTTTTGGTTCTAAATTTTTTTTGTCCTTAATTTTGGTTGTGAGAGGAGGCACAGTGTGTCCACCTATGCCTCCATCTTGGCTGGAAGTCTTGATGAATTTTTATACCCAAATCAAGACCAAGCATTACCAGCATCCCAGAGGTCCAATGAGCCCTGTTCCAGTTCCAGTCCCTTTCCCAAGAATAACCATTATCCTGATTTCTAACATACAAATTAGTTTTGCCTGTTTTTGAACTGTATATTAATGGAATCATGTAGTATCTATCTTTTTTTTTTGCTAACATTATATTTATGAGATTCATCATGGCATGTTTTACTTTTTAAAAAAAGGTTTTATTTATTTATTTTTAAAGAGAGCAGAAAGGAGGGAGAAAGAGAGTGAGAGAAACATCAACCAATTGCCTCTTGAAAATGTCAACCAAGAACCGAGCCTGCAAACCAGGTATATGCCCTGACCCAGAATCCACCTGGCCACCTTTCACTTTGTGAGATGACATCGAACCAACTGAACTACATATTTTATCAAATGCTTTTTCTGCATCTATTGATATGATGATGTTGTTTTTATCCTTCATTTTGTTTATGCAGTGAATTACATTCATTGATTTGCGAATGTTGTACCAACCTTCCCTTCCTGGAGTAAATCCCACCTGATCATGTAATCTGATCTTTTTGAAGCATTGCTGTATTCAGTTTGCTAATGTATTGTTGAAGACTTTAGCATCTATGTTCATCAGGGATGTTGGCTGATAATTTTCTTGGTAGTGTCCCTATCTGGTTCTGAAATTAGGATAATGCTGCCCTGATAAAATGAGTTTAGGAGCCTTCCCTCTCTTGAATATTTTGAAACAGTTTCAGAAGGAGAGGTGTTATTTCTTCTCAGAATGTTTGGTAAAATTCACCTGTGAAACCATCTGGTCCAGGGCTTTTGTTTGTTGTGAGTTTTTTGATTACTGTTTCAGTTTCATTAGGTGTTAGCTCTCTATTCAAATTGTCTCATTTTCCTGATTGAGTTTTGGAAGATAACTTGTTTCTAGGAATTTATCCATTTCATCCAGGCTGTCCAGTTTCTTGGCATGTAGTTGTTCATAATATTTCTTACAATCCTTCGTATTTCTTTGGTGTCAGTTGCTATTTCTCCTTTCATTTCTGATTTTTTTTTCTTTGGGTCCTCTCTCTTTTTTTCTTGATGAGTCTGGCTAAAGGTTTGTCAGTCTTGCTTATCTTTTCAAAGAACCAACTCTTGGATTCATTGATCTTTTGTATTGTTATTTGAGACTCTGTTTCATTTATTTCTTCTATGATTTTTATTATTTCTTTCCTTTATAGTGTTGGTTTTCCTTTAACAAATGCTTACCTTAGCATTTGGCATTTTACCCTGTGAGTGTAAGTGCCGTGCTATTACCTCAGCCCATCTTGAGTAACGATGGAGAAGAGGCAGCACATATTGTAAGGGCATCATATGCCAGGAACTGCAAATAGTTCTGTCTTCCTCTTGGGTATGAGTAGCCGCCTGAGTTTCTGCTGGTTCATCCTCAGCACCATCAGGTGCAGTCCTGCCTGTGTTCTGTAGCCCATTGCTCTTACCATTCTCCCGGAGCTAGTTGACAGTTGGGAAGAATGGTCTACTTCTTAAGGTTTTCCATTCTATTTGCAGCAGGTCTCCCTTCCTCCTGTTTTAGATTGTGCTTTGAACTTCCAGTCAAGGGAAGGGATCTTTTCTTCTGTCTTTCAGAAACTTATTTCTAGTTGTCTGGTGTTTCTCAGTGTTTTTCTTTGGAAATTTTAAATGCATATTATATATTTACCAATGCTATGTATTTAAACATATATGTTATTATATGGAAACATGATATCATATAGAAATATATATGCTATCATAAGAAAATATATCATATGGAAGTTTTAAACATTTATTTGACAATTATGAACATTGTGGTAATGTTGTTTTACTTCAACCCAACTTTTTTTTCCTGGATTATTTTATAGAAAACTTTATGCAGTCAGCTTTTTGTATAAATATATCCACCTAGACCCTGTAGTGGGGTCCTCGGTATCTTACCCAAAATATTTTCCTCTTCTCCACAGGACTCAAACATGAGTCCAGAGGCAGTTGGGCTTTGATCCTCCTTGAATAAAGAATGCTTTCATCTTGGGTTCACAAAAAGTTTCCATTGCTACATAACAAATACCACAAATTTAGTAACCAAAAACAACACTCATTCATTCTTTCATGGTTCTGTAGATGGAAGTCCGGGCAATCTAGACTGGGCTCTCTGCCTAGATCTCACATGACTGAGCCAAAGTGTCAGCCAGACCGGCCTCTTATCTGGATGCTCTGAGGAAGAATCTGTTTCCAGGATCATTCAGAATATGGGCAGAATTTAGTTCCCTGTGACTGTAGGACAGAGGTCCATATTTCCTTGGTGGCTGTCTTCTGGGACTGTCATTCCTAAAGGTCTCTCTCCAGACCCTGAATGTGGTTCCCTCATTTTTCATAGTGAGCAATGGTGCTTCAAATCCTTCCTGTCCGTTGAATTTCTCTGACTTCCTCTCCTACCACCAGCTAGCCAAACTTCTCTACTTTTAAAGGGCTTATGTGATTAGATTAGGTCCATCAATATGAACTCAGTTTTGACTAACTCAGTCAACTGATTCATAACTTTAAGTACTTCTGCAAAATCCCTTTGCTATGTAAGATAACATAAGCACAGACATACTTGTTCATCGTATTCATAAGTCTGAGGATTAGGGCAGGGTGTCTTCAAGAGCTGTCTTAAAATCATGCCTACCACAGTCCACATCATTTTCACTTCAGTTTTGCCCCCTTTAGCTTTCAAAAGTCTCCTGAAAAAGAGGCTTCTGGTGGATGCGCCCCTCTGGCTTGAAAGTTTGTCCATATGTATCAGAATTTCAAACTATGCTGCAGTCGACACACATATTTTGTATATAAAAAGATGAGTACTTATTCCAAAGAGTTTTTGATTGTTAATATGATTCTCTCATTTAGAGGAATGTTTACATCTTCCTCCATCAAAGCATTTAACTTCTGTTATAACATTGCACTTGAGGAGAAGGCGTCATGGAAAGAAGTTGAGCTAGCTACTGAAAATCTTGAAGTATGCACAGAAAAGTATTTTCAAATCCTCTCCTTTCACAGACCCACAGTTTTTTGACAAGAAAGGTCAAGTTAATTCTTTTGGCATTTAAATCAACACCTTTAACATGATTAATTCGCTTGGCATTTAATACATCACTGTTATTAGATGGAGATACTGAACTGGATCTCGAAGACTATTAAACAATTATTAGTTGATTTTAATTGTGCTAATCTCTTCATTTAATGTTCTCCCATTAGTTTAATGTAATGAAATACTAACTTTGCTTTTAAAAAGTGTGACTCATTTTGCATTTTGTCTTATGCTTATGAAGAATAAAAGTTCTCAAATAGCCTCATAGTAAAGATGTAGTAATAAAACTAACCATTTCCATTGTGAAAGTTACATGGCCATCTGTGTCACAGGACAAAAGTTTTCAAAAATGGTCTTTTACTTTTCAAAAAGAACAATTGCAGGAACTTAACTTTTGGCCCTTTACTCTTTTAAAATGATTTATGTTAATTTAGAAAGTGGAAAGTCTCTTATCTATTTTACTTCTTATCCTTTATATTAAGAGCAATAAAGTAGATGAGTCTGTTAAATAGAATGCAAGCTCTGTTTTGGCCTTGGGTCTCTTTGTAACACTTAATTCCCCTTACTGGTGCCTTGTTCTTCCCAGGGAAATGGAACCTGGGTCTTTGAACGTTACCATGATGGTGAACATTTCTTGGCTTTGTCCGATATTCACGGCCCATTTCTTTCACAATAGCATTTAAATTTTCTTTGGGAAACTGCCACACTCTTTCCGCTAGTACTTTAGTCTTCCTCCAGGCATCAGAGGCTCTCCTCCTGGACAAAAACCAGTTGAGACTGATTTATTCTTGATACTGATACTCTCAAGAAACAGCCTGTGATTTACTGCTACTAAGGTCCCTGGAGCCTCCCAGGTTCCTGTCCTTCCTGAAGTTTGCTCTGCAGCTTTTTCTTTAATCCCTCGAGCTATCCCTATAGACTTCCAGTATACTCCTATTTCTTCCCCAGCCCCCTCAAGTTGATAAGTTTCTTTACCTGGACTGCCGCCCAAAACAAAACAGAACAAAACAAAAACTAAACCCACCACTAATTGATATATTCATTTAACTGTATAGAAATTAAATGCAATTCTATTAATATATCCACTAAGGTTATCTTAAATTTATCATATTACTTGTCCTCACGGGCCCCAAAGTTTGAAGGGTATAAGAATAATTCAGTAACTCTTTCCCCCATGTTATTTTGATTTAACTCTCCATGGCTGAAATGCTAACACATAGGTTATTCAATAAAGTTTCTTTCTGTGTTGGTGAAATTCCAAACACTACATTTGAACAACAACAAAAGGACATGGACATCAGTCTTACATTTTTGTACATTAACCATGTTTAGAGGTGACACGAAACCAGCCAGCAGTTTGAAGAGCATTGGCGATTCAGAGCTGCTTATCCAGTAGCTCAGAACGATCCAGTCCCAGGAGAGAACATTGGCAAAGGGAGCACAAAAGGCTTTACATGGTGGCGTTTCTCATATTTGACTTCTATTTTCACACAGTTTTGCCACATTGGTGGTTTCTTAAAACTTCTTTAAGATTCTCATAATTATTTCCATTGGTGGTTTCTTAAGACTTCTTTAAGATTCTCATAGTCATTTCTTTGTACTATAAATTGTAACAAGGTTTTATTTAAAATTTCAACTGGCTTTAAATAGAATTTTTTCTTTGATTGCTATATTATGCCCTTTTTACCATTTGTTATAAAGACATTCTGTGCCATGCTTTAAAAACTGAAATTTCATTTTTAAGTGTCTATATTCCGTGGCACAAAGGGATGCGTTTGGTGGATGTTAAGACTGGTAGTTAAAAAAGGAATGTTGTGAAAGCAATGTCAATTCCAAGAGGCATGGTTATCAAAGAGTCAAATAGAGAAAAAGTATTAGAAAGAAAAGAGTAATAAAATGTTTTTTAAAAAGGAAAAGGAACAGCCTGAAACCCCCAAAGAGTCTAGGCCCAGACGATGTGGCCAATGGGCAGATTAAACCTCATAATGTCCAGGTAATTATTTATTTGAGTCCCTATCTATGTAGGATTCCACACATTTTCATTCAACTCCTTTCTTTGTCCTGGTCTAACCCTGTCACTGCGAACTGGAAATGATGAATTCTAGGACAGTGTCTGGGCTCTACAGTGGTTTGGGTGGCACTGAGCTCTGCTTTGTGTTCTATTCAGATTTTGCTCTTTATTTCCACTCACTGCTCTCTTACCATTTGTTTTTACCATATGCCCAATTCTACAAATTGAGTTATACTTTGGTTCTTGCATCAGGGATAATTTTTGGCCATATATAATGGAATTCTGAAAATCATGGCTTAAAAATAGGAATTTATATTATATCTCACATGTTTCAAATAACAAGAAACCCAGAGTTTCAAAATATAGGACTGGTACATGGCTTAACAATGCCATCAGAGGTCCAGATCTTTTCTATTTTCTTGCTCTATCCTCTTTAGCATCTTTTTGTATATACACTTGATCAAAAAATGGCTGTTATACTTGTGTATGTTCAGTCTGAGCTTAAGACAGGGAGAAGGAGAAAGAGTAAATGGAGTATTGATGTTTTAGAGAAGCGAAGTCTTTCTCAATGACTTTCCTCCCCTCTCCCATCACAACATGATATGTCTCATTGATTAGTGTATCAGTTTCAGTGCATGACAAATAACTACAAAACTTCAATGGTATACACAGTAACCACCTGTATATTATGTGATGTGTGCAGCTCACTTGGGTGGTTCTGCTGAGTTCTGCTGAGCTCACTTGTGCATCTGCATGTTAACTGGAGGCTCTGCTCTAGGCTACACTAAGCTGGGCTTGGCTGGGGCTTCTTATCTGGGGCAGCTCTTCATCATTGGGTTCTTTTCCTCTTCCTGGCACTAGTTAACTATTTCAGGCAGAGCAGAAATGCAGGAGTAAGTAGAAACATGCAAATCGTCTCCAGATCAATGCTGAGAATTGGCAAAGATCATCCTATTGGGCAAAGCAAATCACATGGGTGAGCTCAGACTTACCGTAGGAGATCATAGCAAATGTGCGTGGCAAACCCCATGGCCATAAGGAAGGTAAAGAACTGAAGTCTTTAATGCAGTTTTCTGCAGAGAGAAGGATGCCATACAACCATTCTTACCTAAAACAGAGGCTGGGCAACAAAATCAGTTAGCTGGGGACATTGATGTTAAAATAGCACTTCTTTCTTCTTTTTCCTCCTTTCTTTCCCCTTCTCTGTTTCTCCCTCTTTACTCTCCTCTTGCTTTTCCTTCCTTTTCTCTTCTTTCTGTCCTTTCTTCTTTTTTCAAAGAAAGAGAAGTGCAAGTGGATATTGAGTAGGATCTCTTTGCTCAAAATTGCTACTGGATCTCTTTGACACTCTGCCTTTCTTGACTTCTGCCCATTCTATTTCCTGTTACTGAAACCTTAAAACTGATGAACCTCATCTCCTTGCCAGATTTCCCACCTGTTGCCTCCTGCCATGCTCCTCTGATGTTGCTCTCTGCTCAGAGTTCTCGATTGCCGTTGTGCGGTCTAGTCACTTGCAGTGTCCGCATTGAATTTTGATCAATATTAAATGAAAGAAAAATGTAATGATATTTTTGTGGATGTTAAATATGTATTATCAAAGTTATAATTTCATTTGACTAAATGTGATAATCAGGAAATAAGGTTAGGTAAAAGAGTAGATGAATTAAGTCTGAAGACAGATAAAGCTCAAGCAGAAATGAGACTCTCAGATCAATAGCTGTTACTGAGAGCCTAATCTGGGCCGGTTTCCCTGAGTGTGATGGCTATTGATTGAAATCAGCAGAGGAAGTGGAGTGGAAAGTGGAGTGGGAAAGTGTGAAGGCTGATGTGGTCCGGGAAGCATAAGAGAGGAATAAAAAATGAGAAATCTCAGCTGGATATCAAGGCTTCATAAGTTAGGCTTGTTTCTGACATTTTAAAGACAATATTTGTAGCAACTTGGAACAATTTTTAGTGAAACAGACTTTGATATTGTTTAAGTTTTTCTTATAAAATCAAAGCTGTCTATCCATTCTTAATACATTTCTGTAATTTGGGGTCCATGATATTCCCACTGTTTTAGAATATTTATAGAGTTCAGATATAAATGTAACTATTAAAGCCTTAAAATAATTTGTCAAACTTAAAGACCAAATAGTTTATTAAGTCTCAGAATTTATGATAAAGTTTCTTGGAATCCTGGTCACATCTGATTGAGTATGATTTACCTTATATACTTTGATCAGAAGGTGTAGCATAAATAGAACAAAAATGTTAATTGGAACACAAGAGACTTAAATTCTACCATTGGCTCTGGCACTAATTTGATGCATGAATTTGTATAGTCGCTTAATGTCTTTGAGCTTTAGTTTATACATCTGTAAAGCTGATAGTAGAGCAATCATTTTATTTATGTTGAAGAAATGATGTGATTATAAATTAATATCAAAGTAATAAGAGCTTATAGTAATACAGTGAAGTAGTACTAAAGTTGCAAAGATACAATACTTGACTCTTTTCTCTAATCTCCAGTTATAACATTTTATTCACTAGTCATAATCTCTCTACCAGTAACTTGTAGACTTTCATTAATTTTGCCTGAATATACAAGTACAAGAATTCTTAGGCCTAGATGGAAAAAGGGAATAGTCCTTGGGGCCCGCAACCAGCACAGAGCCAGGCACACAGTGGGTCCTCAGCTGAGGACTGCAGAACAGCGGGGTGATGCCTCAATGCTTTCCGCCCTGGGCCCCAGCCCCTGCTGTACAGACTGGCTGGTGCTCCATTCCTTCTTCTTCTGTGTCCTGGCTTTTGTCTTGACATGTCCGTCACCACGAGGGCTTTGAGCTCTGCCCCTGAACCTCAGTCTGTGGCTGAGACTCTGCTCACTCCTGACAGTTATTTTTCCGAAGCCAAGCACAGCTTTCCATCTGGTAGCAGCCTGACAGTGCTGGGCACACCCAGTTTTTGTCTCAACCCAAGTGGTCTCCTCTTTGCAAATTAATATAGTTGATTCTTCCAAGTGTGGTGGCTGTGTCATAAGAAAACATATAACAGTGTGGGTATTTTTAGGATTGTGGTGTTTTCTCATGTGTCTGCTGTACAGTTGGACCGTAAATGGGCACCTCGGTCCAGCACAATCATCTGGAGGCCATGACATAAGTACAGTGGGACTGCAATTTATTGGCTCTGAGTTTTCCCAGCATGACCTCAAACTATTACTTAGGTCTTTCTAAAAGCAAACAGACTGTTAGCTGCCTACAGGTTCTAGGACAGATGCCTAAAGAGTGACATAAAATATGCTGCAGATTAACTGCCTAGAGGGACTGACTACATGTGGAATTGGAAACCATCAGAATACCCAAGGACTTTCTCAAAATAATTTTTTCTGGAAGTGATGTTTCTGTGTCAGCTAATCTACCTCTTTGACGGCTATTGTAATTAAACACACAGGGCCACGAAAATGCTTTTGCCATATTTGGCTTGAATTTAAAATTTTATAAAATATAAATGGTATAATACTAAATGTTATTTTTTCTGCCTTGATTGTTTTCCTTCACATTGTGTGCTATACATTGATTTATGTTGACATGTATAGCTTTAATTCTCTTCAACTGTCACATGGGAAGTCATTATATGAATACCAGAACATTCATCCACTCCCCCACTGAGCTGTGAGCAGGAGGATAATTAGTGTTTTGCACCACTGGCTATTGGGATGGTCTGTTATGCAGCTTTATTATGACAATAACTAACTTATACACAGATATGCATACCAACTTTCTTAAGTGTTGCCAAAATGCTCCACAAGGCATTTGTACCAATTTTACAGTCTTATGATTGCTTCTCAACATATTGTACTCGCCAAATCTTGGTATTGGTTCATCGTAACATCTTTTATTAATATGATGGGTAGGAAACACTTACTGTTTTAATTTTTGTTCTTCTGATCATTGTGAGTTTGATCTGTTTACATGATCTGTTTACGTGATTGGTTGTTGGCCATTTAAATTTTTGTTCTGTGATTAATACTTGTTTCAGTTCTTGGCCTTTTAAAAATTTTGCTACCAATATTTTTTAAAGATTTTATTTATTTATTAATTTTTAGAGAGAAGGAAAGGGAGGGAGAGAGAGAGGGAGAGGGAGAGACACATCAATGTGTGAGACAAGCATCCATGGGCCACCTCTCGCATGCCCCCAGCTGGGGACCTGGCTGGCAATCCAGCCAGGCACGTGCCCTGGCTGGGAACGGAACTGGCGACCTTTTGTTTTACGGGATTATATCCAACCCACTAAGCTGTACCAGTCAGGGCTGTTATTAATATTATTTTTATTAATTTTTAGAAATTTTAAAATTTACTGTAAGTATCAGTCCTTTTTCAATAGATGTTGCAAATACCTTTTCAAAAAATATATGAAAATGTTTTTTATATTTTAGAGTTGGCATTGAAATTCATTCACTTAGGGAAAAATGCAGTTTTAAGAAAATTATCCTGAGATAATTGGTCATCCAGAAGGAAGACTTAACATTGGATCCATACCACGTAACATCCACATAAATCAATTCCATGCAGAGAAATACTTAAATGTGAAGAAGAAAAGTTTTTAATTTCTAGGAGAAAATTTAGGTAATTATCTTAAAAAGCTTAGATAAGAAAGCATTTTTTAACAGGGATACAATACGAAAACATTTAAAATATCACTAAATTGACTTTATTACACAGTGTTTAAAATTATATCAATCTTAAGATACTTATAATATATGTCACAAATTAGTGGACATACTTTTTCTTTTTTTAAACTGTATTTTATTGTTTATGCTATTACACAGTTGTCTCCACTTTTTCTGACTTTGCCTGCCTCCACCCAGACCCCTCCCCTCCCTCAGGCAATCCCCACCCCATTGTCCATGTCTATGGGTCATGCATTATTTCTGTGGACAGCATGGATGGACCTGGAGACTATTATGCTAAGTGAAATAAGCTGGTCAGTGAAAGACAAAGATGGTATGATCTCACTTATATGTGTAATCTAATGAACACAATAAACTGAAGAACAGAATTGAAACAGAGCCATGGATAAGTAGAACTGACTGAAAGTCAGAGGGGACTAGGGAGGGGGAACTGGATGAAGGAAGGTGAAGGGCTTAGCCAAAGTACATATATGCATCATACATGGACACAGGCAAATACTATGTTGTATTTTTTGCTGTGCTGACATTTTGGTTAATATCAAATTTCTTAATAACTTCCTTTATGATTTGTGCAACTTTTATCTTGTTTGAGGAATTCTTTATTATAACAAGACCATAAACATATCTATATTCTCTTTTAAATGTTAAAAAGTTTTGAACATTTTGTTTTTTAATCCTTTTGGATTTATTTTGGTGAATGGCATAAGGAAGGCATATGATTTCATTTTTTCCCAATTGTCCTTGCCCATCTTTTGAATTATTTGCAATGCTATCCCTCACATGTAACAAGTCATACATTTCTATGTCTGTTTCTGGATTCTATTCTGTCCCTGGTCTGCTAGCTTTCCCCTGTTAATATTTATTCTTTAGTCCTTGTTCTTACGTGGAGGGCAGTGAGAGACTGAAGAAAGAAGCAGAGCGCTCCAGTCTGGTAGACGGTCAGATTACTAAGCGAGGGGACTTGCATACAAGACCCCTGTTGGGCTCCACGAGATGGGCAGGTTTTTGCACCTGCCTTACAAATATGCCTTAAAAGTAATTTAATCTTAAAAGTTTCTAAGGAGGCCTTAACTGGGTTCAGACACAGATACAGTCCAGATGGCCTCAACAACATATTGTTCTCTCATGGCTGCGTCTGTGAAAATGGCTCTGGCTGTGAGAATAGAGGGCGTATAATGTGCATTCCAAGGACAGGCAGGGGCTGAGGAGCCCCCCATCGATGGGGCTTAACTCTCAGGTAAACTGGCAGTCACATGGTTTGGTGACCTTCTCCAGCAGTGCCTCTCTCCCTTTGATGAGAAACCCTGTTGGGATTTAGATAGGAACTATGTTAAATTAATTAATTAATTTGGGAAAATTTGACATTTTTCACATTGTGAGCCTCGCCATCCCTAACTAAATATAGTATTGCTGTTCTTTTATTCAGATCTTCAGTAATGGTTTCCAAATATCTCCATAAAGATCTTGCACAGTTAATTTTATTTTTGGATACCTTGTTATTTTATTGCTATAGTGTGTAGTATCTTTTTCTATTATGTTTTCTAATCATTTATTAATAAAAATAGAAAGGCTATTTTTGTTTGTTGGTTTTATTCAGCAACCCTTCTGAACTCTCTTATTTATTTGAATAATAGGTCAGGGAATTCTCCTGAATTTTCTGTGCAGACAATCATATTGTCAGCAGATAAGGATTGTTTTGTATATTCTTCTCCTATTGTTTTCTTTTCATTTGTTTTTTTTTAGGTTTTTCAATAGGATGTTGAATAAAAGTGATGTTGTATCCTTGTCTTGTTTCTGACATTAAGGCAATGCCTTTAAAGTTTGTTTAGGTTGTTGATAGATTATCAGGTATGCTGATCATGCGTGTCTTTCTCTCAGATTTCTTCCATTTTTCTATTAACATCTTCCAGATACTCCCAAATGGCTTTTAGGTATTTTTGGCCAATAGAATGCAATTTCAAGAGACTGGAATGGAAGGAACAAAGGAGTCAAGAGTTCCTTTCCTTCTCTTGGTGCACAAGAGTTTCCTCTCCTTCATGACATTCTCTTGTACTAGATGGTCCCTTATTTCATGGTCCTAGCTTGTACTGGATGGTCTCCATGTACATCCAGCTGCCCGATGGCCTTAGGCCTTGGGCTCTCCTTACACCACCTCCTTTGTGTTATCCCTCCACTAGGGATGTGATAGCTTCCTGCTTCACTAATTTCTGTTACCTTTTTAGCTATTAGCTCTCTCTGCACTTTGCAACTGGTTCCCTGAGGTAAATTCTTTTAATAGAACTGGCAGGATCCTGAGTAGTACATCAGGTTAGAAAAGTTCCAGTCCAGGTTTAGTTTGCTAATGGTTTTGTTGGTTTGTTTTATTTTGTCTTAATAACAAAGTGAGCACTATTTACCAAATACTTTTTGGTTTTGAGTTGTCATGTGTGAGCAACTATTGAGAGGTTTGTGCTATTTCTCTTTTATTTTGTTGGTGTGGTGTATTAAATTCCATAGACTTCTAGAAGACAAACCATCTGTGCATTCCTTGGGTGAAATTTTTTTGTTCATTGTTTAAAAAAACACTGAATTCAATTGTTTGCTATATTCATGAATGTAGTCCATCTATAATTTTCTTTTGTATTGCTCATATCTAGTTTAGTAGTACAGTTTCAATGTTCACTGTTAATTTAATTTTTGTTCCATTTAAAAGAAATCAATCAATTTGTTTTAGCTTTTAGGATTAACTTTTCATCATTGATGGTTACAGTTTTAGTATGATTTTATCCTTGTGGATAATTAAATCTTTAAGAAACTACTTGTGCGTCATTTCTTTTAGCCTTTAGTTGTATTCCTATGAGGTTTACAATGGACACACTCTCATCTCCATGTCTTTGAAAAATTTAATTGCTTCTTTTAAGTAACATCACGTGTTTAATTAATTATTACATGTTGGGATTTCTGAATTTTAATTTTTTCCATGATTTCTTTATCAATTTCAATACTAAAATATATGTTTGGCTAATTTCTCCATTTTGTTTTGAAATTTCTCTGTGGAAAACCTGATACTGTGTCTTCCAGGACCTGAATCAAATGCCTGCCCCCAGGAATGGCCATTGCTGCAGCCTGGGTTCTCCTGAGAGGGGGTGTGGCTGAAATTCCTTTTATCAAATGAGAAATAAACCATGATTCATTGGATGCTCTACTTATTTTAATTGGGACTCAAAATTTCTTCATGTAGATTGTCTTTCTCTCCTTCCTAGAAATTACAAAAGCCTTTCACAAAACACAGAGTGAGTTTCCTTCTTTCACACAGAATTAAAAGATGCTCCTCTGCCCATCTTTCAGTTGAGTGCGGACATTGTGACTTTCATGTCATCTTTACTGAGCAAAATGGGAGACGGTCCCTCAAATGGCTCACAGGGTGTTTTTGATATGAAAAATCATAGAATGGTATTTCCTAAAGTATTTAAAAGACTCTCAGAGTGAGTATTATAGGGAGGCTATAGAAAAGCGAGAGTACAATTTATTTTCAGTTCTTTTAATCTCCCAAAATCTCTAATACATATATATTAAAATATGGAGCAGGAGTTCCTCTTTTAAGAGACTATAGCTAAACTTTTAAAGCTGGCTATAATAGGCTGATTTGTACCACTACCTCTGGGGACATACTGAGTGCCCATATATAGATGGAGTCTTTCACAGGGGTGCTTTCTGTCTGTCTCATTGCTTTACTTGTCTGTCTTTGCACTGGGTGTGTTTAGGTGTGGATTCACTTTTATCTGTACTACTCAAGAGTCATGGTGCACATTTCGTGTGAGCATTACATTTGTCTGCAATTCAAGAAAATTATTAGCCTTTTATTTTCAGCTGTCACTCCTTATTCTTTCTCAGTACTTTTCATGTCTGGAAATCTGATTAGTCTTACATTGGAGCATAACACTAATCCTCCAGGGCTCTTAAATCTTTTTCATATAAAAAATCTCTTTATGTCTTTATGAAAGTTCTGGTTCAATTTTTCTGTACTCTCTTCCAATTTATTTATACTGTTTTTGGCTAGGATTTATCTCATCTCTTAATTTTCTCATGATAATGGTTAAAATTTTAATTTCTAGGGTTTGTAAGTGCCACCTTCATTCTCACTCATAGCTCTTCCTCCTTTTTTGTCTCCATAATGCTTTTTCAAAACTTCTCGACGTATAGCTACTTGTTTTATTGTAGTTTTATTTCGGCTTTTTGTGAAATGTTATTTCTTTAAAACATTTTTGAGGACTTTAAGGACATTTATTTTTCTAGAAGATGTTTCTATTTTTGCATTTACTTGGAATTAAGTCTTTCCATTTGCTGCGTGGTTTTAAATTATTTTGGTTATTTTTAAATTTGATATCTTTATGTGCTCTAGAATTTTCGTTTGCAAGAGTATCTTGTGGAGAAATTTCTCGCGTCTCCCTATTTACCTCCCCCTTTGCCAGTCATCTACCCACTTCTTGGTGTCTTCCATAGATCTACCATTGCTTCCATTTGTCTCAGTAGGGTCCCCCATTAGAAAATAGTTTCATGTTGGCAGATCAGCTCTTTTGTTTGAAGAGACATTGCAGATCTATTTCCTGGGCAGTGAGAAATCTGGCCCAGCTCCCGTTGCTCCTTCCTGGCTACTTTAGGCAGTGACTCCTGAAAAGCTGCTAGAGAGGCAGCAGCACCAGCTTCGGTTACTGAACAGGGAAGCCCCACAGCAGGACAGTCAGCCCGGACCCAGCAGGTCTCTGTGCTCACTTTCCCCACAATGCCTGGAACTCCCAGCCCAGCTATCATAGGCGAGGTGAAAATTCTCGGCCTGCGGTAGATCTCAGAGCCACTGTTTACATTCTTGTATTTTTGTTCTATTTTTTCCCACCCCAATGGAGCCATTTGTTGGTGAAGAGGACTGTGAGTTTGTATATTTTCTTGTAGTATATCTTTGCTATTTGGGGGTGGAGGTTGGAGGTTGGAGGGAAAGTGTGGTCTTTTGTGTGAAATCACATACCGTCTTGATCAGAAGTCCAGATTTATATTATAGAAAGAGGTCTGGAGTGAGTGTGCAGTGGATTAGAGGGTTTTGAGGCTTGAGACATAAGTCTGTTCTGCAGCATTGCCAAGGGAGGGGGGTAGGGTCATGGAATGATCTTGGCAAGAAGAATAGAGGAGAGAGAATTACAGAGATCCAGAAAACAGTATCCCAGTAGAGATGGAACACTGGTTCTCAATAGGGTTATACTGCCCCCTAAGGGGTATTTTGGAAATTGATGGAAGTATTTTTGCTTGTCACAGATCAGAGGAGCTTCTGAGATTCAGTAGGTATGAGCCAGTTGTGGTAAATGTCCTAGAATGTGCAGAATGGTCTTGGACATTCTATGGCCTAAATGACTTTCAGATACCCCAGGTAGACATTCACATGGGTGAAACACCTATTTAAAATTGTAGAAGGGAATAACCTATTTTGCATATTAATACTAACTTTTTTCCACAAAACTTTATTATACACTGAAATTTTTTAAGAATACAGCTACCATGTTAACTCAGTGGAGATTGTACCTTGTTTGTAACTTCACCGAGAACTATTCACCATTTCAGAAAATCAATTTATGGACAGTCATAGAGCTCATGTTATATAAATCTCCAAAATCAGAAATCTGGACCATTTTGTCATCTGTGACTTTCATGTGCAATAGGGAAAATAGGAGATTAACCAAATATTAGTTAAGTGGTAGGGAAAAATAACAGACAACCAAGTATTATTTAACTAATAGATTCACATGAAACATGAGAATCTCACTGAAATACGAAACTCTTTAAAGAGTTTCATATTATAACATTCTATGTAGTTTTTATTCTTTGTGTGGCAAAATGATAAACATATTTTGAAAATGACAAAATGAAATTAGTTACTGTTTTGGGCTGCCTTTTGCTTTTCAACATTACTCTGATTACCGTGTCCACAAGCTTAGCAAACCAGTTCTCATTAGTCTCTTAGATTTAAGTTCCTTTTAAAAAAAACATGCTCTATTCTCCAGCACCTATCAGAGGCTATTATTTCTAGAGTCTTCATAAATTCTGAGATTAAATGTGTGCTTCAACATGTGGAGAAATTTCAGGAGAAATGATAATATTTTTGTGCTACTTTATCCCATGTCATAACAAAAGGACTATTTTAACTCTACATTTATACATTAGTATTTATTTATAAATAAAAATATGGTGTAGCTCATGTGTGAGAATGTTATTTACTAATTTTTTATCTAGTTTGACAGTGTGTAATTAATTTTGGCATTTATCCCTGCTTTATCCAATGTTATTTTTCTCTTATGTAACCAATTCTGATCTGTTACTATGTATCTTAATAAATTTTACTGTAATGTTACTAAGGCCACTGCTCCTTTTTCCCTCTGACTACCTCATGGAGTTCGCTTCTGATCATCTCGATGCTTTTATTATAAATATATGCAGGTGTCTGACCACTTCAATATATCTCCATTGCAGTGATGCTGAAGGGTTTATGGAAAAAACACAAATTTACTTCCTTTTATTTTTCTTTCAAATTATAGTTAGGCTATCATACTGATTACTTTTATATCATGATGGACTACATTGTGTTCCCCTAAAATTTATATGTTGAAGTCCTAACCCCCAGCACATCCCTAATGTGATTACATTTGGGGTTAGAGCCTTCAGCAAGGTGATTAGGGTTCACTGGGGTTTTAAGGGTGGGGCCTAACCCAAAAGACTGGTGTTCTTCTGGGAGGAAGTGATAACCAGTGATGTGCACGCACAGAGAAAAGGCCACGGAGGGGCACAGCAAGAAGATGACCAACTGCAAGCCCAAGAGAGAGGCCTCAGGGGAAACCAAACCTGCTGACACTTTGATCCTGGATTTCCAGGCCCCCAGAGTGTGAGATAAATTTCTGTTGTGTAAGCCACCCTGTCTGTGGTATTTTGTTATGGCAGCTGTGGGAGACTAATACAGGTGTTATATGTGTAGGCAGATGGCATTATCAATGACTATGTCCTTCGGTTGAATTGGGGGGTATTATAATACGTTTGTTATTAAGGGGGTCTGGCAGAGTCATTGAGTGCCCACAAATGGCCAGCTCTGACCTGTGAGCAGAAATGACCAGTGATACTTCTGAGCTAAGGCTTTAATGAATCAGGATGTGAACTTCCAGCTCCGCCTCTTTACTGGTCATATGATAAGCAGGGCTGTGTGTGCAGATGTTGTCACAAGAAGCTAGATGCCTGACACAGTTGCTCTTGGTGACTGTGAAACTCATAGCAGATGCTGCGTAAGTGAGAAATATGCCTTCTCAGGACCACAAGGTGAAATTGTTAAGAGAGCATAACTTGCTACCCTGACTACAAAACTTGGTGTTGGAGGAAGGATGTTACCATGACAAAACCAAAAATACTTGTGATTGGCTGTTCTGTCAGTAGGTTGCAAAGAAGTATTTCCCTGTAGGATGGGAAGATAACAGTCTACGTTATAGTGACAAATACGTTAAAACTATCATCTTTGGTGACATAGAAGGCTAGCAAATTCAAGGAAGTGCCTGGAAAACACAACATTGTGTGGGCTGAGTGCTGTTGGTTCCATTCAGCAAGGTATGTTAAACAGGGGATGAGGTCGGTGAAGCATTCTGGTGAATAGAGGGAGTTCATGGCCTTGCATTATAGAAATAGCCAACTGCTTTGAGATTGTAAGTGTAAGAGAGAGTTAAAGAAGGCATTCAGAAGTAAAGGCCTTGAAAACCTTTTAGTTAACTAAAAAGCTTCAGGGAAAAATTTTGATTAAGAGTATGGTCTTCTCATATACAATATTGTGATTTATAAAATGTTTATATTCGATCATTCAGATATTAAATATATATTTTTCATATTTGTCCATGGTTCCTGGCTCACACCTCCTCAAATCTTTGGAATATCCTCAGAGATAAGAGCCATGGGGAAATCTTTGTTATAATATTTGGTCTCTTGTCCTCAGTCCCTGAAATGACTTCAGATTCATAAATGTGAAACAAGTGTCTTTTTATGTATAACAAGCCCCTTTCCACCACACTTGGGCTTATGTTAATGAGGTGACTTTTAGACAGCACACCAGGATGGGGCTGGTTGCCAGGAGAACTAACCGTGCGACTAGAGGGTTGGGAGTTTCATTCCCACCCTCCTGACCTCCAGGGAGAGGAGAGAGCCTGGAGTTCGAATTGATGGACTGGGGTGTAATCATCATACCCATGTAATGAAGCCTCTGTAAGAATTCAAAAGGACGGGCTTCAGAGAGCTTCTAGGTTGGTGAACATGTGGAGACCTCGGGAGAGTGGCACACTCAGAGAGAGTAGGGAAGCTCTGCACCCTTTCCCCTTACCTTGCCCTACGCATCTCTTCCATTAGGCTGCTCCTCAGATACAACCTTTTATAATAAACTAGTGATCTAGCAAGTAAAACATTCCTGTGAGTTCTGTGCGCTGCTGTAGCAAGTTAAATACACCCTAAGCGGGAGTCACTGGAATCTGCCATCTATAGCCAATTAGTCAGAATGAGCACAGGTAACAACCTGGACTTGGGACTGGTGTTTGACGTGGTGGTGGGGTGTCTGTCTTGTAACACTGAGTCCTTATCCTGTGGAGTCTGATGCTACTTTCTGGTAGATAGTGTGATAATTGAGCTCCTTGATGTTGCAGGAAACTCTGCACATCCACGCATTAAAATTGGTCCCAGAACCATTGGTAATCAGTGTGGGACCACAGTCAGAATACTACCTATTAGCCTGGCAACTTTAGGGTGGTAACCACTAAATTAAAAACAACCAAAAACCAAACCAACCAAACAAAAAAACCCCTCATGTGCATGACAGAGAAAATAAATATTGATGAAGTCTCAAAAAAAAAAACTGAAGTTGAGTGTATCTTTACATTTATTGAGCACTTGAATTTCTTCCTCTGTATATTAGTTATTTGTATTTTTTTCTTATTTTTCTCTTGGGTATTTTATTCTTTTTAATTGACTTGTATATGGTAGATTTTTGGCCCCCCATGAGCTCCAAAATATCCCCCTCTGTCACAGTGTTTACTAACTTTATGTTGTCATTTTTTTCTTAAATAGAAAAGTTTTACTTTTTTATGTGGTTCAAATTTGACAATTGTCAAAATTGATTCATTTTATGGATCTCAAAAACTATTTTATAGGTGTTCTTTTCTTATATATAAAATACTTTTCTTATCTTATTGAGTGGGCTAGGCCCTGTAGAACAACCTCAAAGGGTAACAGTAGTAATAAACACCATTGCCTCATTGCTAACTTTAATTGGCATGTTTCTCAAGTTTCACCAAAAAATAGTATATTCATTATACAACAGATTTGCTTTAAGTATTACATGAGGTCTACAATACATAAGCTATATGTAATGGTTATTATTTATTATTTGTTAAACCATGTAAATTCTCTGTTCCAAGTTTTCTTACTTGTAAGTAAGGGATTGGAGCTGGATAATCCCTAAGGTTCTTTTCAGCACAGTTAGTCTTGAAATTCCAAGATAAATTTTCAAAAAGTCTCACAAGATTTCATCAACCTGAATAAACAATAACCTTACCTGTGAAATAGAAGCACTTAAACACAAAAACAAGAAGGCCCTTAGTCATCTCAGCAACTCATATTTAGATATGTAAAATAGTCTGAGGCAAAATCGATCTTAACTTTGGTATATTTCCAGTTACTTTTTAAAGCTGTTTGGCAACTTTCATCAAAGAAAAAAAATATGAAGTTAAGAGGAAATGAAAGTAAAGCAATGTTTGGAAAATCACTGGTGAATATGGCAATACTGCAGTTTTAAAAGCATTGTAATTGAGTCAGTCTTAGAGTAAAAACAATTTTTATTGTAATTTTTCCCTCCAACGGGGTGGAGATTCAATATCTGAGAGGTATAAGAAGAAAAAAGGCCAAAATTGGGAATAAAACAATTAATTCCCTCTTTCCTATAAAAGTACAAGAGGCAAAGGGAGGAGGGAAATGCTCTCTGGAAAAAGCAATTGAAATTGCTAAAGAATGCTAATGGGGAAGCAGCCAGAAAGTATGCTGAGTGGAGGAGCAGACAAAGATTGCAAGAAATTGGCAGGGAGTTGCAATAGACAAGCCAGAAGGGAACACACAAAGGGCCTGCAATGAGTCAGACTTTATGACAGGAGTTATGGGGGAGGGAACAAGAAAGCGTGCAGGTGGGCGTCCAGGAGAGAGGAGGGTGGGAAGAGGAAGGCAAGAGTCACAAGGCAGCAGCTTCAACATATAGGTTTGAAGCTGGTTGGAGAAGCTGCCTGGAGACAGAGATGCTCAGCAGATTTTCAGAGAGCAGACTGCGGATGAAAAATGCCCAGCAAATGGAAATGGGTGGCATCACTTAAACTCCGAAGGAAGGGGACACATAGTAGAGGTACAGTGGGGTTAGGAGCAGAATCACCTCCCCTGAACCAGACAAGGTGAGGGCTGCGATGGGAGGAGTGTGAGAGCCAGGAGCGGGGTGGAAACAACTCTTACATCGTTTTACATGTGGAATTTGGGGGGAGAGATCAAAAGGAAGTCCGCATAAGCCATTGTTAAATATTTCTAAACTTACAAATCAAGCTACCAAATTGTTACATAAAATGTCCTCTCTGCCAACTTTGACAAAATACCTTCTCAACAGCCTTGAAGACCAGGTTTACATTAGGATTCTTGGACTTCTTGGAGTTAGCCAGACATGGCAGTATTTGGGGAGCTGACTCATGGCCCCTTGGCCTGGGCCTATCCCCCTCTTTCCCCAGCACCCAGCCCTTCTTTTTTGTTCCTTACTCTCCTGCACTGGCGTGTCTGGCTTGCTCAGTGTGGGCACTCTAGGTCATATGCTTAAGTTCCATTCTCTACCCCTCTCCAATAATGCCATTTGATCACTTGGTAGGCCTACGTGCTCCCTGGGAAGAAACAACAGACCTAGGAAGGCTTATGTAGTCTTTGAAAGTATGTTTGGGCTATTTGAATAAGGAATTCCAGGTCCTGAACATCCAGATGCTGGTCTGTGGGCAGGTGGGCAGTCCTGGCCCTAGCGACTCCTCTCCCCTCACAGTGAGGATGACCAGAGGAGAGCCAGACTGGATGCCTCTAGAACATGGAAATCAGGACAGGTGTCCTTTTGCCAAGGTCTAAGGGTAGTTCTTGTTTCTGAGCTCTGTAAAATGAAACTAGGAGTTCTTAGGACTGGAGGAAAAAAACAGTTTCTATCAGAACAAAGCTCTTCTATGAAAAGCACAAGTATTTCATTCATCCACTCAACTTTTCTGGCCATTGGTAGCTTACATTGGGTTCCAAAGGTTTTCTTTCTTGGTTTCTACCTGCTGGCCACCAGGCCAAGTATTTGCTGTGCCCAAAGGTGAGAGGAGCCAAACTGGCAAGTCAGTCTGGATTTTAGAAAAGAAAATTATCCATACTCAGACACATGTGGGGCCTGGGTTGTAGCACCCTTCAGTTTATACAACTATAAATTGTAGAATTGAATATAAATTTTGTCATTTTCATCAGGTAATTGTCTATTTGCTTATTTTTTGTTTAGACTTATCTTACTCTTACTAGTTTTCCCATCCCTTTCTCCCTAGAGGATATTCTCATTTCTGGAACACTGCTCAGCTGAGGTCCGATTGATGCTAGGGCTTCCAAACACCTCCCAGCATGAGAATTATGTCAATGAGCTGATCTCAAAGGCCAGGCTGAGAAGATAGGGGAGTGGGAGGGGCGGATATACTCAGAAGTTTACTCTTCGGCAACCGTGTTGTTAAATGTCTCATCCCACCTCATGTCTGAGGGTGAACAGCATTGTTCAAATTCCCTCAAGAGTCTATGGATGTGTGTCTTCCTGAATCAAGAATTGGCATCAAACTGAGTGTTTTTATCTTTGACACTTTCTGCAGGAAGCTTAAAAGGTTAGAATACCAGGCACCCTGAGAACATAAATGGATTAGCCTACAGGTTTTTCAGTACTCTGCAGGGGAATATAAAATACACGATGAAGAAAGTTATGCCTCTGACTATTTGGCAGAGTTCTGTTTTAAATTTCATGGATAGGTAGGCTTTTCATTACTGAACAAAATCAGAATCTAGTAAAGACTCTGCACCAGTTTTTTTTTAAATAACAGCTTAAGTTTAAATTTAGGTCCCCTGAAGCATGACTGCCTACAACTTGGCAAAGCATAAAGCTCTCCGGCACGGTTCAGCTTGCCTGGGTCTCGGCGGGTGAAGGTTGCAGTGGGGACAATCACCAGGAGCTCAGCGTTTGTCAGCCTCAGCACTACCGGCATTTTAGGCCAAATAACTCTTTGTTGTGGGGGCTGTCCTGTGCATTGCAGGGTATTTAGCAGCCTCCCTGGCCTCTATCATTAGATGCTGTGTCCCCATTTCCCTAGTTGTGACAACCAAAAAGGCCTCCAGACATTGTCCCCTGTTGGACCAAATCACTCTTGATTGACAGTGAGCCAGTAGCTGGTTCTCTTTCTCATCCGTGCATTTTAGGCAGGAGGAGGAAGAGATAAACTTGTCCCTGTTGAAGGTGAAGGAGGGCTGCTTTTGGTTTCTGAGACAAGAGAGGACGGGAGGCGAAGGGCAAAGGAGCACTTACTGTGCGTTTAGGCTGCTCCAGGTGCACTCTATTTGTGCTTGTACAGAAATTTGGACCTTCTCAAACACTAAACCAGGAGGCAAACCTTCATAGTATCAATTTTACTTGATGTATATACTTAAAGCACTTATATTCATATTGAGCTACATGCATAAAGAATAAAATATAACATGTGTACAAGTAATGAAGTTAAGGTTCAAACCTCAAATTTTGCACCTGCATTGGGTCCCTCAGGACGGGCTCTAACCCCAGAGTCTCCACAGCTGTGAGCGTGCTCTCAATGGCTGCTGGGTCCTATGGACCGAATGTTGGTGTCCCCTCAGAATTCTTATGTTGAAGCCCAGTCCTCAATGTGATGGTGTCTGGAGAATGGCCTTTGGGAGCCATTAGGCCATGGGGTGGAGCCCTCATGAATGGGATTAGGGCCCTTACAGTAAGAGGAGACACGAGAGAGCTTGCTTTCTCTCTCCGGTTTCTGCCATGTGAGGGCACAACGAGAAGGTGGCCACCGCTAAACCAGGTAGAGGGCTCTCACCCGACACAGGATCTGCTGGCTCCCTGAACTTGGGAGTCCCCAGTCTCCAGACCATGAGGAGTAAAGTTTGTGGTCTAAGCCACCTAGTCTACAGTGGTCTGTCACAGCAGCCCACGCTCCGACAGGTTCTCTGGTGGAAGCATGGGAAAAGCATGATATATGGTAACCAGTTTAATCTCTAAACGTTTCTGTGAATTAGGTAGGTATACTCCTCTTTTTTTTTCCCAAATAAAGAAACTAAGACTCAGAGAGGTTAAGTAATTGATCTAGTTCACACAGCTATCATGCAACCATGATCTGGAAATTTAAAAGTCTTACTTCAAATTTCACGTTCTTTTTATTTTATGATGCTTTAATAGGCAGACCTAGCTCTGAACAAAATTTTGATGGTGAAATTTTGTTTTCTCTTTTTTACTCTTAATTTTTGTGTTGCCTTTGTTCCTTTCCCTTGAAATGCCCTTCCCAGAAACCCAGTGCACGGTGCTCTTGCTGTGTTCAAGCCCCAATACCCAACAAGGTACCCACTGACCGTCCCAGGGCTGTTTATATGTGAGCTGGAAGAAACAGCTGATATTTCAGACAGTGTACTCGGCTCCGCTCTGGGGTGCTGGCGACAGTAAGTGCAGATATGGACTTCACAGACTTCTCTGTCTTTAACTCCAGGAGTCTGGAGGGTCCTACCATTTATTGAGCAGGGAAAGTCAAATTGGCTTGAATTTTCTAGAAAGCCCCAGAGAACAAACAAGAGGAAGTGACAAGGAGCTCCACACTCTCCTTCCCTGTTTGCTTTGTGGGACTCCTCCGCCTTTTGTCTTTCCCTCTTCAGTCCTGTGCTGTCTGTCACCAGAGGATGAGGGAGCCCCAGCTGCCCGGTGTTCTTCCGCAGGGTGTTGAAGCAGCGTTTTTTGTCTGTCTTGTTATCCTCACCCCAGCTGACCCCAGAAATGCTTAATTTGGCTGTGTGAAAGTCATGCTAATTTCAGTCATTTACGTAATCACTTGCCATTTATGCCAAATTGCTGTGTAATACTACAGTGATTTTGCATAATATTAAATATGTGTCGCATTAGTCTTGAGCGGGTTTTATTTGATTATAACATTAAATCATGCTCAGGATTCTTAGGCTTCACGGTTTGCTGCTTATACAATAGTCATTTCATAACTTAAAAACTTAGGATATTGCCATCGAGGGAAAGTTCATTAGAACATATCTCTTTCCCTTCCAGCATGTGTATCATTACCATTTTGGGGTTCTCTAAATTTTCCTTTTGACTTCATAATGTGGATTGTCTCCACAAATGTATCATTCCTTTGATACATTTCAGATATAATCTGTTTTAAATTGCACTTAAAATAAAAAACGTATGTTCACCAGGAGTCTTTGCCCATATGCAAATATTAATGCACACAAAAGAATAACTGCTCTCCTCAGAGTACAAATAGCTTTCTTCCCCATAGGTCAAAAAATCTTAAAAGTTTTACACTAAATGTTAATAGTGCTTATCTATAAATCTTGCATTATGGGTTTTTTTTACACTTCTTTATATATTTTGGCACTATGATTTTTTAACAGCAAGCATATTATAACATTTATTTCCAGAAAGTAGCATTCTTTTAATACTGGAATATTTCTTGATATATGTTAAACTGTAATTTTATAACTGGCTTCTTCAATATTAGTTACAATTTTGCATATTATCTTTAGCAAACACATGTGATGTTTTAGCCCTTTGAACATTTTACTTTGGGGGGTACAACCACAGGCTTAACATCTTGTAACTGTTATGTATTAAAAAACAACCAAATTCTCATCCTTCATGACAAGTCCATTTTAATTCAATTCAGTGTATATCTTCTCCATCTCAGACCCAAAATAACACGGACCCCAATCTTAGTTCAGAGTTGGATTTCTCATCTCCTGTGTTTTATTATTTTCACTTGATTTTATTTACTTTTCTTTAATACGATACATTGTAAGATGCTTCATGTTAGTTTTGGAAGGATACAGCAAATAATAAGGTTTCGGCCCATGTACCAGTGCTTCCAAGCAAAAGACCAGTGCTTCCGAAAGCTGTGTGGGGCACCCGGAGCAACAGCCACTGTTGCGCCATCTCCCCATGGGGACGTCTGCTCACGTTCTGGGGTGTGTTGTGGCAACACTTGCCAAAGGAGGACATCCCAGCTGGCACGGGCAGCTCTCCACCACATGAAGGCCGAGATTCTGACTTACAGTTCAAGTCTAGCTTTTTCTTCAAGGCAGGAGAGGGGAGGAGGGAGAAAAGAAAGGAGAGTAAAGGTAAGAGCAGGCTAAGGTGTGTCCTTATGATTTGGACAAAAGTACCTCACAAGAACAATTTCACAAATAAAAATATTTTCCTTTTAAATTAAACTGCTGGGCTAGGTTCTGCACCTGTCTCTATTAACTGCTGAGAAAAGCCCAAATGAGCACGAGGTGACTGACGGCTTCGCGTGTTTATCCATCGTGTCTCCTGAGCCGGGATGAAAACAGCCACCGCCAGCCAGGGTGCTTGCCACCTCCTCCCAACAGGTTTCTTCAAAGGGTCTCACTCCGGTGCTGCTCTTGACTTTGGCTGCAATGATTACATTTGCCACTAGACAGAGCTGTTTGTCTGATTTTTGATCACAGCAGAGTTCAGGATTTGCAAGAGAATTGGAGCCAATGAGAAGAGAAAACTATAAATGATACTATCTTTTATGAGGTAGACACTCTTAAAGCATATACCCAGTGCCCTTTTCTGCTGGTAATATATGATTTCCTGATTGCCTACTGTTGTCTCACTCGGGAATGACAGTCAGTTTTCAAACTTCCCCTGATCCCCGGGGAGGTTTCAATAGCTAATAAAGAGCAATCAGGGCACTTTGTGCAATTTGCTTATTCTTTTATATCACAGTAGCTAAAGTCAGAGTGACATCCTAAATTTTGAACATTTTCTGGAAACTTCTTGGTCATTTATGCTCTGCCCTTTTCTACAAAAACTGCCTATTTTGTAAACACACATTTGGGATTTATAATAGTGTTATATATTGCATGTGTTACACGTTTTATTTTCACAACAATTTTTTAGACCAAGATGTGGATTATTTTGACATATTTTATATCACTACCATCGTAAGTGAGTCCTTCCTGAGCCTAACCCACAAAGTACTGAATTGTGTGGTTAGTTAAACCTGAAGCCCCGGGGTTCCTGAGGAGGAAGGGTCTGGGCAGAGAAAACAGCAGCAAGCAGGTCCCTAATCTTTATGCAAATGAGCCAGCTTCAGTCTCTAAGGCATATCACCCCATATAAGCCCAAAGTAGTCTTTCTCAAAGGTGGGTCTCTGGACCAGTAGCGTCAGTAGCCTCTGGAGACTTTGTTAGAAATATGAATTCTGGCCCCCACCCCCACACCTACTGAAGTAGAAACTTTGGGGAGGGGGCTGTGAAATCTGCGCTTTAATAAGCCTTTCAGATAATTCCAATGTGGGCTCATGTGTGAGATCTGATGACATACAGGAAATAGCTTCCAAATGAAGGAAATAAATAAGCTTCTTAAAAAACCGTAGCTGGATGAAAAAGAAGTACTACATGGAGAGCAGAGAACATTCAAAAAGCTATAATCAGCAATTTCAAAGATATAAGAGAATGCTGGGAAAGAGAATAAGAAACAGCTCCTGGAAACTAAATATACAACAAATACTTAAATTTAATTGTATATAAAATAAAATACAATTTATTTAATTAATAAAAGTTTAATAGTAGGGCATGAAGATAAAATTGCAAAAGCATCTACATTCTCTCTTTTTAACAAAGAGATGGCAAATGGAGAGGATAAGAAATTTCAAGGATTAATATGAGACTGTTAGATTTCCTTAATAGGAGTTTCACAGTCCAATATGTAGGAAACTCTCAGGGGTACAGTACATGAATACGTTTGAAATACCCACTGGGCTTTCTAGAAATAAATGAACAGTTTTGGAAAACTTGAGGTTCCTCAATTATGACCACATGGCCATATTTTATTCTGGTTTTTGCCACTAAATAGAAATATTACTAAAGTTTTATTCCCAGGCTCCTGTGACCTAGAGAAGCATAGGTTATACCATCTGACATGTAGTACCATTGGGTTCCCCCCACATTGCCTGATCACCTGTTAATAAAGCAAAGCTGAACTTATTAGAACTCTCTGTGGTGAAGGAGGCCACAGTCTCACCAGTTCTTCAGAAGAAATAAATCAGACTGGTATAATTTTAGGGCTTTGGGATTGGAACTCAGCTGGTATGGGGTAGGTCTTTCAAGATAAGAAATTGATTTGCATTTCACAAACTCTGTGATATAATAGCTTGGAATTAGTGGAAACCGTGAAGTAAAGGTCTTGAAACAACTCCTGATTAAAAAGAAAAACTTGGCATGATAAGCAAGTGTTTGCCAAGGGGAGTGGACTCTTCTCTTTGATACAGTTTTAACAGACCTGTGGAAATTTCCTGAAGCAAACAGCAAAGTCCCTTCCTTCCTTCCTTCCTTCCTTCCTTCCTTCCTTCCTTCCTTCCATTTCTTATTGGTTTATAGCTATATCTTTCCATATAAAGTTTCCTGGAACAAACAACTAATTCATGTTGACATAACTCATCTATATTCTTAATTAAGCCATGTTAATACAGATGGCCTGAGAACCCAAACCACTGAACTGTTTCCATTCTTGTATACCTCAAGACATTTAGGTGTCTCAAAGGTTTTCAGGAACAGGTTTAAAACAGGAGAGAGGCTGAGAGCCTATGAGAGAAGAGCACTACGAAAAGAGGGAACTGTGAGCAGCATTGAGAAAATGGGGGTGACGGTTCCTTTCGTACATTTTTGTTTGAGGTAAAGCCACGCTTCAGCCAAAAGTGTGATCAAACCCAGATTTGATCTTTCCTTCCAGACATATCACCTGTAAAAACCAAGTAACTGAGATTGAGGTCTCCTGCCTCATTCCAGATAGACACAACCCACGGACACAGACATCCCGTGGACGCTGGTCGGCTTCGCGATGGTTCCTCGCCTCCTCTTCTTCCACAGCACGTTCATTGGGACATCATGGTGATGAGCCAAGGCATTAGCTCCAGGAAATGCTAATGTATTTTGGCAAAAAGAGATCATTGTTCTGTGTTAAAATTCTTGGCAATATTTGATTGACCTGTGCTCAATGCTTGGAAACACTGCCTCTAGTCGTGAGCTTAGGCAGTCACTCTCTCTTCTGCTGATTTAATGTGGCCGATGCAGGGCGACAGTGGACACTTGCAAGGCTGTAGATTAGAGCAATTAATAGTTCTGACTGTGGAGTGAGATGGAGTCCTGACCTTAAAACATTTTAGTTTTGTTATCTTAGGTAAATCAATGGTTAGTTGCAAACTCAGTTTTTTCATGTATAGATTTTAGGGTTTTTTTTCACCTAGAAAATTAATTTTAAATAATTTTCACCTAGATAATTCATAGCTATGTGAGATTGTGGCAAATAATAGCAGCAGCTATGTAAAACTATGAGCCTAGTTCACAGTATGGATTAAGTGAATGTTAGCTGTTTTATTGCTATGATGTGTAAAGGATACTTTGGTGCTCATCTGAGGATGAGAGGCATAGACACATAGATTCAGAGGACAGCAGAGTTGGGAGGGACCACAGAAGTGTTCTGATCTAGCATCTTTATTTTGCAGGAGAGAAAACTGAAGACCAAAGGGAGAGAATAACACCCAGGGTGAAAGAGCCAGTGAGGGGGAAAGGCAGGCAGCATGTGTTTATCGCTTGCCTTGCAGACCACTGTTTGCCTGGGCAGGACAGCCCTGGGGAACGTGCCCCAGGGGCCCTGATAACCACCTGTGTAGGGCCTTTTGTTCACGAGGGATGGTTACAACCCTGGTCTCATTCCTGGTAGTTCAGTGGAGAATTGACAGTGGTCAGACATTATTTGGCTCTTGGAGCCCAGATCCTACACTCTGTTGGGCACGATTTCATTTCTTGGCAATAACTGGTATCTTTAGAGTGTGAAGTAAATGTGAAAGATTTACATGAGCCCCATGTGAGTGCTAAGCTCCCCATTTGTTGACACATTCTTTCCATACTCAGCAACTACTCCAGCAGCTTCTCTTGCCAAGGGAAATTCCAAATGTCACTGAAAGAACAAGCAGCTCCAAATATTAAAAACATTGGCTTTTAAGAAATTTCCAAAATCAATGATTGAAAAATCTAAAAAGCGATTTTACCGTGATGTAAAACAAACCTTTAAGAAATTAGAACTCATTTTAAATCAATAAAGTTTTTGAGCACTTGCTTTGCACAAGGCACTGTAGGTGATTTAAAGACATGTTATTTTTGCCTTTGAGGTGCTAACAATTTAGTAGGAAAGATGAAATGTAAGTAAATTCATCAAAAGGTACATGATAAAATGCATCAACATCCGAGGATGAAAAGCAGGGGCACTGCTAGGCAGAGACTGGTGGTTTGCCAAATAAATGATGCAGGACATGTTGGCCCACTATGCGCTCCCCCTTCCTTCAGGACAGTGCCCAATTCTGGTTTGGAATTATCTTTGAAAAAATTATTTATTTATTTTTAGGGAGAGAGGGAGGGAGGGAGAAAGAGAAGGAGAGAAACATCGATGTGAGAGAGTAACGTGGATCAGTTGCCTCCTATATACTCCTCGGCAGGGGACCGAACCTGCAACCCAGACGTGTGCCTTGACCCAGAATAGAACCAGTGACCCCCGTGCCCTGTGGGATGACACCCAGCCAACTGAGTCGCACTGATTGGGGATTGTCTTTTACTGGCAGTCATGGGAAGGCTGCAAATCAAGGCGTTCGCATTTACCTAGCTGAGGAGTGGTCTTGTGAACCAGGTCATGCCCGCTGGACCGTTTTACAAAGTGACCCAATGATGTCAATTGCTGATGACGTAACTGTTGACTCCTGTGGCCAACTTGGTTGCTTGGGCTGACTTTGCGGAGCCATGACATCGCTAGCCTCCTGGTCAGTTTCTGTGCTGCTAGCTTGGGTCAAAGTCTTTTTCTTCATGAGGTTATCAGACTTGGTGTACGTGGTGGTGGCGGCGAGTAGAAGGGAAGGAGATGCCACTTTGAATGTGGGGGTGAGGGAAGAGAGGAGGTGATATTTGAGTAGGACCTGGAAAGGGGATGATATTAAATAAGTGGATGGACTTAGAGTATGGAATAACATCCTATTATTCCAAACCCCCCCCAAAACACCGTTTTTATTTCTAATTTTAATCCTATTATTTCTCTTTATAAATAACATCCTATTATTTGTAATTCTAGAACACTATTGGAGCCATTTCTGTAGTTTCTAAACTAATTCAAAAAGCTTGTTTGACATATCCTGAAGGAATTTAATGCTTTGCTAAATGCAAAACCAAGATAGTAGAGTTGGGAAATATTTCAGATTCTTAGGTGAAAAAATAGAAAATAGCTATGAAAAGAAAGGGCTATAGATGCAATGATACACGAGGTTTATATCTGCCCCAAAAGTAGCTGCGATGGTCTCTTCTCACTGCACTGAAAGTCTCTTTTTCTTACCTTGGCTCTATGATAATGCACATTTAATAGTAGGACAGGATCAACTCACTCTTTAGTTCATCAAGATTCAGTAAAATAAAACCTGTACTTTCTTCACTATAGAAGATAGGATATTTGGAAAGTATATTATCCTCATTTAACAGTTCTTATTAATATTTGAAACCACATAGGCACTTGTAAAGAATTCTCAGACACTAGCAAACATAGTTCCCTAAATTCCCTCTACCTGCAGCAGTTGTATTTCTTGATTAAATAACGTGTGTTAAATTTCTTGGCAAAATGGCAATGTGATGAACTGGGGAAAGGAAAATGGAAAGATTAACAAAATACATCTTCCCCTTTTCTCTTCTAAATGTATTATTTTCTTTTTCTAAACTAAGTTCTCTTTAAATTCCAGAAGAGGAAAGTATTTTTCTTAACATAATTTTTTAAGGGGAAATAGATGGACTTTTGAGGGGAAAGTACATGCAGTTTTGCTTCTGCTTGTAGAATTAAAACATTTCTTACCTTGAGTTTTATAGCCAACTGGTAATGCTCATATCTGAATTTCTTATGGCGAGCCCCAGAACCTAATGCTCTATTTGTCTTGCGTTTATTTCTCACTGGCTGTACAAATTTTTAAAACATGAGGTAAATCAAGTTGGAACATTAAAATCAGATGGTTTTGCATAAACCATCAGTAATGAGGGTGAAACTGGCATTTTTCCATCTGCTTATTTGATTATACATTTTGAACTTATTTTTAAGGCCAGACTAGAAGAGTTGGAAAGTGAAGTTGAAGTCCAAAATGGAAAGCATTTCTTACTCATTTTTATAGTGAATTTTGAATATTTAAAATGCCCATGGTCAGACTCTACTGGGACATGATCAAATAGGTTTTTCTTTCCTTGAAGAGTTTATTCAAACATATATTTGTGACAGAGGCTTCTCACTAAGCTTATTGAAGGGAAGTCTTTGAGAGTTTTACCCTGGTGTGCTTGTGTTGCCATGGGGATGTCCATTTTTACACCTTCAGAAAGAACCTGTCAGTTGGTAGAGCAGAGAGAATGTGAGCATTATAATTAGGAAATAATGAAGCTACTTCTGGCCTTAACTACTTAATAGCTGTATATCTATGAGTAGAGGATTTAAGTGGACTGGGCCTCAGGTTTTTTAAATGAAATAATTTTCCTTCTGAAAGGTCATTCAGAGCATTAGAAGTGATAAGTGCACCAGAAGACATTTTGTAGATAATAGCAATTATTTTATTGATGTGATTGTGACAAGATATCTAACAGGTACATATCTCCTGCCTGACTCCATTCTTACATCTCTCCTAGAGAGCTTTCTGTCTGTCAGATCAGTTCCTGGATCTACTCGTGATGTCAAATTGGAAAAACAAAATCAGTAAAGAAGGAAGTGATCAGACAAGTGGAAGAAGAGAGGAAGGGTAGGAACAGAGTGCCTGACATCTCATTTCAGAGTTGGATGTGGCAGACGAACAGTAGGGCGGGTGCAGGAAGGAGTTTGGTGGTTTGGCGAGGGGGAGCGGCGTTGTCCAAGAAAACATTCTGCAAATGTGGAATTGGTCTGTGTCCCAACTGGTCAATAAGGTAGCCACTAGCTAGCTGCCTGTAGCTATTGAGCACTTGCATGTAGCCATTGTGACTGAGAAACTTTTTATTTTCAATTAATTTAAATTTAAATAACAACCCGTATTATTTGTGGCTACTTCATTGGACAGCACAACTCCAGAGAATCTAATGAATATGAGAGACTGAGGGAAGGAAGAAAAGGAGAGGAGATTTTAACAAGTATTGTCATATTGCGAATTAGATCCCCCTTAATATTTCTTGAGAGATGCAACTAAGCAATTGAAATTCATTTGAGGTTAGTTTTTATAACTTGATTGCTTATATATATGACTCACAGCTGGGAACAAGGCACATGGGTCTCTGATTAATATTTGGTTGCATGGATAATGTTAAAAACTTACTTTCATTAACATGATGGTAATTGAGAATTTTATGGACATAAAGCTCATATGGAAAGAGGTTATGCATATAAATCATTCTCATTTTAAACACATAGCCATACCCATACTCTTCATCTAGAACTCAACCTGATACATAAATGTCTAAATATTTGGCTTAGAAAATTAGAACTGGTTTTGTAGGCTTTATATTGTGTATCAGGATTTGTGTTCTCACACAGCAGTGCTGACAACCAGCCCCAGAATCCACTTTCTCTCTCACAGCCTGGTGGATGGGTCTCCAAGTTTCAAGAGCCTTCAGAAATGAATTAAAAATGTTGTGTGTGTATGTATTTTTTTCTGAGAAGATTCTAAATTCATATTTTCTGTCGGGAATGTATCCTTTTAATTTTTTTTTTGTCTGTCTAGGAACTGATGGCCTTGTTCATCTCCCACTGTTGAACCTGAAAATACCAGACAAATGCATCTCCACCTTCCCTTGTGGGGCTGGGATGTGTGTGTGAACACTTGTCCCTTTACTTCTGTTCCTGGGTTGGGACTGGGAAGTAGGAATGCAGGCACTGGGGAGGCATGTGCAGAACTTTCTGATGGTGGCTGTCACAGCACCAGTGAGTCCCCAGGCAGCGGGGGAATCAGACGCAACAGCAGTGCCGTCCTTCCTGGCGCCGATCTTGTGGAAGAATTTTGGACAGTTCCTGCTTGCCTCACCCCCAAGGTGATTCCTGCCCTGCCCAGATATTCTGTGACTGACTCACTGTCCCTTTAATGAATCAATCTTCTGCTGAAATTTGGCAGAACTGGCTTTTGTTGCTTGCAACTAGAACCCTGACTAATATGGACACCCAAAGGTGTCTGTAACCCCAAAATGGTTAAGGACTGTCCCATTAAATTCATTTGTTAGGGCTGCAAGACCACCACAAGTGGTACAGTTAAAGCAGAAACACTAAAGTCCAGTGCTGGAGAGGAGTTGTATGCTTTGGATGACAACATTTGTTCAAGAATACAAATCGTGCTAAAATGTAGACAGATGGGAAGAGGGGTGACAAGGCTTCCCTATGCATCCTTGGTTTAGAGAGGACACTGCCAAGATTCCATGTTCTTTTCATTATTCCCAACACTCTGGTAACAAAAGAGCTTATTGTGTCCAAGTTTCATCACACCAGGAGTCTGAAACTTCCCTCCATGCAAACCTGGGAATCTAATGACAGTATCCTTCGCCCTCCACACTCTCTCTCCAAATCTGATGTCAGTGAAGTTTCTAGTCAATACTATGACACCCTCTCTAAAAATTCGATCAAAACACTCAGACGTGTTAACCTCAGTCTACAACTTGACCATGACTCTAGATTTGTGAAATTAGTACAAATATACAGTCAGAGGATTCATTCTTGGAAACTGACATGCAATAATGGATTATGAAAGTAACAACTTTCCCCTTCATATTTTAACAAGAATTTCAATTAAAAAGCAGCCTGGACTAAAATGTTAAGGATGCCAGGCAGTTTCCTTTTGGGGCTAGAAGTCTAAGATATAATCTCTTCTTCACAAACAGGATAATGGCACTTTATTAAAGAAAATATAATCTTCCATCATTTGCTCTGCATTTATACAACATTAGCATCACTAGATTTGTGGACATATGCATCAAAGATGGAATAATGTGTATTCCTTTCTTTTCACATAATGAGAGTTCTAGGTTACCACATACTTCTTACTAATGAAGAAATTCAGAATGTGTGTTGTATCTATAATTGAACTATCCTGCACATGTTCTCAAACACAGGATAAACTAAAGTCTCCAATATTTTTATTCTTTCCCAAAGTAGGATAGAAAAACATCATGAAACTTGGGAGATAGTTTTTTCCTTTAAAACATATTATAAAAATTTCGAAGTGTACAAAAATCAGAGCCGATAGTCCCATGTACTCCTGTGCTGATTACACAACCTCCAGCTATATTTGTTTATCTCTTTTCCAGATCCTGCTACCTCGCCCTTCTTCTCTCCTTTTTGATTGAAGTAGTTTAAAATAAATATGCAACATCATGTCATTTCACTCCTAAATACTCTAACATTTGTTTCCAAAAAAGTAAGGGCATTTTAAAATATTGCCACATGGCACTATCATATCTAATAAAATTAATAAATAACTATTTAATATTGTTTGATACCCACCCATGTCCAACTTTCATTTACAAAATTAATTTTTGTACAAATAATTTTTATAGCTTGTTTAAATCAGGATCTAAGCAAGATAGTTTGCCCATTGTTTGTGGTTGCTACTTCTCTCAAGTCCGTCTTCCCCTCCCCACTATGCCCCCTTATTTTTTCAAGTCATTAGTATATTGAAGAAACTGGGTCTACTGATCCATCCAAGTTGCCAAGTTCTGGGTTAGACTGTTTTTTCCATGTTGTAGTTTAACTTATTTCTCTTACAGTATGGATTTAAATTTTTTAAAGATTTTATTTATTTATCTTTAGAGGGGAAGGGAAGGAGAGAGGGAGAGATATATCAATGTGTGGTTGCCTCTCATGTGTCCCCTGCTGGGAAGTGTCCTGCAATCCAGGTATGGGAATTGAACTGCGATCCTTTGGTTCTCAGGCCTGTATTCAATCCACTGAGCTACACCAGCCAGGACTTGGATTTAAATTTAGATGTAAAGTCAGAATCCTTTTTTCTTCTCCAGAATACTTCATAAATGGCAAGTGTGCTTCGTTTTGCCCAGTTTAAGGAGCAGATAACATTCTGAATTGGGCAAAATATCTGTGGATGGCACTCCCATCCTCTCACTATAAAATTTTCCTCAGCATACACCCTAATAGTCTTGGCATCTAAGATGATGATGATTGTCTGCCTCGCTTTTTCAGTTAGAAGTTACAAAGGTGACTTTCCAGCTTTCTCATTGCTTTTGCATTTATTCTTCACAGAAGAACCTCCTCTCATCCATTAATGCTATGGGGTTATTCTATCATTTGTTTCAAGATGGCAGGATGGATACGTGCCTACTTATTTCTCTCCAATGGTGGATTTCCAGGGGAAAGACTTGGAGTGAGAAGCTGATTCTGTCGGTGATGCACTGCTGATCTCCTTCAGGACCGAGATGCTCATCACTCCAGCTGGGAAAGGTTGGATGCTGCCAGCTCAGCACTCCCTAGGAATGTCTTCAGCAAAAACGGCCTGTCTATTCCAAGGCTGTGCGCCACCCTCCTCCCTGGGGACAGCCAGATCCAAAGACTGGTCAGTGGGATGGGGGCAGGGCAAAGCTCTGGCCTGCTGTCCTGAAGTTGTTACAAACCTTAAAGGTCTTTCCAGCTTCCACACACATACCTAAACAGAAGGATAAACCACACTCTTCATCATGTTAAAGAGGAGTGACGATGATTCCAACAAATGACTTATTTGGAATTTCCTATACCACACATGGGCATGTTTACTTATAATGCATTGTGCTCTGTGGTATTGATTTGGCAATAGCAAGTGTGTGAGCAAAATCTTCATTAAACGGGATGAAATTTGACCTGCAGCACATAATTGAGAAGATGCAGTAACAAAAACATAACCTTCCATACAAAAGAGTATAGAGTGATGCATTTGCTGAAGAATGACTATTTTCAACACTAAGTTTATTCATACTTTTTATCATTTTGTGACCATCGTTTAATATTCTATTTTGTTCACAGTGCAGCTTCCTCTTGATATGTGTATGATGCTCTACTAAGTGAAATTCTCTGTTGACTAGTTTTCCACATTTTTAATAATAAAATGCAAAATTAATATTAAGAAGGATGTAAATCTGAGTCTTCATAGGACAAATTAGCATTCTGGGCAATGTCATTTTAATTCTAAGAGCCCTCTGCTGTTTTCACTTTCCATGGTATTTGGCGATAACATAGGGCAATTGTCCTAAACCGTAACCCCTGCCACACACACGGTTCCTCCGTGGCGGGCTGCGAACCGAACATGGAAGAGACAGAGCAGGTGGAACTCCTGTGCCAGTTAGAGCAATTCCATTTTTTGCTTGTTTTGTATACTAGCATTTCATGCCCGATTTCATTTGCAAAAAATATTGCAGTGCTAACATCATTTTGAAAACCACTGATACAGAGTATAGATGCTACCAGAAATATTTAAATAAACAAAACATATCATTAATTGACTCAGAGAATGGTGACTATTTTAATGATTTTTTTATCGTTTGTACTTCAGAATTATGTGTATCTAAAATTATTTGATTGCTAGATGTGACTTTCATATTACACCTCATTAGAAACTTAGCAGTAGGTTGTTTTTCTTTTTCTGGTCAAAATGACTCTAAAATGTGATGTGGATTTGTAGCAAAACAATTATTTTCATAAAAAATATTCAAATAAGCTATGATATGTTAATATGCAATTAAATAAATTACAGCAATGACCTGATAGAAAATACTGGATCGGAAAATCACAGTAAACTCCCTGCCTGTTCCTGTTACCTCATTTTCTGGTGGGATGTAAAGGACCTGGTCTGTTTCCTATTTAGCTTCAATTTTCCCCTTTTATCTTTTCTCAAAGAGAAACCCCTCTTTTTATGTATTTTCCCCATTGAAAACCCTAGGGCTGAATCCTGATTAGTCTAAATAAGGATGAGCATGTTGGATACACCTAACAGTTTTTATTGGTGCATGTGTTTTAGGTTTGCCCAGTTCAGCAGAATGAACATCTTACGTTCTCTAATTGGGGGAGATGCTTTTCTTGCCTCCTGCAGTATCTGATTAAGGAAGCCCCTTGCCCCAGTTCTTGCTGGCTACCAGCCATGGCCACGATGTGGTTTAGCCTCAGAGAGAAGGGAAAGCAAGTCCAGCAGAGGAGAAAAATGGAAAGAGCTTGTAGCATCACCAGGCTGCTAAATTAGCCTCTAGACTTCTCCTTAAAAAACAAAAAATTTTCTTATGCTTAACACAATCTTAATTGGGGTTTCTGTTATTTTCAGCAAAAATCCTCCCAAACATCTCGCCAAACCCACCAAACCAACAAACACAACAGCATTACGAGTATAAATGTGGAAGGCAGTTTGTTCAGATTTTTTGATTGTTTGTTTTTTAATCTTAGACTTTTACATTGGAACTGTCTTAACCCTAACCTGTTTTTAGACCAAGCTCTGGACGAACATGTTTTCTGGGAATTCGAGGGAGGCCATGGCGATGAAGTTCACTGCTGACGGGGAAGCAGAGATTAATACGAGCGCCGGAGCCCTGCTTCTGCCTGTTTACTCCGTCATCTCGCCTACTTTCTTCATCTGTACTCCCCTTGACTTTCCATCCCCTGACATCTGGCTGGCACCTCGCACTGGTTGCTCTCATTAAAATGGGTCCCCTTGGTAAGCATGCAACTCTATTTCATGCCAGATATTTTTCATGTTTTACTTTGACAAACGAGTGGTTTTAAGATATGGATTGGTTATCTGTGTCAAAGAATGCATACTAACGACACCAGGGATGAATTTAGGTGCAGCAATAAGAAATAAAGCAATAGGCAAGGGCACTTGCTGTAGATTAAGTAATATCAACAGTGGGGAAAACAGTAAAAATCACTGAAAGGAGGAATGAGATAACAGAGTGTATCTGTGGAGCTGAGAGTTTCTATTTTAGACTTTTATTCTTGTTCAGACTGGCACAGTTTCAAAATATGTACAATTTTCCTTGAGAAAATCTATTAAGAAAATATGTTGGCATGAAGTCCCCCTCCCCGTTTCCTAGGCACACCGCGCAGGCGCACCGCAGTACTGGTCACACCAGGATCCTCACCCTTTGCCTTCGTGTGTGCTGTCCACCACTCTCCTGACTTCAAAGCCCCTACTAAGTGGAATTCCCTATTGACTGGTATTTCCACCCCTTAATAATAAAATCTAAAATTATATTGGGCAGTGGAAGCAAAGTCATAATTAAACTGGAATTCGTGACTCCAAATTTTCGGTTTAGCTAAGATGCTTCCCCAGCTCAAGATGTATTAGTTCAATTGTCTATAGGACATTGCCCTCAGAATGTCTACAGGCAACTCACTTCGTCATACCCACAACAGAGTCCATTGTTTCCTCAGAAACTAGCTCCTTCATTCTTCTTCCAAGCAAATACTTCCTGAATGTCTAACGTATTCCAGGCTTTGACTTAAGAGCTGAAACCCTCCAGAAGTACAAATAGTGACGAGATATACATAAAACAATTGACAAAATTGTTGTGATTAGTGCAAGACTACTTACAGGAGGAGTATGTGTGACCTCGGACATTTTGCAGGACTTTTCTGTGCCTCAGATACTGCTAAGTGCAGAAGGTTAATGTGAGGATTAATTCAATCACTACATATAAAGACACAACACACTAAGCATTCAATAAGTATTAGCTATTATCATCATTATTGTTAGTTATATTACATAGAAACTGGGAACTAATTCTTAAACATCATGTCTAATGGTAAAATATTAGAGCCAATCTATCATTAATATTTAATATTTTTTGAAAGTACTTCCTAATGCAATTAAATGAGAAAATGATGAAATACGAGCATGGGAAGGAAAGAGTCAATCTACATCTACAAGAGTATTTGCAGATGATTTGACTATCATCTTTGTCCGTCCAGGTTGCCATAGCAAAATATCATAGAGTGGGTGGCCTGAAGAACAGAAATTTATTTTCTCACCCTTCTGGAGTTTACGTCTGAGATCTAGGTGCCAACAGCATTTGGTTCTGGAGAGGACTCTTCCTGGCTTGCGGATGACTGACTTCTTGCTGTGTCCTCACATGGTAGAGACAGAGAGGAACAAGCTGTCTGGGGTTTTATTTTATAAGGGCACAATCTCATCTTGAGGTCTGCTCCTCATGACCTCATCTAAACTTAATTTCCTCCCAAAGGCCCCATCTCCAAATATGGTCACATTGGAGGATATGAAGTTTGCTGATATATCTATATATATAATATATAAAATATATATTGATATATTTTAAAATATTGATATATATTTTAAAATAGCAGATATATATACTGATAAAATAGCAGAAGCAATAGGTAAGAACTTAAAGTAGCTAGCTACAATATTAATATGCAAAAAATGATAATCATACAACATAAAAAACACAAAACATAATGAAAGGATTACATTTATAATAACAACCAGTGAACTAAAATATCTATTAGTAAACCTTACAAAACTTTTTAAAATGTAGGCAAGAATAAGTTTAAATTGCTTCTGCTAACCCAAGATAATTTGGCCATATGCAATGACATGTACTTTGTTCTTGGAAAGAAAGGTATTACTATAAAAATACTAACAGTACATAAATTAATCCATAAATTTAATATAAACCAAATAAAATGCAATATATTGATCTGTAATTATCACATGGAAAATAAATGTAGAAGAATATCTAGGAAAATTCAGGAAGTAATACACAAGAAAGTAGCACTAGTTATACTAGACATTAAAATGTTTATTTTATTTAATAAGCATTAGATAAAGTTTATTATGTGCCATACATGGTTATAAGAGCTTTATATATAGTAAATATTATTATGCAATACTCCTTTTAACTGTCCTTATTTTACAGATAAGAAAACTGAGGCACAGAGAGTTCAAGTAATTTGCTCAAGAACTCGAATCTTGTAAGTGGAAGATCCAGCCTTTAAACCCAGGGATTCTGGCTCCAGAGTCTGCTGCTAACCGGTACACTAGGCTGCAGGGAGTGAACGGTTTGTTACGAGCCCAAGAATAACCATAGAGACAGATGAAACAAAATTGAGTCAAGAAATAGACATGAATATATATGGAAATTTAGTGTATAATGAAGTACAAATTTTAAGTAAGGGGTTACGATGGATTATTCAAAAAATTGTGTTAAGAAAATTGGAAAAAAATAAAAGTAGATGTATACTAACTTTTTCCACCCAACTTTAGGTGGATCAAATTTAAATGTAAAAATAAACTGGAACCATAAAAATATACAAGAATTTAAAGAAAATAACCCTGAAGCAAAAGACTTTTTAAGCAGTGCACAAAATCCAGAAACCATAAAACCAAAATTTTATAAATTTCATTTTATGAAACTGAATTTTGACTTTCTAAAAGCATTTTACTTACTCAGGGAATTAATCATTAGGGTGTGGTACAAGAATTTTCCCAACTTGTCATCTCTATGAAAGTGAAAAGGAGTTTTATTTTTTGGCTGCTATTTGTGAAATAGGACTACAAACAAGATTTTAAATTAATGATTCCAATTAAATATAGTAATGCATATTTAAAATTAATATATTTAAAAATACACTTGCTCTAAGACAAACTTCAAGTTTGTGCTAAGCTGACTTAGAGAAATTCTGTTTATAATACCTTCAGAAGATTAAACTATGAAATAAGTATAAGTAAGATGCTAAAATAAATACGAAATATTGAGGTGGAAAATCATGAAAGGGAAAAAAGTTACAAAGTTGCTGACAATCACACCACTGGCAGCCCAGCTGCCACTACGGTTTGGCATGTTCCTTTCAACCAAAATTTTTCCCTATGTGTTAGGTCTCCTACAAAATAAACACCAGAATTTTGAACAGCAAGCAATAAGATTTGTTAACTTATTAATATATTTAATTTGACAGCACAAATAGCTTATGTCATTATTATTTTTAATGTTTGTGTTTGGGATGGCTGGTGTCACTGTATGTAGTCTCATTCACTAGTCACATGTTTTTTGAGGTTTCTTTATTCATGTTCTTTGTTCTTGTATCTGTTAGAAATTCATGATTTTCTCATCATTTTTTACAGGCTCACTGGGAAATGAAAATTGCTAGTTCTGCCATATTTAAAGCATAAATGTTCGATATTTTTAGCCTTGTAAGACTTGCAGGAATACCTGTTTTCAAATTTAGCAAACATTATCTTTTTAATTTTTGCTTGTTTTTGTTCATTTTGCTTTTTAAACCTTTTAAATTGTAAGCCGCAATATGGAAAGGTACACTAATGTGAGTTTACAGCCATTTTACGGTAGAGTTAAAACCTGGAGAGTTCAACAAGCACCGTTGATTTACCAGTCATTTATGTTTACCTGCATGTTTGCTTTCTCATCTGACTTCATTCCTTCTTGTCTCTTTTAACTTTTATATGGGATCATTTGTTTTCTGCCCAACTAATATCTTTCAAAATTCCCTTTAATGTGGGTCTCCTCATGACACATTTTCTGTTTTTGTATGTTTGGGTATATTCTCCTTTTGGATTCATTCTTGAAGTATATTTTCACTCAGTATAAAGGTCCTTTTTTGCAGTTACTTTTTTTCTTTGCACTTTTCGTGTCTTCTGGCTTTTATTTCTCATAAGGAGATAGTTATCAAGTCTAATTGTTTCTTTGAAGGCAATCTATTATTTTCTTTTTGACTAGTGTATTAGCTGCAATTGCTGTGTAACAAATCCCCACGCAATTATTACCTTAAAATGACACATTTGTTATCTCACAGTTCTTGTGGGTCAGGGTCAAATAAGGTTAAGCTGAGTCTTCTGCTCAGGTCACAAGGGTACAATCAAAGGGTTAGCTGGGGATGCAATCTCATCCAAGTGTCAGGATCCTATGTCAAGGTCATTCAGGTTGGTTGAGGTCAACTCCTTGAAACAGTAGGGCTGAGGTCTCTGTTCCCTTGCTGGCTATTGGCTGGGACTGCTCTCAGTTCCAGGAAGCCATCACAGCCTAGACACATATCCACCTCACACCATGGCAGCCTACTTCTTCAAGTATAGCAGGAGAACCTCTCGCTAGTCTGCTAGCAGTGAACCGTGTAATTTGACATAACCGGAGATGTGGCTTTACCTTCAGCATTACCATGTAATGTTCTCTAGTAAAGGGATGACTGTGTTATCATATTCACAGGTCTCATTGAAGAAGAGGGAATTATACAGAATATATACACCAGGGCATAGGACTCTTGGGAGCCATCTCAGAACTCTCCATAGCTACTTTTAAGACTTCTTTATGTTGTTTTCATTGGTATCATTATGATGTATCTAGATCTAAATTCCTTTTTATTTATCCAACTTGGAGTTCATTGGCCTTTAATCTGTGGATTGAACAGTTTCATTAGTTTTGAAAAAAATTGCATTATCTCCAAATATAGTTCCTGAGCCATTCATTTTATAAAACTTTCCTTCTGAAATTCAGTTATTATAGGTAATATGTTTTTACTATATTATTTACCTCTCTCAAGTAGTTTTATGTCTTTCATTCTTTCCTTCATTCTAGATATTTCCTTCTCAGCCATTTTTCAGTTCACTGTTTCTTTCTTTAGCTAAATTTGTTGAAACCAAACATTGAATTTTTAATTTCTGTTATTATAGTTTTTAGTTATGGAGCTCTGGTTTCTTTCTTTTTCACATCAGTTAATATTTTTTTATACTTTTAAATTCTTGCCACAATTTTTCCTTTTATGTAATTGAACATAGTAAATGCAGTTATTTTAGTCAGTGACTAACAATTTTAACATATGGAGACCCTGTAAATTTATTTCTATTGTCTATTGTTTTCACTCTTTGTCATTCATGACATCTTGTCATCCATGGTGTAGCATCATTGACAGTACAGTTGATATTATATTTAAAATCTTGTATGAAAAAGTAATGTGAATCCTAGGATGATATTATCTTTATATAGAGGGAAATGTTTCAACTGGTTCTTCTAGTCTCGGTTCAATAGTTACCCCAGTTTTTTAATTAAGTTTCAAGGAATAACTATTTTCAAGTTATCTGAATGATGCAAAGCTGGTGTGTATTCTCTGCCAACCCTTGTTTAACTCTGGCTTTATCTGACTATTAAGGTACGGCCCTTCAGGATTCCCACCTAAAGGGTATTAATTTATCAGGACCTTTATCCTTGGCTATTGTATCAATACTTCCCAATCTTATAAGGCCTCAAAAGTGCTACTCAGCCTTGCAGCTGGGCAAAAGTGGCCTCAACTGACAAGCTCACTCCTCTGAATTTCACTCTTTCCTTGGAAGTTGGACAGCCAATTCTTTGCTATATTTTAACTTTTCCATGCTTTCATGTTTATATTTTGTATTTTATTCAGCTCTTCTAGTTTTCAGTAGGATGGCTGATCCAAATTACCTAACATATTGATTTTGAAAGGGGAATTTTCCAACTTTTGTTTTATGGAATTTTTTGTATGGCTTTAAAACTTAAAGGCATTTTTTTAGAGATTTGACAAATGTTCACTTTTTAAAAACATTGTTTTTATATGACTGATTGCACTTATATATCTATATCCATTTCTATATATATTATTTCTTTAATCAATTTCTAATCAATACTTGGGTATGTAAATCTCTGTTAATTACTCATATATTTGCCTAAGGGGTAACTAAGTATATCATTTTGTTAAAATCCCAAATATTCTTTTTTTTCTTTGATTAAACAATTACTTAAATAAAATGAGAATACTTCGTTAGGTTAACTGAGGAATTACTACCAGAATATATTGAAAATTTGCACTGTAATAGCTAAGTCAATTTTTTAAGCTAGTGACCGGGGACTGGAAATACATGTACATTTTTTGGCTCACATTTTCTTTTTTTAGTATTTTGAAGAAATAACTTGCTAAACATATTAGAATGTGTTGTATTGCAACACTTTTATAGATTATGGTGATTATTCAAAATTGATGAGCCAGGAATAAAAATAAGGATCATTTGGATTTTATTTCAGTATCCTGGTTAATTGATTCTTATCAAATTGAATATTTTTTTTAATATACAAAAATGATCACATTCAATTCCCTTAAAAGGAGTTTCATGAACAGAAAAATTAGCTTCTGCAAAACATGAATTAACTTGCTTCTGGGTGAGGGTGTTTGGAGGGCATCTCTAAGACCCAAACTAAACATGTACCTTTGAAAAGACCATCCTCTTTTAAGATGATTAGGTTAGAAGGAAGTACATTGATCTCATGCCAAGACCTTTGTTGATTCTACTGAAATTATTTTTTTATACTTTTAATATGTGTTTATAGTCAGAGTGTGCAGTATTTTAATTTAATAGTAAGCTATCTTAATAATTAAAAAATAAAGATTAAATAACATAGTGAAATATGCTCATTTAACCCAGTACTTTTTTCCTTTTCTTTCCTCATGGTGAGAACTTTTAAGATGTACTCTCTTAGCAACTTTTCACATATCTTTTCTGATATCATATTTGTCTTTATTAATAATACTGATAGCCTGTTTAATAAGACTCAAACCCACTGAGGTAAATATTAACATATCCCCATGACCCAGATGGGGAAACTGAGGCATGAAGCGCTGAGGACCTGCTCAGGGCCACATATGTTGAGGGTCAAATGTAAGTCCTCTGACTGCCATTTCCATGTTCCTTCATGTCACCATCACTTCTTTGTCTTTTTGATTCTCCTCTGTTGCTGCCTTAGCAAAAATAATTTGAAAAGAAAATTTTTTTTGTAATAAGAAAGTGGGTTAAATAGTTTTAGGCCAGTGACTTTGTATGTGTGTGTATTGGAATGGAAAGTACCATTATCTCTATACAAATTCAATTCAAACACATTAATCTTATATAAGAGCTGTTCTACAGAGAAATCATTATGCGGTTTAAGATAGATTTGTAGTAGGTAGGTGTCCTTCACTGAGTACTGTGTGTGCATGGGCCTGCATGAGCCTGTGCACTTAGGTGTATAGCTTAAGGGCCATACAGAGCTGGAGACATAAAATATTCTTGTTTCTATATGGCTGAATAATTTATACTAATTCATAAGTAGCTACTACTGAGACTTTGTCAAGTGCCTGAATTTAGCATTTGTGTTAATTTATTGCCACTCTCCTGACCTCTGATTTAGACATTGTGAAGAATACTGTAGTTTAAGTCAGACTTGGATTTCCATCCCAGCTCCACTGCTTTCTGTTGAATAATCTTAGGAAAGTTACACAACCTCTCTGCGCTTCCCTTTTTTATTTGTAAAGTTTCAATAATAATAGTGCCTGCCTTGTATACTGGTTGGGAAGATTGCATGAGGTAAAATATTTTAGATGCTAGGCAGAATGCCTGGCTCTCATAGAGGTAAAATATTATTGTAATTATTTAACATTAAATATCAAAACTGGAAGGGACCTTTATGTGCATTGGCATAACCCCTTAGTTCTACAGAATATAAAACTTAGTTACTGAGATACTAAGTTCTGTTTCAAAAGCCATACAGCCCTCCACAGTAGAAATCAGACTTAAAGCTATTGACTCCTAAATACCCCAAACTGTATGATTATTTATAAAACAAAGTTGCATATATCTGAAAAAGTTGAGAGTCATGGTAGTATGCCCTTTATTTTACAGACATTTTTGAAAACAGGCCCCAAACCAAAGTGTGGATTGGGTGGTTCATTTAAATGAACATGGAATCAGCCGTCATTATAAATGGTATGGCAATAGTTCCTATTTCAAGAGTTAGACCATTTACATATATGTCTCACTGCTCACTCATGGATTCAGCCATGTCTATTTTCATGACTGACACTGGGATTCTATGGTATCATCAGACTGCTCCCCATAACTGTCCTTAAAGTCACCTTTTTTAAAAAAGATTTTTTAAAAGATTTTTATTTTATTTATTTTTAGAGAAAGGGGAAGGAGAAAGAGTGGGAGAGAAACATCAATGTGTGGTTGCCTCCTGTGTGCCCCACACTGGGGGCCTGGCCTGCAACCCAGGCATGTGTCCTGACTGGGAATTGAACCTGTGACCCCTTGGTTTGCAGGCCCAAGCTCAAACCACTGAGCTACACCAGCCAGGGGTGAAGTCACCTTTTGATTGAAGAAGATGTAAAGCCCTAAGTTGCAGGGGGAAAAGGGAATGTGAGGGCAGAAATAATTAAGCTTTGCAGTTTGCTTTTAGCGTGTAACTTTAAGTTTTTGGCAATGATTAGTTTTTGCCTGAACCCATAACCGCAGAAATACAGACATTACTGTTCTATAGTCAGATCATTTTAGTAACGGCCGGAAAAAACGAAGCTGGTGCAGGATCAGGAAGAGGGCCGGTGGGGTGTCCCGGGGCGTTCAGCGCACAGGGAGCTGTGTGGGTGCTGCTCGCGGCGCGGCATGCCACGGGAGAAAGTGGGGAAGCCCTGTGTCTGCTGCAGCAGCTTCCTTGCTCCGCAGTCTCGCTCTCAGGGAGCAACCAATTCCAATTACAGAATAGTCATCCCACATGTCAGGTATGGCTCAAATTTCTTAATATAGATGGGGGCGCTGGAATGGTGAACGATATGCTTAATGTTAATTAAGATGGGCAGAAACATGGCAACATGCCTCAGAAGGTCTATGAAGACAGGGAAGAGAAAATAATTTTTCTGAATTTTACGCATTAATTGTGAAAATTAAGATAGGGCGGTCTGTTTTGTGTCTAAAAATATAGTCAAGACTGTTGACTTCTCCTGCCTCCCAGTGGGTGCTACATTTACTCCAATGCCTCCATTCCACCCTTTCTTCATGTTTTGTTTATTCATTACCTCACTTATTTATCCATTGACCAACACTTGTTGAAGACCTGCTACCAAACCCGGCTCTGGGCTGAGCTCTAAGGAGACTGTGGGAGACAGTCAGAAATCCCATACTCATACAAATACAAAACCAACTGTGACTTGTTACTCTGTGGGGCCACTGTAGGAAGACTTGATTCCACAGAGACCAAATCAGGGAAGGCCCTCTGAGGAAGTGATGTTTGAGCTGAGATCTGAGACGCGACTAGCAAATTAACATTAGGTGATTACAGGGAGTGGAGGAAAGAGATGCAGAGTGACCACAACATTTCAGTTTGGACAAATCACAGGCTCTGCACTGCATAATGGCAAGACTACAGTGAGTGCCACAGGATGCTCGGGACTCCCAGCCCTGGCGCAGCAATGTCCTGACCTGGCGCCTTCAGCTCACTCATGCTAACCGGTTCCTACAGGTGCTGTGGTATTTTTCCTCAGGTTTCATTTGGGTATTTTAGGGCTGTCTTAAAATTTAATATATTCTTACTGTGTTATCAGTTTCTCTCCTGTCTCTTATCTCAACTCAAAATTTTTTTTTCTGACCACTCTGACAGAGAGTGCAATAGAAGTTTAACTGAGCTAACAAGCTGGGATTACTGGTATTTGGCACGATTCCATACCATTCAGTGTATTTGCATTTCTTAGGAACTAGAATTAAACCCTCTTCAATCAAGCCATTGCAACAGAGATGCACATATTGTGCCCCCAACTCCAGTGGTATAGAAAACTGAACATTGAAATTGTTCCCATTCTGTGGAAGGAACATTTTTTTTTGGGGGGGGTTCAAAGGGCCTCTAAAACCATGACCTAGAATTTCCTTCCCTGCTGTTTTTTTCCCATTTATTTTGTATTTCTGTATTTTGTACATTTCAACATTTTCTAGGCTGGCTACAGACCTTGAACTAACAATTGGGAGCACTTCTGTAAGTCTCAGTTAAGAGCTTGTGAACCATTATGTAGCTCAGCAAGAACGCATGTGACCGAGCCACACAATTACCTTTCTGCTAGAGTTCCTTTTCTTTCCTCCTCTCACCCAGTCGAAGGGAAAAAGGTTCTTGGGGTCATCCAATAAAAGACTGTTTTGTCTCTCTAAAGACGAGGTACACATGTTCTCAGTAATCCAAGATGTTGCAAGGACAGCCCTTCCCTGGTAAAAATGGCATGAAAATGTTGAAACCATGGTTTATATTTGGTTCAGGTTCTGCCAGGACAGCATTTCTTTTCCCACACGGCTGGGGAGGCCAGCATGTTTGAGCTAGAAACGTCAGCCTCCCTGCTGGAACCACACTGAACAACCTGCCAGGTAATGATGTCATTTCCTTTTTATTTCTGTTTGAGCTGCAATAAAGCTGGCACTTTTGAAACACAAAAGCCAGATTCCTGCTGTGACTTTCCAGAGTGTTTCTCAAAATACCCATGCAGCAGCTGATACATAAAAAAATGTACACGAATGTCTGGGTGGCTTCCTGGAACCTTTCTGAAAGGACACGCTCATTTTCAGGTAAGTTCAGTTTATGATGCTTTGCAGTATGCCTCCCAAGAGTCATGATTTTCCCGTGTAGCTTGACACTGTATTCCAGCCTGATTGCAATCCTGGAGTCAGGCTGGTCTGAAGGAAAATCCAACACTGATTGGTTCGGGATAGCTTCCCTGCCCTGGACTTAATCAGGGAAGGTGGGTAGAGTCCTCAAAAAACCCCCACAAGCCCAGAGTTCTATCAAAGCCCTGCTACTAGGTTGTTGTTGAATGTTGGTCTTTTACTAGATGTCAGTTTCCTCATAGGCAAATGAATAGTCAAGACCGGGTGACAAGTGTAGAAGTATAAGGTGATTGCAACACAGTCAGCTAGAAAGTCGTGGGGTTGATGCCAGAGCAATCTGGGCACCAGTAAGTCTTTCTTTAGGCCAAGCTTCTATCAATGCCCATGACCTGAAGGGATATTTCAATCAAAGCTTTAAGAAAACATCGTAAGGATTAGTAGAGGATGAGTGAGAACTTGGTGTATGTTACACTTCTGTGAACTAATGTGCACACATGGGGTTTCTGACATCTTGATTGTTAGAATAACTATTTTCAGTTTCTCCCCTATAAAGAACTGATGTAAAAAAACTGCACTTCATTTTTTTTGTTTTCTTAAACTTAAGCCATTTTTGCGTTTCTAACGTGTTATTCCAAGCTATTCTGAAATGAGCACATTTGGAAGCTTACTTTCTCTTATTTTTTATAATTTTAATGACTAAGTATAAAAAGTTGTCAAATCCTACATTATTACTCAAAATTTCCTTCAAATACCAAGTTTTGATATTGGAATGTTTAAATAATATACCCTACAAAATGCCAACTACCTACTTGTTCCTGAGTTCTTCGAAGACTTCATTCTCCTGCTCAGTGATGCCTCTCTGTCTGAAAACAGCTACTATTCACCGAGCTACTGGTGCAAACCTGTGTCACTTTACTTAATAATCACAGATCCATGAGTTAGGTATGATAATTATTCCATTTTCAAGGTATGCAAATGAGGCCCAGAGATGTGGACTGACTTGGCCAGGGTCGCACAAGCAGGAGGAAACCAGTGTGACTAGAAACAAAAGGCAGGGCTGTCCCTTCTGAACTAAACTGTAGCCTCTTAAGCTGCCTGTAATTTCTTCCTGGGCGTCTGCCCTTTTTGCCGAGTTCTGTTCTGATAAGTAATGAATTAAAACCAATTTTTGTGAGAACTATAACTTCCTGATTAGGGGAACTGCTGAAAAGAAATGCCCCCACTGGCAGCCCCAGGACAAACCATCACATTTCCTGTGCAACATCATTAACTGTCCTGCCTTCCTGAAGCAACAGCTCAGCATGCTACCATTTTTAAGCTTTTGACACCTAGTCGCCTGCAAGAGAAAGAGCACTTTAACAAAAGTCATTATGAATGTATATTGCAGTAATTTTCATAGGAATAGATCCCACCAGGGGCTTTCCTTACAGTGTGCTTCTCTTTGATTCATTAATCACCAACCACCCTGAAATTTCTGATTAGTCCCTGAGTTAGAAATAACCTCTGGGTTGAGCCCATGTAGCTAATGGGAGAATGCATCCTGTGTGCTGAGCTCCGCTGGTAGCTTTCCATCACCCTCCACACGAAACGGAGTACTTTACATAGCTTTCCGGAGGGTCTGCTCATTTATTGGGCCCTATGAACACAGTACCAAGGCTGGAGGCTCTTTTTAGAAGCCTACAAAGATGTCTGTGACTAGAAAAAGAAACTAATAACCCCAAAATATGAAAAGAAAACTGCAAAATGGAAAAGGACAAATTTAAGTAGGTGTCTACACACTGTAACAGGTCACCCTTGATAGTTTTTAAATTTAGTATTCATAAAATGTAATTACCTATGAAAATAAGTTATAGGTTATATTTTTTCTTAGCATGCAAATGATTCCTTAGAAATCATAGCTCATTATAAATTAAATGACAATTACAGTCTCTGAAATCATCTTACATATTTTCTTCTCCTGCTTATTATCTGTCTCCTTCTGCTAGAATATAACCTCTACACAGGCAGGGGCCTTGTCTTTCTTTTATATTTTTGTGTCCCCATTGTCTAAAATAGGTCTAATACATGTACAATGGATTCTCAGCCAATATGTGTTGATAAATGAAACTAACACTCACCCACACAGATGGTTAGTTACTATAACGTATGTTATACTTAGGAAGCAATAGAGGTCTGTTTAAGGGGGTGCTGATTAATAAGCTTGTTTCTGGAATGTAAGACCCTGAAAAGAATAGTGATGAAACTGATAGCACAGGTCTCCCCAAATCAGGATGTCATGTTAAAACCAATGTCAGGCATCACAAAGGGGCATTGGGACTGAGTACCAGTCATAGATTTTTTCCAACAAGCATATAGTTACTAGTGTGGTGTACCTTTTGAGGGCAATTCTGACATTTTAGAGATTCCATGAGGATTGCTTATAAATGAGTCCACTCCTAATGCGGGCATCTGTGACAAGATTTCAGCATGGAACAGGCTGAGCTGTGAAGGACAGGCCAGTTAAAACACTCTTTGTTTAAACAAGGAATATGGCTACTTTTGTATCACCGATTCAGGCTCCAAGACAGTGGCCAAAGTCCAGGATATTGCCGCAGTGTACACGGAAGTGTACTCGGAAGTTGTTTCCCTGCCCACCTGCCCACACAGTAACCTCTCTGCTTTCTCAAGTCTCTTTGGGTTTAGGAAGGAGGAAGCCTCTGTAGTTTCATGATGCTGTTCTTCAGAGCTGAAATTCCTTTCAAGTTCATGTTTGAACCAAATCTTTCACTCAAGTATGCCCATGGAATCAAACCTCCAGTCCACTGAGAGTGTTCTTTTTTCTCCCCTCCCTTCCTCTTCCATCCATAGCCCCGGAATACTGTCTACTACTTAAGAAGAGTTACCCCTAGAACTGTCCTCTGGAAATAGCGTTGCCCAGCAGGGATAGCCTTCCGAGAAGATACATTGTACTTTAAAATTATGGGGAAGAAAACTGCAATGAACTGTAGGGTATTTTTAGGAACTGCTATGTATATTTCAAGTTTGCCCCTAAAAATGCAATATAAAAATTTGATTTTGAGTACCCATAGGATTAGCCCACTTGAAAACGTTAGGTTAGAATTTGACAGCATTTGGACATAAGTTAAAATCTGAACTCGAGGTTTGGAAGAATTTACTTCAAATAGTTACTAATTGAAAACTTTGGGGAGTAAAGATAGCTTAGAACTTAAGTAAAATGTAAAGAAATGCTCATTAGTTCTAGATTATCTGAATTTTTGATCCTAAAAGATTTTATTCAGGTTTTCGTTTTCACTGTGTCAGACTATGTTTTCCACTGTGGGTTTTCATCAGATTTTTAGAAGAAAATAACTTTTATCTTTATTTAAAAATTAAATTTCTTTCTGGAAAAAGATTCTATTGACATTAATTGTTCCAGATGAATATACTCTAAAAAAAAAAGAGAGAGAAAAGAGTAACAGCAATTCTTCTGCAAAAAATGTTTAAATGATTAGTGGCTTGGAGGAATATTTTATGTAAATTTGCTCAAGTTGCCTATGGGCAGAAAATAAAATTGTGCAGTTGAAAATTCCCTGTTGGATGGGTGCAGAAAATCTTTTATAATGTTATTTTTGAAAACTAACAGGTGTGTAGATGGATAATAACAAAACACATGCCTTGGTAACTTCTTCAAAAATGATTCCAGTGTTTAGTAGAGGTGATTATAGAGTTCATTGTGATTTGAGGATTTTAGTCTGTTAAATAGTTTAAATAATGATCTGGTTATAATGCTTCACTCCCTATTGCTCTGTATTAAAATATACATTTTCAGTGTTCAAATTGCATGCTGGTCCATCAGCTCTTAAAATGACAGGTACCCTTTCCAACTTGATGAACACAGAAACTGATACTCTTTAGAGGAGAATCACATATGAAAAGGAGGAAAATAATTTTGTATTACTTCTAGACAAGAAGTAATCCTTTTGACAAGGGTGGTGGAATGAACTAACTGAAGCAAGAGAGCGGATTTTAACCTTGACCTTGTCAGTAATGCTGAGAAACCTTGGGAAAGCACTTAACCTTTTTGAGTTTCATTGTAACATGAACACGCTTCTCATAATCTACGTCATATTAAAAACTAGATAGTATACATGGTGAAGAAGACCTAAAATATGCCACTTTGTTATATTAATTATTTGAAATTAAAGGCACTTAAGAAGGAACAGATGCAAGAAAGACAGTCTGAGCCTCCTTTTTCTTTCTGAGATTAAGAGCAAGGGTCTCAAGTGAAATGTAGCCCTACTGTACCAGAAGGAAGGAAAACATTCTTCCCACCAGAGAAGGGGAATTTGGGGCTGAGGAATCAGTAGAAACCTTGTTAAAACAACCCTTACCTCCCTTGGTGCTCCTTTGTCATTGACTCTCCCTTGCTCAAACTCCAAATTATTATATATTTGTCTAAAAGGTAAAAAAGCTTCCTGCTCTAGTTATTTTTTGGGGGTCTCACTCTCTTGGGAAGGTTCCCATGTACATATAGAAATTTAAGGAAATTTGTATGCTTTCCTCCTGTTAATCTGTCTTATGTCAGTTTACTTCTTAGGCTCCACTGGAGGCGGGTGTCCAACCCCCATCCCACAGGCCACATGTGGCCCAGGATACCTATGAATGAGACCCAACACAAAATAGTAAATTTACTTAAAACCTTTTTTTTTTTTTTGCTCATCAGTTCTCATTAGTCTTTGTGTGTTGAATGTGTGGCCCGAGAAAACTCTTCTTCCAGTGTGGCCCAGAGATGCCCAAAGGCTAGACACCCCCGCAAGAGGACAGAGGAGAATATTTTCTTTCTTTAGAAAGAAAATGTCTTGAAAAATACAAATGCCATTAAACAAAATTAAGTTATGGAATTGAACCACATGGAATTGTCACTTTTACAAATGACAAAGGTCAAATAGAGGCAATCTGTAAATAAGGTTTTGGGGGTATCAGAATCAAATATTATATTTTTGTTAAACTGTACATGCATTAATATCTTAGTTAATAATGGTACGATGGTATTGGGCAGAATATCATATTTAGGAATTTGGTAAAGGGCCTTTAATAACTGCTCTGCCAGCAAACAATGAGGATGGAGCACCTATTTTGTTCTAGACTCTGTGCTAGTTACTGAGAATATAAAATGAATGAAACCCAGTTTCTGACCTTAAAGTAATCTGACTGAATCAATGCTAATATTAAAATATATCAGACATTTCTTTTAGCCAAGTTAAACATGGCTTTGTGAAAGATCTGATTTTAATATGAATTTGACCAATTTGATCTCTTCCACAAGGCTTCTGTGGTGACCCCTGGACTCTTCTCACGGGGCTCAGTGTCCAGGGAGTCCTAGAAGCAGTGAATTCGGGCAGTTAAAGGGCATCTTCCCAGCACAGAGCCTTTGCTGCTGAGCTAGATCCCATTGGGACCACCCAGGCATTTCTCCCTGTGTTGTCGCCCGCCCGTGGGGACTCCCAGCACCACTCCCACTTCTCCTTCCACGCGGCTGGAAATGAACCCTGAGCACCAGTGCAGAAATGCCCCAGGCACTAGGAAGGGTCCCAGGTGGCCTTCGGCAGTTTGTATAACTGCCAACTCAAGGATGGTCAATTTAATTAAAACTCCTGTCTTCACTTGCTATGACTCAGCTCAAGAAGGACAGAGTCTCAAATTCTTTCATCAGTTTCCAAGGGTGGGAGAAACTTGAGGTGGAATATTATATTACTGAAATGACTAATTGGAAAAATTTGCTAGTTTATTGTGCTAAAAAGTCATACTGCTAAATGTTCCCTTATATTCTTTAGTGTTCATTAGTGAAATCTGTAGGGGTTTCTGGATGTCTATTCAGAAAAAAAACACTAAAATATTTGATTAATTTATACTCACAAATATACGTTGTCAGAGATTTAGATGATTTGGTAAAAGGGCCTCTTTTTATTTGCTAATTTGTATTAAAAGACATAGATTTATAGCATTTGCTTTTTAATTCACTACAACATGGTATTCTAGTAATTTCTTTGCTAGAGTATTTCTAGTTGATGGAGATGCCTTCAAAATATTGGACTTTTAGCCAGAATTTTCTGCCTAAAAATGTGAGTGTTTCTCAAAAATATCCACTTATGAAGTCATGGAGGATCCAAGTAGTTAAATATAAGGACTCCACTTACAAAAGTGTTTCTCCTGTGCTTTGCTTTAAACACAAGAGCAAAACAAAGTCTATTTGATTGATTCCTTAATCATTACCTTTTTGTTTCTTTCTTGAAGGTAGGCAGGAGTAAGAAGAATCAAAATCATACTCTACTGACCCTGGAAACAAACCTAAACATAGTAAGTATGTGAATATAGGGTAGTATGGAGCAACCCTTTTTATTCATGGAAGATATTTAAGTACACAGAGAGACGATATTTATTTCAAACACAGGAAAATACAGCATTACTACTCTAGGAATTCTCATCTCACCAGATGGCTTACTCTCTTGGCATGGTTTGCAGGCTCAAAGTAGTGGCCTCTTTATGATCTACAGGCTTGAGATCATTCATCACACCTTCTATGGAGAGTTAATTATATGAGGCTGGGAAGTGCCAACCTACTTCTCCACCAAGACACATATGACAGCCCAACTTACTGACACTTTGACTAGACCTAAAATGAAACAAATGATGAACATGTCATATTTTGACTCTAACTTAGGAAGGACTTAACCCTAAAATTCAGACTTGACAACAGCAGTAAGTAGTCAGATGCACCTTTCCTGACACTGTTACCTTAAAGAGAAGAAATTTCCCACATTCCCTTGTATTTCTCTATTCATATTTTTATTTGCATAAGATTTGAAGAAAGAGAAAAATGAGGAAGACATTGAGAGGAAAATTCAGAATAAATTTCTCTCAGCTTCTAGATTGGCTAAAAGAATAAAGTGGTCAACATTCACCAAACCAGGACAATGACGAGGCATTTGTAGGAGGTATCAGTCATGCAAGAACTAAAGAAGAGCAAAGCAAAACAAAACAAAACAGAAATCATATAGGTACATGGGTTTATGAATTAAAATGTAAAGAAATTGAATTTGAAAGACAGACGTGCTTGTCCACATCATTAGTAAGCTGCCCTTCACATTTCACATTGTTGCATGTAAACCATGAGTTCGCCACACCAGACCTGTTCCTTATTGTCATGAAGCTATGAGGCACTCTGTAATTCCTGGCCTATTTCTCTTGATTTATTGCCAGCAATCTGTGACTAAGTGTAGGTCTGTGCTGCACTTGCGACATCTGGTTTTGAAAGCTTGTAAAATCCATATATTTTGAGTATTCATATATTCAACTGTTCTCCACTACTTGAACATTTTTATTACTCTTGATTTTTCCATCTCCAAGATTCTAAGCCTTTACTCTAACTTTTCTCTTCTTTTACTGCATGTGCTCTTTGCATTAAGTATGGCCTTTGGTCCCCAAATGCAATTTTGTTTTCCAATTTATCTCCTAATGACATTTTCACTTTAACCTAGACTGGACCCAGTGAAGAGTTTGCCCGTACACTACTATGGTCCTTTGACCTTCCATCACATCTGCTTTTCCAGTCTTCAAGCTCAGGCTTCTTACTTTGCCCAGTGGAGTTTCATAGAAAGCAAATGGTTCATGGGGATGTAAAGTACAACATAGGGAATGTAGTCAATGATATTGTAATAACTATGTATGGTGTCAGGTGGGTACTGAACTTATTGGGGTGATCACCTCCTAAATTATGTAAATGTCTGATCAGTACACTGTACACCTGAAACAAATATAGTATTGTATGTCAACTGTAACTAAAAATTTTGAAAAAGATTTTAAAGAAAGAAAGCACATGGCTACTGAAGTCAGGCAGATTTGAATCAAATTTCAATGCTACTACTAACTAGCTTTTTACTTTCAGACAAGTGATTTAACTTTTCTAAACCTAACACCTACTCTAACACAGGAAGAAGTTAATCCTTCCCTCAGTGTGATTGTATGGCTTAAATGAAAAGGCACATAAAAAGTGCTCTCATAACAATACATGCTGTAGGCACTCAATGGTAGCCTTCTGTCTTTAAGTTGACTCCAGATCTGATGGGTGTTGCTGGAGAATATACAGATTTAAGACCACTATAAATCCTTGTCATCTAATTATGATTTCAACTGTTATTCATTTTTCATTTACTCTTATTTTACTCAAGGTTTCTGGTTCCCAGCAACAAAATCCACCCCAACTATCCTTAATTTCTCCCTCCTTTCCTCCCTCCCTCCCTTCCTTCTTTCTCCTCCCTCCTTGTCTCCCATCCTCTCTTCCCTTCTTTCTTGCTACATTGAAGTACTTTATCCATGTACTTTGTTTCATCTCTGCTGCCACAGCCTGGTAGAAGTACCACCACCTCCCTGCTAGATTTCTGCCCTAGCTCCGAACTGGTCTGTATGCAGTCTTGCCCAACTCCAGTCACTTCACTCCACTGCAGCCAAGGTGTGGTCTTCAAAACCTCAATTCTATTTATGTGATTTTCTTACTTGAAACTCTCTCATGGTTTCTCACGGATCTTCAGATGTTGTTTAAAAGCCTGAACCTGGCCAAGGCCCTATTCTGATCTGCTTTATCTAGGCATACACTGCCCCTTGCTTTCTCCGTGTCACCTACAGACTTTCGTTTCCTTCAAAGTGCCATTCTCCCTCCCACCACTAAGTCTTTGTGTATCTTGAGCTCTCTCCCTGGAACACTTATACCCACACATGAACTCTTAGTTCTTCGTCTTTTTTACCTGTCAAAACCTTCATCACTACTTCTGGAAATGCTCTCATTGAGTGAATAGGTAGAATAGATTATTAAGTGCTGTGAGCATGAAATAGAATCTGTTCCATTTGGAGTCAAGTGAAAATAGGTCCCTTCTTTGTGAAGAGCCCTGGCTCTTCCCTGGTTAACCCCACTGAACATCTCCAGGAGACTTCAGAAGTAGGCATCACTGTTAAATCATTTTCTAATTGTCATCATGTGAATTACAAACACATTCTACAGTGCTAGCCAAATACTAGTTTTTACTAACATTTATTTTACATGACAAAAAAATGTTCCTGATTCTTATGCAGATGAGTATTTTAATTCTTTTAAACCAAGAAAGCAATAATAAAATGGAGTGGCTACTTTTTTATATTTACTGCTCTTCTTTTCCTTCAGACTGAACTCTACTCAAATATAAATATTTTATATCAGATTTCTTTAAAAACTATTTTATTTATTTATTTTCAGAGAGAAGGGTAGGGAGGGAGAAAGAGAGAAAGAGAACATCGGTGTGTGAGAGAAACACTGGTTGGCTACCACTCTCTTGCACCCTGACCTGGAATCCAACCAGCGGCATTTTGCTTTGGGGAGGATGTTTAACCTACTGAGCCATGTCGGTCAGGGCTTATATCAGATTCCTATGCCTGACATGACCCATCTTGTTTCTTTTGCCTGGAATGCCCTCATTTTTGAACCCCTCCCCTCTGTGCCTCTGCTGACCCCGAGCTTATTTTGGGTTTTCAAATTTTATCATTCTTCATTTTTTCTTTGGAAAAAATTTCTCATTCTATGTCTAAAATTTTCTCTTATCCTAGTAATTCTTCTTAACTAACAGTGCATATTTCCTCATCTCTATTTTGGTGTGTATATTTGTATCTTAGTTTTATGTGTGCAAGCTTTATGTTTATTATTCTGTAAGATCTTTGGAGCTACATTTGATTTTTAAGAATTCCTCACCATATCTTAAAGGAGGCAATCAGTTAGTATTTATTAAACACACAATTAATAAACAAGAGGTTTTGTTGATCAGGGAAGGTACCAAGGCCAGAGATTAGATGGATAGATAAATAAGGTAATGAATTAAAAGCCAAATGAAGAAACTAAGAAGAAAAAACAGAGAACTTTCCAAGGGGAAAAAAGATCTTGAGATCGAACCTCAACATTAGGAGATTCAGGTGAAATTATAGGAATTTCAAAATTGGGCAAATTAGGTGACTCGTGTGGAGTTGTAAAATCTCCTCTTGAAAGAAGGGTGTTGATTGGTTTGAATTATTTTATCTTGTTTTCCTTTCTAATCTAAACATGAAAATGGTGTGTCTTCTGAGTGGGAAGATGACTGGGAGATAGAAGGAGACATTTCAGCAGTGACAGTCATGGGGCAACTTCCAGCCAAGATGGAGGTGTAAATAGGTATGCTTTGCTTCCTTATACAACCAAAAGGACAACAACAAATTTAAAAACAAAAAACAACCGGAACTGCCAGAAAAATCAAACTGTATGGAATTCTGACAACCAAATAGTTAAAGAAGAAACATTCATCCAGACTGGTGGGGTGCAATAATAGGCAGCCAGGGCAGAGAGGAAGTACTGCAAGGTGGCAGCTGGCAGACTGGGCAGTCCCACATTTGTGTGTGGATAAACTGGGAGGAACAACTGGGGAGTGAGACAGACTGTGCCACCCAGGGCTCCAGTGTAGGGAAATAAAGACTCAAAACCTCTGGCTATAAAAACCTATGGGTGTTGAGGCAGCAGGAGAAACTCCCAGTCTCATAGGAGAGTCCACTGGGGAGACCCACAGGGTCCTAGAATGTGTACATAAACTTACTCACCCAGGAATCAGGATCAAAAGGAGCCAATTCTCTTACGGGTAGCTGGGGAAGTGACTGAAAGTGGGGCAAGAACCAATCAAGTGTTATTGTTCCCTCTCTGACCCTTCCCTACATACAGTGCCACAATGCAGCAGAGTGGGTTGCCTCACCCTGGTGAACACCTAATGTCCCACCCCTTACAATATAAAAGCTTTGTCAAGACAAAGAATATGGCTCAATCAAAAGAACAGATCAAAACTCCAGAAACATAACTAAACCATGAGGAGATAACCAACCTATCAGATGCAGACTTCAAAACACTGGTCATCAGAATGCTCACAGAAATGATTGAGTACAGATACAAAATAACAGAACTGAAGGCTATATAAAGTGAAATAAAGGAAAATATACAGGAAATCAACAGTAAAGGGAAAGAAACCAGGACTCAAATCAACAGTTTGGAACAGAAGGAAGAAATAAACATTCAACCAGAACAGAATAAAGAATCAAGAATTCAGAAAAATGAGGAGAGGCTTAGGAATCTCTGGGACAACTTTAAAAGCTCCAACATCTGAATCATAAGGGTACAAGAAGGAGGAGCAAGAAATGGAAAATTTATTTGAAAAAAATAATGAAGGAAAACTTCCCCAATCTGGCAAAGGAAATAGTCTTCCAGGAAGTTCAGGAAGCTCAGAGAGTTCCAAAGAAGTTGCACCCAAGAAGATAACACCAAAGCACTCATAATTACATCACCCAGGATTAAAGATAAGGAGAGAATCTTTTTTTTTTTTTAAATTTTAATTGTTCAAGTACAGTTTTCTGCTTTTTACTCCCATCCAGCCCACCCCCCCAGCCCTCCCCACCTCCCTCCCTTTTCCATCCCCCCTTGTTTTTGTCCATGTGTCCTTAATCCTTCTTCCTGGAAACTCTTCCCCTTTTCTCCTGAAATTCCCTCCCCTCTCCCCTCCGGTCACTGTCAGCCTGTTCTCTATTTCAGTGTCTTTGGTTATATTATGCTTGTTTGTTTGTTTTGTTGATTAGGTTCCTGTTAAAGGTGAGATCATATGGTATTCGTCTTTCACTGCCTTGCTTATTTCACTTAGTGTAATGCTTTCCAGTTCCATCCATGCTGTCATAAAGGGTAGGAGCTTCTTCTTTCTCTCTGCTGCATAGAATTCCATCGTGTAAATGTACCATAGTTTTTTGATCCATTCATTTACTGATGGGCATGTAGGCTGCTTCCAACACTTGGCTATTTTAAATTGTGCTGCTATGAACATTGGGGTGCATAGGTTCTTTTGGATTGGTGTTTCAGAGTACTTAGGATATAATCCTAGCAGTGGAATTGCTGGGTCAAAAGGCAGATCCATTTTTAGTTTTCTTAGAAAATTCCATACTGTTTTCCATAGTGGTTGTACCAGTCTGCAATCCCACCAACAGTGCACTAGGGTTCCCTTTTCTCCACAACCTCTCCAACACTTGTTGTTTGTTGCTTTGTTTATGATGGCCATTCTGACTGGTATGAAGTGGTATCTCATTGTGGTTTTAATTTGCATCTCTTTGATAGCTAGCAACACTGAGGAGAGAATCTTAAAAGCAACAAGAAAAAAGGAGACAGTTACTTACAAAGGAGTTCCCATCAGACTGTCAGCTGATTTCTCAAAAGAGACCTTATAGGCAAGAAGGGGCTGGAAAGAAGTATTCCAAGTCATGAAAGGCAAGGACCTACATACAAGATTGCTCTATCCAGCAAAGCTATCATTTAGAATGGAAGGGCAAATAAAGTGCTTCCCAGATAAGGTAAAGCTAAAGGGGGTTAATCATCATCAAACCCTTATTATATGAAATGTTAAAGGGACTTATCTAAGAAAAAGAAGAAGATCAAAACTATGAACAGTAATATGACAACAAGTTCACAACTATCAACAACTGAACCTAAAAAACAAACAAAAACAAACTAAGCAAACAGCTAGAACAGAAACAGAATCACAGAAATGGAGATCACATGAAGGGTTATTAGCAGGGAAGGGGAAGAGAATGGGGGAAAAGATACAGGGAATAAGAAACATAATTGATAGGTACAGAATAGACAGGGAGAGGTAAAGAATAGTATAGGGAATGGAGAATCTAAAAAAACTTATATGTATGACCCAAGGACATGAACTGAGGGGGGATGCTCAATGGAGTGGGCATGAAGGGCAGAGGTGGATAAAGGGGGGGGAAATGGGACAATTGTAATAACATAATCAATAATTATACTTTAAAAACAGTCTTGGTAAGTGGAATGGTAGACTGGAAAGAAGAGGCAAAGGCAGAGCAAGAATTTTGTCAAACTGCTCAAGGACAAATGGGAATACAACCTGTCAGAAAGTTTGAAGTCTCAAAGAAAGAGAGGGTACAAAGTATTAAATGGGAGCCCAGGGATGCAGAAAGGGTAGGAACAAGAAGAAATAAAACTTAAATGTTTTCTGCGACTCTTTAGGATTTATATTTTTATCCTCCATCTGTCTTTTTGGTGTAATGTAGTAAAAAATTTCCAGTTGATGAGTTTAATTTTCATCCTGATATGCTGATACTCTGTAGGTACAGTTAAAAAATCCACTGAGAACAATACAAAATATACTTTAAAAAGCACACTGTTTCTCATGTTTTCTTTTGATTACAACAGTCACTTTGGACAAAAGGTATTAAAAGAAAATTTATAGTTCAGATGACTGTAACCACATCATTCAATCTTTCAGTCCTTACATTCAAAGAGTCAAGAGAGCTAAAGATCTTTATCTGACATCAAGGCATACTGATTTTCAATACCTCAGTTCACACTAATACATTTTATGCATGAGCTCATCTCCTCTTTCATATTATATGCATTCCTGGGTGCTTGTAAAAGTTTTTCAACACAAGACTCATTGTATTCTATCACTCTTACATTCTAGAATGCAGGCACCCAAATAATAATGATCTCATAGTTGATGAATCGAGTCTTAGATGTAATATGAAAAGGACAGATTATTGCTAAAGGAGTTAGGGAATGTAAAATGAAGTGGTATTTTGAATTATACATACACAAACAAAAGAGAAGCTCAGTTTTGTGCAATGCCCATGATCATGCATAGGAATGTCTTTCCTTTTCCTTGAAGGCAGTCTTAATACTCATATTATTGGCTTACCAAAGTAAAAATTAAAAGCATTAACTATAAGCCAAATAGCTGCAGTGATTATGGGCAAAAGTATTCAAAATTGCAAAGTACTTTTCAGAAAACAAAAAAGCTTTGGTTAGAGCTTAACATTCTGTGTAGTTGTACAGAATAGTGTATGCATCTGTTAAATGTCAGGAGAGGATGAGAATAGCTACAGAAACAAGTTTCTTAGCCTATAACAAACACACTGTTTATATATAGTATTTTAAAATGATTTTTTACCAAATTATTTATTGATTTTTTTGATGGAGAGAGAAGAGAGAGAGGGAAAAAAGCATCAATTTGTTGTTCAACTTATTTATTTAAAATTTCTTCTTACTTATCACCAAAGAATTCTTATTTATCTTTCACTTAATAATCTTAGAGCCTGTCTTTCTTTCTTTCTTTCTTTCTTTCTTTCTTTCTTTCTTTCTTTCTTTCTTTCTTTCTTTCTTTCTTTCTTTCTTTTCTCTCTCTCTCTCTTCCTTTTTTTTTCATTTTATAGGTGGAGAAGTTAAACAGAAACATTAGCTTATAGTGTCAACACAAGCATTATCTGAGACTTCCTGGAGAAATAATTCTAGTAATAACTATCATATTGAAAGTCCCATGGAATCAGTGGGGCTTTGTTACACAGATAAAGTAAATGTTTTTCATTAGGGTGCAAAGATCACGTGAATTAGTTATTTTGGATAATTTTCCTGAGTATTAGTGGTAGAATTGAATACATATGGTCAGCACATTGTCGAGGCCTGAAAACTTTCTGAAATGACTGTTGTTTTATGCATGGTTTTTATATTATGCCAGACCTCAATTATTTGTTTTTAGTTTTAATTTATTTTTTTAAAATTATACATGCACATAATTTAAGACTCAGAGTTGTACAAGGTTTGTTAACAAAACAACGTCAACTCTTTTTCTTTCTTCTCTCTTCCCCATATGCAACCCCTTCACCCCCTTTACTGACTCACTCAGTATCATGTGTCTAAACAACATACTTTTAATTGTTAACCCTTGATTTTTCAGTTTTAACTATTGTATTTTGAATTTCCTGTATGAATGACAAGGATTGAGCTGTCTTCTCTTTCCCATTCCTCACTGTTCTCCCCAAATGGAGTTTTGCTTAGGTGAATATTCAAACTTATATTACTATAACTATGAAATGCAATTCACAGCTGAGCCATGAGTCAACTATTAATTTTTTCTTTTTCTATACAACTATTTGTTTTCATTAGAGTCAATTATCATTTCTTTATCTTCTTTTTCTTCATTGCCTAATGTACTTATTGTTAATCTAATCTCAAACCTCTTTGGCAAACTTTTCACATGAAGAGCTATAAATATTATGGGCTTTTGTCCTTTAGACTTTGTGGTTTCTGGTGCAACTACTAACTCTGCTACTGTAAACTTGACCCTTGGGCTGTAATTTGTAGACCTCTGCTCTAAATCATCTGTCAAGATGTACATTGTCTCAGAGAGTCTTCATTTTTCTCCTTTTCCCCCTGAGAAATTCCTCATTGGGGCTCCTAGTTTTCTCTGTACACCTGTGTCATAGATGCCATAGATTCATAGATGCCATCCCAATATCTCCTCCACCATCACTGTGGGGGTTGCCTTTCGCAATCTCCAGGTATATGGATCTTTAGGTATACGTATCCTATGTCTTTCTTCCTCCTCTTCCTCCTTCTCCTTATTGGCTAACTTCCTCATTTAAGTGGAAAACTATTTACAGAAGCTTTTAGAGAAAGACTTCATAGGAGATAGAGCAAATTCTTTCTTAACGCATGCTCTTCCAAGAATTCACTATGATGTTAAATGTTTTTGTTTGCTTTTAGCCACAGATTCCATTGGCCTTACCCAAATTTGACTGAGAAAAGCTAAGCTAAATAAATTTTATTTAAAATGTTTTATTTTATTTATTTTTAAAATAAGATTTGGAAACAATCAAACATATGTCTGGGACTTGTAGCTACAACACTTCACTGACTCTTTATATCCCCCCCCCAAAATAAAACCATCTTGGAAGTGGAAAGAAAACCCTGGAAAGGAGCATGGGGATGGCACTGCATAAACAGTGGGGTGGAACTAAATTAACAGAGGTTTGTGTTTCCCTTAACCCTCTGGTAGCTCCAAAATCACCTTCACTGTGATTTTCATGTTCATGGAGGACTAAATATTTCGGGTTATAACTATGCTATGAAGTTTCAGGGAAATAATATTGATGCTTCATATGAATGTTTTCTCTGAGCAGATGGGATTAGCTGTACAGTTTTAGGTTTTTCTTAAGAAAGAATGAACTTTACCAAATTAAAATTTGTTCATAGCACTTAGAGTAATTGTTGATTATAGCGTTGAATATATTTTAAAGAATTTGATTTCCTGCAAATAAGAAAATCAAATATTTAAATATATTAAGCTCAAATATATTAAATTAAAAAATAAATTCATGGCAATCAAATTGGAAAATCAACAGATGAATGTATGATATTCTTGATGCCAATGACATCTAGTTTGTAATTATTTTTAAGAGAGTGTTGGTGTTCCTGTTAACACATGTTAACAGCCTGAATGGGTTAGACAGGAACTGGGTATATTCCTGAGCTCCAGTATTCTGTACTAACACACGTGGTGGTTTATTTAAATACAGAATCAAATAGAAAGACAGAGCTCCTGAGGCTGATAGATGGCTTCAACTTTGACTATTGTGGCCTCGGTAGGTTTCTTCTTACTTAACGTTATTTTCATATTCTTTAATCTTAGGTAAAACATGGGTGTGGATGTGTCATATACTTGTGACTTTCCTATAGTAATTAATGTAATATTAGTTACCAAACCCCAAAGCAGTTGTGCTTATAAGTTAGATCCATTTTTAATTAGGGATTTTGCCATATTTAAAATGTTGTTAAATGCACCATACTCAATATATTAGGGGTATTCTTTTTAAAATAATAGTTTAATTACTTAGGGTAAAAAATCACTCTCATATTTGGCAAATTATGGATAATATTGGGTCTTATTTTTTAGGAAGTTGCAACTGACTTATGAAAGTGGTGCAAAGAGTCATATTAAAATGTATTGATGGAAAAATTATCAATTTTAAGAACATGGCTTAGGAAAATATAACTTAATCCAAAATGCAAAAATAAGTGAAAATTACTCAAAGGAGAAAAAAGTAAGGGCTACTCATTCAGACCTTGTTGTATAACAAGGGAGTCAGCCACCATCATTTGCATTTTGGCAGAAACTCTAAGGCAGGCAAAGCAGGGGAAAATCTTAATAGCAGGAGAAGGGAAGACATCAGGAATTCCGTGATCGGAGATCAGTTGGCACTGGGAAGCTGGTGTCAGCTAACTAGAAGTGGGGCATCCTATCAGATTGGTTAGAAGAACATATTTGGTTTTACTTCACTGGTCCTAAGATAAAAATGGGGTCAAGCATTAGGGAAGTGCCAGTTATTAATCAAGTCCTGACTGATTGGGGTCTATTGCTACAAAAGGCTGGTTTGCTGCAGGTGGTGGCAAGGTTTAACTTTAACATGTGGTCTGACACGTGTCTGTGTACGTACTCAGCCTCTCACAAGGAGTCAGATGTACCTGTTATTCTACAAAAAATACCAATAATTCACAAGAATTAACGCAAAATTTAGGGTGGTTTTCCAGTCATCATATTATTCTAGGTATATTTACTCTTATTATCAGTGAAGTTAAACATGGTTGATTTGCTCCCTTCTTTTTTAGTTAAGAAGAATCCTTGACAACTATCTCAAGTAATTATAGAATGGAAATCAATTTTTGATTCAGTAAAATTATGAATCAGTAAAATGACTTATTCATAAAAGACTTCCTTGCTTCTGAGAAAGAATGAAGATGACACTTACTCTCATGTATTTCAAGGTTTGTAAACATGGTGTGCTTTGAATTCCTTACAAGAAAATTTCTATTCTAGTGAATGAAACCCAGCAAAGGTCATTCTATAACTGTCATCATTTTGCTTTGATACAATGTTACTAATACAATATTTTGCAAGACAGAAATATATTTGTTTTACAACTCAAAGCTATTTCCAGACACTACGTTCTTGTCACTGGATCTGAAATATCTGTTGCATTATATACGAGCATATAAAAAACTCATACAAAAGAAAACAAGAATCATGTGTACAGACAAAGTACATTAATGGTACACACTTTCCTAAAATAGATCACTCTGACATGATAGTTAACAGCAATTAATAAGTGATAAACAAAACAATAAAGTGTCAGTCTGCAAGTAACATTGCCAGACTCCTGATGTTGCTCGGATCCCCACCAATCAGTCAAGCTAATTAGGAGGATTAGACAGCCATTAATATCTTAATGCCTGTGAGACACATAGCATGCTATGAATACTGTAGAGTTGAAGGGGCCGTACTGAGGTGTGAATACCCTGAGGGCAGAAACCAGCAGCAAAAAAGAAAATGCTCCTCCAATGGTCTCTTCCCTGGCTGCTGTTTGCATCTCTTTCAAATAATGTGCTGTTGAAATTTATTGGATTGGTGGCTCAAAGAAAGCATATAACTATTTTAATTACTCAATTGTGTCTTTAATACTGGGAGAATATGTTAGATGTGAAATCTCTTTCTGCATAATGAATATTCATTTAGGTAGCTTGTAAGTATAAACAATACCAGTATCCATCTTACCTTTGAAGCTCCTCATTTTCACAACACCACATGCATTTGTTTACTTGCCTTTTTTCCTATGTAAATTACTAGCAATGAAAAATAATAATTCATTCTGTCTAGTATAACAAGGATATTTAATAATTAAATTATTAGAAGGGATAACTTCCCAGTGCATTTTCAAGACATTATTAGACTGATGTCTTAGGTTAAAAACATTTTTGCTTTGAATGTGGCAAATTCACATGAAAGAAGCTATGCTCTTGGTATTAGCTCTCAACTCTGAACCTTTGCAGTAAATACAGACAAGGTGTTAATTAAGAAAACTGGCAATCTAAATGAAAAATGCAGTGCTACAATAGGATGGGTAACAGCTTGACCTTCTGTGTCAGAGCTACACTGATGCTGAAGTCTCAATTTTAGAACTTTGACTACAGCAAAATGAAAGTATGAGAGGGGAAAAAAGGATGGTGAGCTCTCCATTAAATCATTCAACTACTCCTTATTAGTTTTCAAAAGATGTTAGTACCATAGGTAGTTAACTAGTTCTTAATAAGAAAGAGAGCAAAGGGAATTTGACATTGAGTTTAATAAACTGGGGAACATATGCTTGTTTGCTTAACCAGGAAGTTACAGCTTCACATACCCCAGGGGATCACAACATTGCTCCATCAAGGGAATTAACTCTCCCTTCCAAATTCAAGTACAGATTGTTGGGGGGTCGTTCAGGATGAGATGCTTGACCAAAGACTCTAAACAGGGGATGAACTAATCAAAAGCCCTTGAAAGCTTGGAAAATTGGGTGGTTACCTTGAAAATGTACCTGGTCCATCCCAAAATAATACAATCCCAGGGGAATGAAGAAGCTTGCTCTCTCTCACCCTCATTCTGTGACCCACACTCAACCCACGCACTCACACATTCTCACTCCATAGACATACGGCCTTAGCAGTAGCATGACTGGACGTTGCATGGACTCCAAAACCTGTCTGGATACAGCAGCACAGCCGAGAACACAAGCTAAGCTAACTGGGTGGGGTCTGAGACCACTTGGCAGCCATCTATAGCTGGACTAGACTAAGCTTTAATAGGAAGCAGAAAACTCTGGACACTGGCCTTTGTTTTGGCCTCACTGAGGACATGGTTGGACTTTTTCCGTGGTAGGAAGAAGGGAGATGGGAAATTGGAAACCCACGGGCAGATTTCCACCTGAATAAACCATCTTGCCATATCACAGTCTCCTGTGCATGGATCCTTGGAATGTTTTCCTCACGATCGTGAGGAAGAACCTGATTTCCAATGACAACGATGTCAGGCAATGTTTAATAAAAGCCATCTCAGAAATAGGAAATGAATAAAAGGCACAGTACTTACTATTTCTCCAACTTAAAATGGGTGTCAACTAAATACTAAGTGAGACTAGGTCATTTGTAAGAGCCCTTCTTAAATGCCCTGCATTAAGCAACAACATAAAGACTTTTGGCCAAGATGGTGGCATATGTAGGTACACTTTGCTTCCTCGTACAACTAAAAGAAGGACAACAATTTTTTTTTATTTTTTATTTTAATTGTTATTTAAATGCAGTTTTCTGCCCTTCACCCCAGCTCAGCCCAGCCCCCCCCCCGAGGACAACAAATTTAAAAACAAAAAACAATCAGAACTGCCAGAAAAATCAAACTTTATGGAATTTCAACAACCGAGGAGTTAAAGAAGAAACATTCATCCAGACTGGTGTGACAAAGAAATATGGCTCAAACAAAAGAACAAATTAAAACTCCAGAAAAAGAACTAAGCCATGAGGAGATAACCAACCTATCAGATGCAGAGTTCAAAACATTGGTAATCAGGATGCTCACAGAGATGGTTGAGTATGGTTGGGAAATAGAGGAAAAAGTGAAGGCTCTGCAAAGTGAAATTAAGAAAAAATATACAGGGTACCAACTGTGAAGGGAAGGAAACCAGGACTCAAATCAGTGATTTGGAACAGAAGGAATAAGTAAACATTCCACCACAACACAATAAAGAAACAAGAATTCAAAACAATGAGAGGCTGAGGAACCTCTGGGACAACTTTAAACATTCCAACATCCAACTCATAAGAGTACCAGAAGAAGAGAAAGAGCAAGAAATGGAAAACTTATTTGAAAAAATAATGAAGGAAAATTTCCCTAATATGGCAAAGGAAATAGACTTCGAGGCTAGGAAGTCCAGGACGTTCAGAGAGCTCCAAAGAAGTTGAAGCCAAGGAAACGCACACTAAGGCACATCGTAATTACATTACCCAAGATTAAAGATAAGGAGAGAATCTTAAAAGCAGAAGAGAAAAGGAGACAGTTACCCACAAAGGAGTTGCCATAAAACTATCAGCTGATCTCTCAAAAGAAACCTTGCAGGCAAGAAGGGGCCAGGAAGAAGTATTCAAGTCATGAAAGGCAAGGACCTACGTCCAAGATGACTCTATCCAGCAAAGCTATCATTTAGAATGGAAGGGCAAATAAAGTGCTTCCCAGATTAAGTAAAATTAAGGCAGTTCATAATCACCAAACCCCTTATTATATAAAATGTTAAAGAAAATTATCTAAAAAAAGATGATAAAAATATAAACACTAAAATGACAATAAACTCACAACTATCAACGACTAACCTAAAAAACAAAAACAAACTAAGCAAACAATTAGAACAGGAACAGAAACACAGAAATGGAGATCACATGGAGGGTTACCATCAGGGAGGGGTTGAGAGAAGAATGGGGGGAAAGGTACAGGGAATAAGAAACATAAATGATAGGTACAAAATAGACAGGGAGAGGTTTAGAATACTACAGGAAATGGAGAAGCCAAAGAACTTATATATATGACCCATGGACATGAACTAAGGCTGGGGCGGGGGGTGCTGGTGGGAGGGACAGTGGAGGGCAGAGGGGAGTAAAGGGGAGAAAATAAATGGGACAACTGCAATAGTATAATCCATAAAATATACTTTAGGGTAAAAAAAGCAACAGCATAAGAAACCATCTGCCACTTCCTGACACTCACCCAGGTTGAGTTAACCCAGCCCTTTCAGCCCGGAGGGAAAATATGGTGGGAGAGAACGGAGCAGAGGAATTCCATTCAGGAAGTGGGTGTCCATGGTCCACCGGAAGACCACCTCTGACTCACACAGCTTGCAGAGAGGCCAGTGCACCTCAGTTACCTGAGAGTTCAGGGCAGTCCAAATCAGCATTGTATTCCTGATTCTAACTTGACAACTAACTTGGAAACCCTTCTGGGCTATGGGGTTGTTCCAGCTTATTGTATGAGGTAACCAAGATGGCATAACCAACAGTTGGCCTGAAAGCTGGAGCGCCACAATCAGAGGCTTCACACCCCTCCCCCTGTCCTTGAAATATATGCTCTGCCCACTGTTCCCACACCAGGAGCTGTTTAATGAAACAGTCTTGGGAGAGTGATGCGTTGGTGAGAACTCCCTCACCGTATACCTGACTGAACCCTGTTAAGGCTTCTATACCAACTGCTAAGATTCTAGAGATGGGTGGGGAGATCCAGCCACCCCAGACAAGCCTCCTAAGTTCTCTTTCTTATTAAAACTGCTGCTGATCAATCCAGAGTGATCTGCCTTTTTCTTCGGTGTCTCCTTGAGGTCCGTGAGTACAGGTGCTAGTTTTCTAACCCACATGACTTGAAGGAAAGATGTAGTCTCTATTTAGTGAGGGTATTGATTTATAAATATCTGAGGCTTTAAAAATATTTGAAAATCTGCCCTGTCAGGTGTGGCCCAGTTGGTTGGGCATCATCCCTCAAATGAAAGGTCACCAGTCCCATCCCTGATCAGGGCACATTCCTGGGTTGTGGGTTCAGTCCGTGGTTGGCCAGTGTACAAGAGGCAACCAATTGATGTTTCTCTGTCACATCAATGTTTCTCTCCCTCTCTTTCTCCCTCCCTTTCCTCTCTCTCTCTCGCTCTCAAAAAAAAAAAAAAAAAACCAAAAACAAATACAACTTTTAAAAACAATTGGAAAATATTCACTGTCTGTGAAAATTCTTCTGAAGCTATATTCTAAATATCCCAGGCCACAGGAATAGAAAACATTTTAGTGAGTCCAATCTCACTGAAAAGATCCAGGGTGAATAGAGAATAAAATAGAGGAAAACCTTATTGTGAAAGCGAGTGGCATTCTTTGAAAGCTCGTTATGGACAGGCACTGTTCTAGGTCCGTATTAAATCTTTATGACAACTTCATGAGGTAAGTGGCATTATTATATTCATTTTACAGATGAGGCTGCTGAGGTAATTTTCCCAAGAGCATGATGCTATTCAAGTATCTAGCCTTAGGCAGATTCTTGGGGTCCGTGGTGTCGGATGGATCCATGTGGTCATTTGTTTTCACCTGGACTGCAGACCCTGTGGCTTTGGTTACTCCAGGGGCTTTTACTCAGTTTAAGTCATAGTCTATACCCAGGCTTGTGGGAACATCTAATGGTTTCCACCCAACTCCACACATCTAAATGGAGAAACTCAGTGGTCATACACCCAGGCTCTCAGCATAGGAGTGTATTTATTGTAATGAAGAAGAAGGCAGTCCTATATCCTCACCTATGTCCCCAGGGATCTTCCTAACTGAATCCCCTTACCCAAGTTGGCTGTCAATGGAAATTGAGGTGGTGGTAGTCATTTCTCCAGGACCGCTACTCAGCCATTGCTGGGACTTTGGCAAAGATTCCTGTCCTGAGGACATAATAAAGTTTGGTTTCACTGTGTCACCTGAAAAAAAAAATTGTGCTAAGCCTTTATCAGTGACCAGGGTTTAGCAATGTTAGTTAGAATCTACTTTCCTTATTTCTGTGTTAAAACATTCAACAACTTAGTTGTTCGTCTCCCCCAAGGTGCCCTGTGAACTCGGAGACTCATTTCCTTACAGTTTTTCGTATCCATAGCATATTTTATACCTGGAGTAGAGTTACCTGTTAAAGACATATGACACCTAGTTAAATGAGGCCTGCACAGAATTTCAGAGAAATTCCAGTTTGACTGGGCATCATGTGCTCTTGTTTGCTGAATCTGACAGCCATATTCTACATCTAATTCATTAGAAGTGAGAGAGAAGAGGGGTAAGCTACTTTTTATTGGAGAAACTGCCTCATTTAGTACAGATTAGTTTAATAGCCCAGGAAGTAAAGTATTTCTGTTAGCATCTGTGGATGGGTGCAGAGTTTTCTCTAGCTCAGTTATTTAAAACTGTACATTCTAAACTAATTATATCCTGGGTCTAAGTCAATACATATTTAGCATGATTCCCACAGTTCATCTTCCCAGGGCAAGATAATCACCATAAAATTTTTAGGACCTTCCTCCTATCATTTGTGATTAAGGTATCCCCTAAAGATGAATTTTCTTAAGCATCAAAATTTTTTACTTTTAGTATTTCAAAGAATTTATTCTGATGTATATTTTTACATTTCTTTATATATCTGGAGGTGATATATTGAACATGACTTCTGGAAAAATTACTCTTAACATCTTTAATAGACATTCTTTGGGCTTTTAATACAGTCATATACCCTCAAAGTCCACTCTTCTATGCAGACCCGTTTTCCCCACCTGCGGCAGTCTCACTGTGCTCTGCTCTTGTGATTGTCTGCATGCTGTCGTTTGGCCTCCTTTCCGTACACCTCCAGGGGACAGCAGTGTGGGTGCGGAACTGAGGGAAGCTCATTTGCAGACGCTGGTGCATTTGCCTTGCGCGAGCTACTTTACTTAGAGTTGCTTCGGAGACCTCCTTGCACCCGTCGGTCTGTGCTTTGTACTTTAGAGGTGAGCTTTGTTAGATACGTGAAATACCGCTCCGTGTTTGTCATTATACATCCCCAGACATGTTCTACGGGACGTGAGTTCTAGAAAATATTAATAGCTGCATCAAGGAAAACTTCTATGATTGAAGAGCTTAAGAAGATAGTGAAACCTGTAAAAACTTAAGGCTGGCTTTCCAGGGATTTTCATATGCTGAGGGGGATTATAAAGTGCCAGGTGTTTAATGTGGTAAATGGTAAATTTTGATTTTATCAGCTCCTGCGGTCCCTTTGGTGGAAGATTTCACTAGACACGTTGTGACATTTTGTCATGACTTACAGTTGCTGGGTTAAATGGGAGTTGCACACAGAAATAAAAATCTTAAACCACTTTTCACAGTGGCAGCACCATTTGCATTTCCATCAATGATAGATGAAGGTACACACTGAGGATGAAAAATTTTAGCGGGATGGGGGGAAATGTAGCCAGGGACAAATTTTTAAAATCTTCGAATTCATGAGTAAAAATGGGGAATTATTTGAAATCAGGATGATCTAGGACATGAATCCTCCGTAGCCCCCTTGAGGGCTTTTCACAGTAATGATGTCTAACTGTGTGTGTTCTCTATGAACTTCCTCTCCAGTTAGGTTGAGAATAGCAACCATTCAGATTCCATGGAGCAGTAGCTCAGTAGGCTTTTTCTCTCTCTCTGCCCCAAACCAGTCCTCTTTGCTCTACTTTCATGAATATTATTTAATTCCATTCATTTCATAAGGATCAGCCTAGATGTCTTTCAAGTGTTCCTGACTAATCCAGGTTCTAGTTGGATAGTGCTCTTTTCCGTCTGGTGTCTGCTCCATCTGTTTGGTTATAATCATGCTGCCTACGTCAATTGCTTCGTTCAGTAATATAGATGCCTTGTCTTCCTAACTCTGAGGGCAGCACCACATGTAATATTTCTTCTGCTTTCCAAGGTGCCGTGGAACAGCAGGATTCTGGTGTTGTGATTCCTATATGCTCAACAAATAATCAGATGATGGGTTTAAAAATTTTTTGAGCAATGAACAGGGAATTACCATTTTTTTAGCAACTCTTGTGCTAGGTTCCAAGCTAGGGCGTTATCAGTAATCTTCGTCAGAGCTTTCTGAGCTGGCTGTTTACATTTTACCATTCTTTGGGGGGAAATTAAAGGTTAGAGAGCTTTCCCCGACATCATATGGTCAGTAAATGACAGAGGTGGGATTTGATTCCAGAGATGATTTCATCGTGTTATAAAGCTTCATTAGGTTTTAAAAATTCCCCCTCAAAAAAGCTATTTAGAAAACCTATTGTAAAACATAGGACATTCTTATGCATCTGGAATAGTTTAAGTATGGGAATTTCTAGAAGCAGGGGAAAGAATACATTAAGTTTTGAGGCTCTTTGCAATCTTTGCAATCTGATTTTAATAGGTGATGCTAAATTCCTCTTTTTGTTAAACAGAAACTAGCTTCAAAAGAGATCTGACTTAGAATATTGCCATAATTAAAGCTATCAAATACTAATTTTCTTAATTTTTACAATATTTTGAAAACTGTGGATCATTGCTTGCAGCAATCTTTTTGTATGTGCACTAGAAAGTCTGTCTTCCACGGGATGAACGCAGTTTTCACAGTGACCAAAGGTAATTTTCCTGTGCAGGTAAAGGTATAGTTACACCGCTTTCCACATCACCTTTGGTTTATAATCATGACTCACAAAAGTCTTGACACGTGAAAACAATCTATTAACACAATTCACGTATTTATAATTTTGAAAGAACAAGGAAAGCACCACCCTGATTCGGCAGAAACAGCACTGCACTTGGAGAAGGGAGTTTTGTCCTCACATTGTCATAAGGTGGGCATATGAAATTATAATATTATAGGGTTGGACCAGGTTGATTTGAAGGATCCTCTCAGTTTTAAGGCTAACGAACAAAAACCACACTGAGGAGGTTTCGCATGCTTTCAGCTGCCTTTTAGAAAGCTGGCAGTAGCCTTTAAATCAATCATAAGCCAGAGGGCAGAGCTGCAATGTGTGAATTGTAAGGCTTCTTGCTCTTAATTTTTGGGTGCGTTTCTGACACTTCAGGGTGGTTTAAATGGCTCTGAGTGCCCGAGTGCCACACAAAGCTCACATCACTCTAATCATTATGAAACCTTCACAGATGTGCACAGGAAAGATTTTCTGAGGAAGTAGGAAAAATGAAACTGTAAATGCCTTCCAGCTGGCATGCCTAAATGTTCTTCATTTCATTGGAGACATGTTCAAGTTAATTTCAGTTGATGACTGATAGCTCATCCAAATGTTTCTCAAGATAATGTGGAGCAATTTTTCTCTCCTAGTGATGAACTCAGAGAAGAGGGTGATGACTGGAAAAAAAAAAAACAACAACTAAGATTTCTCAATTGAAAAAAAAATGGTATCATTGCAAAAACACAAAACTAAATTATAACATCTTTTAAAAAGAAGAAAAAGACTCAAGGTCGGGATGTAGAAAGCATAAGGCTAATTACACACGTGCATATGGTGTGCATTCTAGTTGAGTACTGCAGGGGTTAACACCTTCGTGCCCAGCTGGTTCAGGTCACGCCATTTACATCCTGCTGTTCACAATAATAATGATAAGACGCGGACTGCCTGCTATCGTGAAGCGCCAGATACAGACCATATGGCAACAAGGCAACATCAGATTAAAAAAAATAACAGTTTTCTCCAGATTTAACATACTTTTATAGTGAGTTTTAAGACATGCAATCTATTGCACATTTCCTTAATTTCTTCACATTCCTTTTCTAGTGCTGGCACTGCTGTTGGCTGTGTTTCAGCTGTTTAATGTGAACGTGAAAACAAGCAGGGCGGCGCATGATTGCAAAATCACATCTCCTGGAAGCTGAGTCCTTTACTTTGAATTAATTTCTTCTTTAAATGATAGCTACTCTCTTTACAGAAACAGCAGGATTCCAGTAATAAAAACATAAAAAGGGATGACATATATGTGTGTTGACAGACGCATACAATGTGAGTTTTAAAAAAGTTGAGATAAAAATAATGGGGTGATAGAATGTAAAATTTGGAAGGGATTTCCGAGCTCTTTAGACTCACCCCTGTGCTTTACAGAAAAGGAAGTGAAGCAGAGCTGCGTTAAATCACCTGCTCACGGGAACTGTTGGCAGAAATCAGTCTATGCTTTAGGCCTACAGGCTTCCATTCTAACGCCCTTTAAAAATCTACATTGTATGTTGATAGAGCTAAGCATCATAGGATTTCAAACAATTAATCTGGATGGTTGATTGAGAAATTGTTTGGTGTGCAACAGATAAGCAGATCTGGACTTCATGATTAAAAATAGAAAATTGTTAACAAATACAATATGTATTTTGAGAAACATTTTAATATTTCTCTAATGTGATTTATTTGTTAACTGAATTAGTGAGTTGCCCTAACCACTCATCAAATTGTTTTTGGTATCAACTTTATAGTCCTTTCACAAATATTTCTTTATACACAAACTAGAAATAGCATATTTCTCATAGTCTAGTGATTGATATCCTCTTCTGCGAAATGGGTTGGTGTAACTGTAAAGGTCTCTTCCATCTCCAGAAGATGATGGTTGTAAAGTACCCTGTTCACAGCGAAGTGTGCCCTTTGAAGCTGCCATCCTCCCACTTCGAGGTAGTTCAAGATGGAACTGCTGCTGGATTTTAAAAGGCATCACTCCATAGTGTAGGTTAGAACTAACTTTTTATTGCAGGTAGCTTTATAACTTGAAATTATACTTAGATATTTCAGAACATCGTTCTCAAGGTAAACATTGAAAAATTTCTATCTAGTACTGTTGGAAACACGATCCATTGGTGTTTTTCTGTAGCTCACACTTAAATGTATGGAATAGGAAGTCCTTGAGGCTATTTGTATCTGTGCAGAATTTTTGTACCTTTTTGCATGTAATTGGAAATGTATTTTTAAAAGCATTTAAAGTGAAACAATGCTTATTGAGATTGGATTAGGCTTGTTACACGTTGTGCCAGAACATCGGGAGGATGGGTATGAAAAGCAAGGGGCATCCATAGGTAACCACTGTTAGTTACAAGGCAGAGAGAAAAGCTGATCTTAGAAGATTACAATTAAAGTTTGAACAAACAACTGATTTATTGAAAATTGTTTTTGTTATTCAATTTTGATTTGATTGTAAATTAATCAAGGCCTTCAAAGGATAAAAATAAGTGATTATTAAAGGCCACAGTAGGAACTGTGTAAAAATCCATCATGAATTCTATAAAGTCATTATGCATTTCAATTTTTGTCAAGGCCTTGTGGGGGTGCAAAATAATTTTCTTCCCACCAACTTCTAGCTGAGTTAATAATCAAATTAACATGAGAAACATTAACAGGACAAAATGTCCAAAATTTATTGTAGATGTACATTGGGGGTACCATGAGACATGAGATTTGAAGACACATTGGGCAGTTGAGGTACCATTTTGGGCAAAAAAGAAGGGGGTTTGGGATCTGCGATTTAAAAGGAAATGCAAGAAATTCATAGAAAGACAACCTGTGGCAAACAAATGCTTGCTGGGCAACCCAGAAATGAGGCACAGCAGGAAGTCCAAACACATTTTTCTTGGATCTTCCCTCCCTCCATATTCAATTCAAATAGGCTCAAGTGAACATGCTGAGATCCCCTCTTTGAAACAATCCTGTCCATCTGAATTCTCTGAGGCAGGACCTCTAAGGCTCTCTCCCTAGCTTGCAGAGGGCCATTTTTGTTGTTGTTGTTGTTGTTGTTGTTGTTGTTGTTGTATCATCACATGGCAGAGAGGAATGAAGGAGGGGGAAGGAAGAGAGAAAGAGAGGGAGGGAGAAAGAAAGAAAAAGGGAGAGAGAAGAAGAAGAAAGTGAATTCTTTGGTTTCTCTTCTTATAAGGGCACTAATCCCATCTGAGGCCCCAGCCACATGCCCTTATATAAACCTAATTATGTCCTCAAAGCCCCATTTTCTCTCTCATCATGCAGGGAGTTAGGGCTTCAACATGTGAATTTTGTGGAGACATAAAATGTCCATAGCAGTGGATCTTGAACAATTGCATTCCAAAGTAAATCCATCAAGGAGTATGGAATGACATACACAAGAAGTAATAAACTGTTTTCTAATCCCAGTCTTGGAAAACATCTCTTCTTGGTCCCCCAGTTTCCTCAGTGGCAAAGTGAGAGGGTTCAATCATATCTTTAGGTCCCCAGCTGTCATACAGAGTCTACTGTTTTGTAATTAGCAGATACATTTATATAGTAAAGTCTATGATTTTGTCAAATTTAACATCAATATGGCCATAGAGCAAACTACGCATAGTAAGGCTGTGGATAGGGGCCTGCTCTAGATTTGACGTTGATTCCTTAGTACCTTAGCGTATCCATAGGTCATATGAGTATGAGATAATCAACGACAAGGTCGTGGGATGTAGCTAGTCCACCAGCTAACACACCTGCTGGCTTTCTGAAGAGCTGAAGTTTGAAGTACGACATGCACGCACACACACATACAGAGGCAGTTTCACCATTCTCCTTCCCCATAAGCAACTATTTCATTTCTTTTCGCTAATTATTTTGGGATTTATTGCCATTTTTTAAATTTCATGCTTCTATTGCTACTTCTTGACTTTCAGTTTTAGGCCTTATCGACTTTCTATCATGCAAGATGAAAAGCAACATCTCCTCACACCTTCTCATTATCTGTTCTATTTGCCATATTGTAATTTTGCTTAGACCAATAGCTAGTGCTTACTACACTGGCACGACTATTAACAGTTAAACTATATTATAAACTGTGATGAATTTTCTTTTTCACCTGAAGTTTTTCTTCCCCTGGAGATCTTTAAAACTTTTTAGCAGAGCCCTTTCATCCGTAGCTTTCCCTCAGCTTGCAACACCTGGCTTCCTACTTCCCACTCCTTTTGCAAATACATCATTGTTTTCTCCCCTTTTTGACACAAAGGTAGCATTTTATGAAAATGTGGTAAATTCTTGGTATGAGAGTCTGTTTATCTCATTCAATAAGTATTTACTGAGTGCCTACTGCCAGTGGGCCCTGTTCCAAGTCTTGGGGATAAAGCTGTAATTGAAAGTCCCCTTCTTGCATCATAGGGGAATGTGGATATTGTAAATTTCCAAACCAACCAGACAAATGTCTCTAAATGCAACACTTTTCATTGTGTTTTTCTTTTTAAATGAGAAACTCATTTAATATTAGCTAATATGACAATATAAGAGTACGCTTCTCTGGGCTGATCTCATAAATATGCAGGTAAAATACTAACCCAGTTTAGGTTTATCATCTCTTTTAAGCTTCAGGTTTTTGTTTAATGAGTCAAGTTTTCAAAATCACTGAACAGAACTAGAGGGCTCTAAATGAGTGCCAATCAAAGCCAAGACAAAAACATTGGAGATTTGCGGTAGGAATAGCCAGTTTCAAACCCAAATCCTCTTAGTGAAATCACTGTCTTACATAATGAAATGCTTTCCCTTTTAAAATTTGTTTTTGAAAATAAAGACGAGGTGACATGTTTTATTATTCACCATGACCTACTTAAAGTAACCATTTTCCTATCTGGTGGCCATAAAATATTATTTTTCAAAAACACGCTGAAAGTGTTACCTGCTTGTCCATCATCTTAATCTCTGCAGTTTGATGTCAGGTACCAACTTCCTGGCCTGCCTGCGGATGACCGATGGCGTAGCTGGCTGGTTCAGGAAGACCCAGATCATTGATTCAAGGCATGTGACAAACAAAATAACACCCATATTTTACTTCCACTTTCAGAAGAAAACAGCTCCTCATTACCACTATTGATTTTGTAAACAGGTCAGTGCTGGTAAATACCTTTCAGACAATATCCGCCTAATGAAACTGGGAGAAATGACAAGCTTGTCATTAACCTTTACAGCAGCTGATGGTGGTAAGAACCAAAATTTATCACTTACAAAAATTACTTCCAATGTTTTATGGACCATTTATTAAAGAGAGAACTATTAATGAAGTTAAGGTTTAACCTTGAAGAGTTAAGCCTTCTGCAAGTAGGTTGCTAAGATAATTAAGTGAACAATCACTAATTTTAATACTAGAAAAGAGGCATCAATGTTTATTAGAATTTAAAACCTTCTCCTAGCTTCAGACTCAGGGACACATAACTCAACTACAACAACAATAAATTTTCACCCTAACTGAGAAAATAGAGGGGGTCTATCAGAAAAACAATAAAAATAAATATATTTATATATAAATAAATACATATATTCAGACTGTACTCTGTTCCTTCTCTTGTTCTAGTGAAATAAAAAGTAGAGGATGTCCTAAAATCCAGATATCTAAAATTTTATGTTTAGCACGACTTCCTCGTAACTGAAGTGTGAGTACTGTGGAATCGCTACTGAAAGGTCCTGGATACTCCTAAAGCATTTTATAAATTTTAAAAATATTTTTAATAATCACATTTTTTCATCACTTTGTAAGCTGAGATTTTAAAATCTCCCCTCGTTGATTCAGTGTGTAGTCAGAGTTGACTTGGCCAGGAGGGCAAGGTTTCTCAACTCTGCGCTGAAAACTACTGGCCTCAGAGCCACCTGGGGTCTTGTTAAAACTGCAGGCCCCTGGCCTGTCTACCGTGGACCTATTGAAGGCAGAATCTGTGGGGTGGGGCCTTGAAATCCAGGTTTTTAAGAAGGCACCTCCATAGCACTCAAGGTTACTTTAAGGCTAAGGAGAAATGCTGCAACAAATCCTGATTTTCCTTTCTTTTTTAATTATCAGAAGCCTCCTAAAGTACAAAGGATAGTCATGCAGCTGCAGCTTTGCTTTGTGGCGGTAGGCTTGCTATCGAGATTTATTTAGTTATTTGGTTTTGACATCCCTGCTTGCTCAAGTAAGTCTTTGAGATCTCAGACCAGCTAATTTTTTAGCTCATTGGAGGGAAGTGTCAGTCTTATCTTCTAATTTTAACCTTCGCTTGAAAAGAAATCTAAAAAGTTAATTCTTTGAGGAAAATCTTTTTCGGGTTGTTAGAATTTGGTAAAATAGGCAGTCCCATGGACTACTAGTTGGGCTGTAAATTGGTGCAGTCTTTTGGGAACTTGGCCCTTTTATCTGGGAAGCCTAAGAGGGTGACCGTGGTATCCTGTGAGTCAGCCTTACACCATCGATCTGAACCCCCAACCACATTGTGGATTCTGGGAAATTCCAGTGTCCTGGTTTATTTCAGCCCACACGCCTGAGCCAATGTGAACCCAGACAGACCATCCCTACCAGTGGGTTACCCTTGTCGCCTACTGCCATGTGTTCTTGGCATGAGCCCTTCTACACTGGCATGGGTTACATGACTCATTCTTTAAAAGTGTCCTTAAATCTCTTTGCACATTTTGCTACAGAGATAGCTAATCAGGGTACCTCTGCAACTCGACACACGTTTTTAGCAATTCACTGACAGCTCTTCCTCACATAGATATGGAGGGCACAGACTTTTTTTCTCACTGAATATTACACAGATTTGGAAGGTAATGAAAAGCAGTTTGCAAATTAGTATTAGATATAAACTATTTCTAGCTACTGCATATCAGGCACCATATCAGGCATTTCATACAAATTATCTCTAATATTCTCACAAAAACTGCAAGGAAGGTAATATTTTTTCTTAAGTAAGGGATTTGAGGCTGAGATAGTTAAATCCAATGTTGTATAAGTGAGGAGTAGAACGAAATTTGAATTCGGATGGAAACTCAATGGTTAGATCACTGTACCCAATTCTACTTTTACTCTACTTTAACTGACTCTTGTCTGACAATGAATGACATGTACATGGACTTGAAGGATTCAGTTGGAGCCCACCTGATAGGAGCTTCATCACTACCCACATCAACCTGGGCACAAACATCTGAGTTTGTTTGTGTACCTACAAAATAGGATTGTTTGAGGATTAAATAAAGACATGGGTGCCAAGAGCCTAGTTATTGGGGGTTCTTATAATTATGTACCCATTCCCATTCAAGCTCAATGGTAGTGTTTACCATGTCCACATTTTTCTTTCATAGTAATTCAAAAGCTGAGAATAAAACTCATAGATTCTAATTTAAAAATTCAAGTTAAGCTGAGGATAAAAGGATTGGATTTCTTCCCATTATGAGAAAGTAAATCATTACAAAATAACCTCACACCAAACCCAAATGTGAGTCCAGGCTTATACATAGGCAGGACTACCTTCCTGCCATACTTCACTGAACAACAGCTATTCACAAAGTGCCACATGGAGAAAGATGGGTCTTTTCCTCCAGTTCTTCCAGAACAGCTCGATTATCACTTTGCCAAAATACTGTAACATTGTAACAAGTCTGAGAAATTGAAACAGATAAAAATAGTATGAATCTGAAGTGGAGAAATAAAAACCTAGAAAATTTCTTATTTCAAATTCTCCTTCTCATATTTTGTCAGTTAGTCAACTGTCCAATTCTCAGAATCTAAAGACATGTTTGGAGGGCAATTCAAAGACACTAAGAACTAAATGAAAAAGAATACTCGGTGGTGGGCGGAGGGGGCCTACTAAGTGGTGACGGAAGATGGTTTGACTTGGCAGTGGGTGCACGGTGCAACACGCAGATATTGTACCAGAAATGTACACTCGAAACCTATGTGATCCTATCAACCAATGTCACCCAATACATTTAATAAAAATAAAAAATTAAAATTAAAAAGAACACTAAATGAAAGAAAAAAAGCACATGCAAAAGAGCTTTGTTTTAATAAGTTATGAATAAAGCAAGCAACTGCAATTTCATGTAATAATTATTCAGCACAAAGAAAATTAATGAGACAGTTCTCTAACCTTTAGGAATTTTGGAATAAATGACTTGAGCCTTGAGATCTTCACACTGAGTCACAGCAGGAGTCACGATGACAAGCCTCCGGTGCTTGTCATAAGTTACAGCAATTGCTCTTCACTACTTCACCAGAGATCCTTTTCTGTTTGAACACCCCTCCCCCCAAATATTATCATATTAATACAGATCTATTAAAATGATGAGTTCTATGGTTCCCTATTAGACAGTGTATCAGGCTCTGGTTTAAAACAGATTTATAAGGAAAGCCTCAACATACATTTAGAAAAGAATTACTACAAAGAATTTGCGTGCACAGTGGTTGAACAGTGGACTATGGAGCCAGGGTGTGTGCGGTTTGCTCACAACCCTTATACTTACTAAGCACGGGACTTTGGAGAGGATACCTAACCTTTCTGTGTCTCTGTTTTCTCACCTGTAAAATGGGAATAATGTGTGGATATAAAACATTGAGAACAGTACCAGGTGCATGGCTGTGGCCATCTAAACCAGCTTTTCTTACTTTAAGCAATTTGTCTGAGTCATTTGGACTTGAGTATTCTGCATCTGATTTAACTAGTCTTAAAATAGGGATATATTTGGTACCTAGCTGCAGAGTATCTTTGAGACAAGGCTACGTATGGTTTGCAGAGTTGTTCATTGTATTGTAACCATTTATGGTTATTTGTATCTTTTATATTTCTCTTTCTACCTTTTACCTTACAATATAATTATTTGTTTGTGTGTATGTATATATGTATTATTAATTTATGAGAAATGGAAGAAACATATGTTTATACTCTATGACACATAGGTCAGTGTGTTAAATCTGATAGGCACTCAAAATTGTTTCTTGGCTAACTAAAAAAATTAATATAAGTTTAACTTTAGAATTTTAGAATACACTAAATTCTGTGTTAGTCTCTTTAGCTTTGCATTCTGAATTATAAATACTCCCCAAGAAACTTGGAAATTAACATTGTAATATTTTCTATATCACATAGATATAGTAAATAGAGTAAAAGTTTGCAAAGATACTAAAAAATTATATTTTTCCTTTGGTGATTTTCCATCATCTTTTTTGTCTCACAAGCTCACACTCCTCTAAAATCTGGATTCATTACTTCCATACTTTAAAAATAACTACTCCACATGCCTTGTAACACTTCCCCAGGTCACCAGAACTGCCAACATGATCAGGAAGGCCCTGCCCTTGCACCTTCAATCAGCTTCGAAGTGCTATCCAGGCCCGGGCTGTGCTTTGTCACCATCCCCACCTTTGGCACACCCATTCTTATTGCTCACTGTGATGTCATTTGGCCCAGGTGCAACTTCGAAATTCACAAAGTCATAGGCCTTCAAGTATTCACTCAATAATTTATCTTTTTTCAAAGAAAAACATCTTTTAGCAGTGTATTATTTTCTTATGGCTACTATACAAATGGCCATAAATTCAATGGCTTAAAACACCACAATTTTATTGTCTCACAGTTCTGTAGACTAGAAAAGTCTGGCAGAGGTCAGCTGATGTCAAACAAGGTAATGGCAGGGTTGTGTTTCTTTTGGCGGCTCTAGGGGCAAATCCATTTCCTTGAACTTTCCTTGAACCCGCCTTCTGTGGCTGGTGGTCTTCCTTCTCCATCTTCAAAGCCAGCAACACTGACTTTCCCCGTCACATCACTCTGACCTTTTCTTCTGCTTCCTCTCCCGCATTCAAGGACCCTTGTGATTGCTTTGGGTCCCCCCAGCTAATCCAGAATAATCTCCTTATTTTAAGGTCAGAGGGTTAGCATTCAATCTGCACTCTTCATTCCCCTTTGCCGTACAAGGTGATATATTCACTGGTTCCAGGAGTTAGGACATAGACATCTTTAGATGTTCATTATTTTAGGTGCCACAAACCATTCAAACACATGTTAAACATCCTTCAAAGATGTGCAGATTAGCACATGTTGGAAAATTAATATGTTAAAATTGGAAACCTGTAAGTAATTTGGGGAAATCAGACATCTCTAAAGGGAAGATAGTTCATTGTTGGAAGCACACGCACATAGCAGCGCTAAGGGGAGGATTTTCACTCTCAGAAGTCAGGTTCCACAGTGGCCAACAGAGCGTAGTGTCGTCTGTTTTGCAGCCCATGCTCTAGGACAGTCACCCTGACTCAAGCATGAACAAGCAAGCGCCCAAACACTCCTGGCAAGCACGCTTTGTCTAAAAGTCCACAGACGGAGGATTCTGATGCATCGTTCAGTCTCCTCCAGTCTAGTCTGGGTTCCATGCCGTGCTTGGCAACAGGCTGAACTGAACGGAAAGATTGCCTTCCCATTGGATGGTGTCTGCTGACTGACAAGTTGACTACAGAAGGAAACATATGGCAACAGGGAATAGCTCAAGTTTACTAAGTTTATCAAAGTCTAGGGTCACAGATCAGCTACAATCTGAGCGTGAAGATTTGCTTCAGGTGGAAGCCAGCCTTCTGGTCTCCCAATTTCTATCTTTGGAATTAGACGGCCAGGTGCCAAGCCTAGCTTTTTCCCTTAATAGATTTGTCATTGTGGGTATTTGACTTTATAGGCTTCAGTTTCTGCAACTGTGAAATTAGGGTAATTATTATTACCATATTGGATGATTATGAGGAAAAGTGGGGCAATGTATTAATATTTTATTACAGTGCTTGGCCCTCAATAAGGGACACTAATTTTACTTTTTTTCTCTTCAATCCACTAGACTCCACTGCCTTAAGTTCCATCTAAAATACTAGGGAGAACATGAGAGGTATATCTTCCACCCATGTCAGAATGCTACTGATTTTTTATTCTATTGATATACTGTTTGCTGCTATAGGAGGCAAATTTGAGGGGGAAAAAGCCAAGTCTCTGAGAATGGCAGTGGGTCAAAACTTAACCAATCCTGGAACACTTAACTGGAACTAAATCTGATTTCTTGCAGGGCCTGATAATATGTCACTTTATTTCATAAGTAATTTTCAGTAATGAAATCATCCTAACTGACAAATAATAACAAAGCAAAGCCTTAGAGTCATACGTTATTGTAGTTCCACATTCTGCTTACTTATGTTAGGGGACTAGCCAATGTTTCCCGAGATCCCTGTGGTATGGACTTCAGTAGTTAAGGGTGAATAAATGATCATTTTCACAAGGCTGAGGAGAGAGAGCCAGGGCCAGCTCTCACAAACATAAGATGCCAATACAGACTTGAAGAAACCAGTTTGCTTTTGTGGGAAAATGCAAGATACCTTGATCTAAATATGAACATCAAAGATAAATTTTGCTAAGTTTATAGTTACTTGTCTGGGACTCTCTGGAAGTGTATAAAAATTGAGTTTGGCATAAAAAGAGGGTTTGGTTTCTGTGACTTCATTTTCTTTAAGATGTCAGGTTTAACAAATAAATTCATTCATGTAAAAGCCTGTTTCTAAACCTTCAAAGCTTTAATCCGGACCCAATCTGACTGATTTCATTTCATATGAATCATGTTTGGTTTATGGTTTACCATGATCTTTGGTTCTAATATGCTCAGGGCTTCTTCACCACTTTCCCCTCCACACAGTCTGAAACTCCCTCTGTCAATATGAAAGGCTCCCTAAAAAAATCCTACCTATATTGGTCCATTAGAACTGCCTCCTCTGGCACAGACCCCTCTGGACAACAGATTTGCTCTAGCTTTATGCAGATTCTGGACAGGATCCACCAGAAACCTTTCTTATACAGCCAGAAAAATAAACAAAGCCATTGAAAAAAGCCTATTCTTTCAATTTACCAACATTCAACATGTACTTGGTTTTTGAACATATAATTGAAGAAAGTAATTATCAGCTTTACTTTTGCAGGGATCATTCAGTTATCTTAAAGTATATACTGCAGTTATCTTAAAGTATATATTGCAAAATTATAAAGGAATGATTAAAACCACATTAATTCACATTAACATAAATTTAGAAGATATTTACATGCCAAATCATGAAAAATGGGCATCACACATTAAAAGTAAATAGGGATGGTGTTTCTCTTCCTAAAATATGATATATTTGGACATATTCCTTAAAAATGTCCTTAGATATTAATGGGACAAAACATTGCATTATAAATATTTTCGCAAACAAGATCTGGCTTTTCAGGATAACCTTCATAGTTCTTCCGTAAGCACAAGAGAACACTCCTGTGAAGGGGACAAAAGCTTCTCTCCTAGTCCTCTTGGTTTCCCGAAGCTGTGGGCTGAACTGAAAAGCCGTGAGGGCAGGGACCTCGTCATTCTCGTCACTGCTGGGATCCTAATGCTTCCCGAAATGTCTCACGTACAGTGGGTATGCTGCTCTTTAAATACATATTTTTAATAAAAATAAATTGCTTCGGACTTGTATCTGTCAGTTGAAAGCACTGAAGCAAACTGTAGGGATTATTATCTAGTGGACATGCTATGTTCCCAGAAGACTATGTAAGGAACCAGTTACTGTTTTCCACCATGGACTCTTAGTGTCAAAGGGGCACAAAGCAGTCTTCTCCACTGATCTCTCACCCACTGGGGGCTTGTTATGGTCAGTCATTTGTCTGAGGCACTCTTTCAGAAGAAAGACGGAAAAAACTCTATTCCGTCTCCTGTATGACCGGACTTTCAGATCCAGAACAACAGTTGTTGCTTCTGCCTGTGAACAGTTCCAGTGTTTTATGACCTTGCTTCTTCATCCCCTGCTGTCCTGGTACCTGATCCTCTCATTCTCTGGGACGCAGTGGTTTCCTCTAAAATGTGGTATCAAGGAACTGAGCTCAATACTCCTCATGTACTCTTGCTATCCCAATTTTTAAAAGAAAATATTAACCTTAGAGAAATGTTGAAGGAATACTCTGTTGAATGTTTCCATACTGTTCACACGAATTCACAAATTGTTAATATGGTGCCACATTTGCTTTATTTCCCTCCATATATGTGTATGATTTTTTATGTGAAACTTTGGTATTGAGTTGCTGACATTATAACACTTTGCCCCTAAATACATGAGCATATGTTTTTGTAATGACCCATGTAACCACTATACCATCAACACATTCAACAATTATTTAACACAGTAATGATAATATATACTCAAACTCAAATACCCCCAATTGTCCCCAATCATTCTTTATAGGTGTTTTTTTTTTTTTTAACTGCCTGCCTCAGGATCCAATCAAGGATCATGCTTTGCATTTGGAGTTTATGTCTCTTTAATCTTTTTAAAGTCCCTCACCTTTCCCTTTCTTTGATCACAATGACATTTTTGAAGAATTCTGTTTGTTGTCTTACAGAATGTTCCACAGTCTGGGTTGGCCTGTTTGATTTTTTTTGTTAATAGATTCTGGTTAAACATTTTAAAAAGAATACTACATAGGTAATGTGTCATATCATTCTACCACATTAAGATGTGCATGGCATCCATTTGTCCTGTTATAGGTGGCAAATGTTTTGATCATATAGTTAAGATGCTGTTTCCAGACTCTCCATGATAAAGGTCAATCTTCTGCTTTGTAATTAATCCACAAATTGTAGGGTTCATCAACAATTTATACCTATGGTTTTAGCATCCATTGCTGATCTTGCTTTCATCAGTTATGACATTGGCAGTTGCAACATTTCTAATTTTATTCCTTTAACCTTTATTGGATGACATTCTTCTAGAAAGAAGAGCTTTGACTTTCCTGATGTGCTTTGAATACTTTTGATCTACTTTGATCTGGATACGACACTCTCAGTAATGCAGTCTGAGATTGCAGTAAGTTGTTTTGCACACTCAGGTCACACAATCCACTCATTCAGAGAACAAACTGTCGTTCCACTAGAACATGCAGAATTTTAAATTATTCATGGTATATTAGAGCTTTAAAGTTAAGAATTAATTAGAAATGTTCATACAACACATAAGGAATGTTACTATTTCTTGAGCATCTTGGCATTTAGTTTTTATGTTTACAAAGTGCTCTACTGACAAGGTCTTTTTCTGGCCTCTCACTGTACTTTCTCCTACAGGCTTATCTGCCTTCTGTCACTGGCCTGCAGTGCCTAACAATAAAAATGATCACATAATATTTATGGAAACTATTATAATTCTACCCTTAGCTACAAAGTCATCTGCTAATGAATTTTCTCTGCATCAGTACTGTGCATTAACATATCAGACATAAATGTTTTAATTACGTGCTAAAATTAAGTGAGAATTATAAACATTAAATATGGGGATTAGATGAGTGTACTTGAGATGCTTTTAATAGTTAAGCATATTAATTGGTCAGAAAATAGGCTAAATAGCTTAAAATTAGGATCATTTGGTCCACTTGTTTTTTTTCCCCAAAGTGTACAGCACCAACTAGAGAAACTAAAAATCACTTTTTCCCCCCACAAACCTGCTGATTGGTTTTTTGTTTGGTTTGGTTCATAAAATACATGAATCCCTGGGTTGGTGTTTCTCCCCTGAGTCTCATCATCCCCCAGACAAGCTTACCGAAGAACCAGATGCGGCCTCTCTCCCCGTGAGGACCATATGAGGGGGCTGCAGCCACACACCCTCCCCGGCTGTGCCTTCATAACTGCAATCTGGCACCGCCTTTTCATTCATCAAATTGAAAAAACAGAAACACTGTGAGTCATTTCTCTCATTATAATATGACTACACAGACTCAGCATGAACAAGACAGATGCTAATTTGCGCATACAACACATTCCTTTTGACAAGAAAATATACGTAAGTTGTGGTTGGAAAAAGACAACAGGGGTTTCTATGGGATGTTGCCAGAGAAAAACACCAGCTCCTGCTTTATCACACCAACGGTGATTTCTAGATATAGAATGTCAGTAAAAACACCCAAACAAAATGCTCCCTCTGGAGCTCGTGTCCCTTCTCCAATCAGTGACGAGTCGAAGCCGATCAAGGAAGGTAGTGTGAAGGACAGAAAATAGTGTGGTCTACGGTAGTCCCAATGTCTGGCACCACTTCTTCTGCAAAAAATCCCAATGTGACCTTCAGCAATTCCCTTAGCATCATTAGGCCTCTGTTTTCTCATTTTTAAATTCAAGCTAGGGTGGTTATATGCTGGCTTGTGTACCTTTTAGCCATAATATTTGATATACGGATTCTATTTTTTGAGTTATATAGAATGAGTTCGTGATCTAAGTGTCAATAAACTGGTATAAATTTAGAGTCAAATACCCTCATGACAGGTGGATTTTCCCTAAGTCCCATTACAACCTCAAAAATTTGTTATTAAATACAGCTTTCTTCCTGACAACCTTAGAGGTACTTATGTGCCGTAAATTCAAGACTCGGTCCATGGAACAAGGATGATGTCTGCCCAGAATGATGGCAAAGCAGAGGTTCAGAGGAGAGTCAGATTGAAGCCTGAAGCTGGAGGGGTGTTTGTGATGATGGATGCATTTCTCCTGCTTCACCTGTGATAAAATCATACTCTCTTTCCAGGCTAGTCAAACGCTTCTTGCCCCATAAAACCTTCTTAATCGCCCCTTCCCCATTCTGTTTTCCTACAATTTTGTTCTTTGTCCCTTTGATGTGGTCTTCTATTAAAATGAGCTATTTGCAAGTTAATCCGTCCTACTGTTTTATAAATTTCAGGAGCCCTCAGGTGCTTCCCTTTCAATTTTGTGTTCATTCTTCCTCCCTTGACCTTCTCTCCCTCTTTCCCACTCCATTCCTACATCACGTGGTCTAAACATAGTACACAATGAATGTTTATTTTTCAAGTTGAACATTATTTCAATTGATAAATGTGAATGCAAATGACACAGCATCAGAATCATTGCATTTGAACAGTTTCTTGTTCAAATGATCAAATCGGCCAGTTTTCCATTTGTCTTGGTGTTCTGTGCGTGCAACCTCTGGGTATTAGCTTCATTACACGAAGTAAATGTCTCACACAAATTATAAGAATCAACTCTTCTTTGCTGTAATTACTATTGATTAATAATTACTGATAGGTATTTTTCCACTCTCTGTTCTCATTATGATCATTGGCAGTTAAGTACCCATCAATCTCTGGCAGACAAATTGTAAGATTTATATGACTCTGAGCTTCTTGAAATCAGGGACCATGTCTTGTTCAACTTTGTGCCTCTGGCACCTGGCACAGCATCTGACACTAAGTGTGAGCTCTGTCCGTGTTTACTGAATGGAACAATTCAGACCTTTTGAACAAGGTTAGGATTGGGTGGGAGCTGTTTAGAAAAGAAAATACATTATTTCTTCTTAGATGAATTAAAAAGAGAAAACACTTTCAAGACAGCAGATAAGTGATTGCAGCTCCTTATGAACCATAATATTCATAACATTTTCAGAGTAACTGACTTGTCTCTAACCAGTCTCAGTTCAACAATGTATTATCTTTGTTTTTTTCTTTTTACAATGCATTACTTTTTAGTCAGCTCACATCAACGGCATGAGACACAGTGGGATACAAGGGGAATCATCATACTAACATTCTGCATAATATAACCTACTTAACTATCTCATTTTCAGATTTGTCTGGGGTGTTCACAAAAAAATACAGGTTTATAATTAATTTTTTCTCCACTCTAGCTTATGATTGAGATTTTTAAATTTAATGATCTGATAAAAGTTTGTTAGGAATTTCTTTCTATAAATAGTTTCCAGTTTATAACATTCATTCTTAAGAATTCTTATTGGATACTAATAATGCAAGAAAGAAAGTTGATCAGTTTTCAACTACAGGAAGAAAATGAGAGTGCCCCAAGTTGCCTGAGTGAAATCTGAACAGATCTTCGTTGCTGGAGTTAAGAGTTTGGGTAAGGACAGTAGCAATAAATGTTGGTTAATGTTTACTTCCTTCCAGTCCTCTAGATCCAAGGCCAGTGTATGTGGGATGTTTATCTGTCCAACAGAGTTTCCACCAGGCTCTTAGTTTTCCACAAAATGAAAATCAGTCATTCTATCCTCCTAAATAATGTTGAAGGTATAGGAGGCCTCCCTCTGGCACATGTGAGGGGCAGGTGGGAAACCGCAGTCTGCATTGCGGGCTGCACCTTGGTCGAAAGCCTGCTATAGAGCGATGATGCCCGTGGTGGTTTTGAAGATATCCAGCGCATTCTTTGCTTAGTTTCATATTGTGTAATCTACACAGAAGGATATATAGAATTTTATATCCTTTATAGTCTATATGGTAAGAATATAGAAAAATATTTCTCCTAAATGCTCTAAGAATAAAGAGGGCTTCGGTTTCAGTTAATGGAGGAAATGCTGTATGTTATGTGCTTCTCTTGAACATTCTCAACACACCTTAGCAAAGCAGGAACCTTTGGGAAACCAGCTTTGTAATCCCAGCAGTCCCTAAACTTATCTGACCATTCTGCATCCTCCTTCTTCTTCCTCCTCCTCTTTTCTTTTCTTTTTTTTTTTTTTTGCAGAAGATCTACAATGAACACATTTTAACCTCTGATGCATCCTTTGGGTAAACTCCAGACAGGTTAGAATATTTTGAAATAAAGTCAGCAGCAGAAAACTATAGCATTGTTTGGAATGTGTGGCCCTGGTGGTTTGTTCTCATGTAGCTGCTCTTTGGTGCTATGTCCTCATAAAATTCTTATGAAAGCTTTCTCTATAATTATTACAGGAATGTTGTTTGAGAATATTGTCCAGCCCAACGCTCATTGTCTTCCCTGTGAAGTTCCCTCCCAAAGAACTGATACTTTTGTCTCATAGGCAGTGCGTGTTACCTGCCACACTATCTCCAAGTACTAAAGCATCAGTAAAGGTATCATTTCAGGTAACGAGATGTCAGGAGATGGCTTGGTTTAGAGTATGATTAATTCAGCAGCACAGTGACATCCACAGCAACGTGACCTCATTTTTTTCTCAGCTCTGCCACCTTCAACCCCAAGTTTGTTATCAGATGAGCCTCACTTGTGGTTGTTAGGTGGTTCACCAGTAGTCAAATCTTTACACAGTAACACTCAGAAGAATAAAACGTGCCAAACTCTCTCAGTGTATTTTTGTTAATTTCAAAGAAACATCCCCTTGGTAACCCCCTACCATGTCATTGGTCCAAACCAGGTTAGGCACACAGTTAGAACAACTACTAGCAGAAATCTGCTAGCAGGGACATTGAGATTACATGAACCGTTTAGACTAACCAGAATTTACTTCCAAGCTACATAGTTAACTGAATAAAAGAGAGTTTCAGTAATAAGGAGGAGAGAAGAATAGATCTCGGGTAGGAACAAACAGTGTCTGTTAGAAACACAAAGCGGGTCTTCTTTCCATTCGAAAACGGATAGCATAAAATTGTATTTTGTAAGTTATGCATGTATCTTTATGACCTTTCTGTATTTGCTTTTTTTCCCTCTTAGTCTTGGTATTAATTTAAATTTATTTTTCTTGCTCACAATTTTTTGCATACCATTTTTGGCATGTGTTTCAGATGTTCCATATTTTGTGCATTTTTCCAATGATGCATAATTTATGAAAACTACAGCTAACCTATCAGACTGAAACTAGGCAATATAGAAGGTCACTAGGTAACTGCTTGGTGTTTGGCTATCTAGGATTCATTGGCATTCCAGCAGAATAGTTATAACTTGTCAGTTCAAAGTGACTTTGAGTCAAGTCCTTAAAAACATGACTGTAGTAATAGACTTCCCAAGCATGTTAACACTGAATATTCTCATATAATTAACATTTCTAATTTATAGACAAGCAGTGGTGGCACTTATTGTCAAAGGCAGAATTTAATTAGCCAAGACAAACAAATTGGGTTTCATGCTTCTATCAGTGTACTGGAATTGCAGAGGCTGATCTAGAAATTTCAAGCCATTGAAAATGCCAGTCGACCTCTCAAGGAAATTAACTTTTCCAGCTGCCATTCTGGGAAGTTCTAATTAGATTAGACGTATTGGTATTATTGATTTATTTGTTACCATGGATGGCATGTTGACGACTTTCTTCACATTCTGGAAAACTCTTCCAAAGCCTCTTTACTCAGAGAGTACAATTGCATGGCAGGTGAGATGCAAGGTGTCTCAAGACTGGGCACACACCAATGAGACCATAGGAAGGGAAGATTTACAGGGAGTAGTCATATGAACTCAAGAGACTTACTTTATTCTTGTCATATGTGAAGCCAATTTGTATTACATTTCCTTTTGTACTGCAGAATGCATGGTTAAATGTATTTGAAGGTAGTTAGCCTGTGTAATGGGAAATATTGCAGAGAAGAGAGAATTGTTGAAAAGGCAAATGTGGACTCATTTTATAGGGAAATAAATTTATTTCTGCTTTCAACTTATTGGATTTATTCAATTTAATGGGAAGACATGCAATGTGTAAGAGTGATGGTTAGTAGCAATCTGGGTGGTAATGGTTTAATTAAATTATATATAGGGTAAGTATTACAAAAAATTGGTAGGCAAAGATATATAATTATTTATAGGGTTATGCAATCTCAGGAACACCTTGTGGGCTTGATTGCTTGAACTCAAACATATTGAATTAGTACAGTTACTTAGAAAGAAAGTAAAAAGAAAGAGCATATTGGAATCAGCAAGAACCCTGGAGGCACGGACATAACACAAGAGAAAGAGAACATCTGACATTTTTGCAGCTGGAAAAGAAAGAAAAGAAAGGAAGGGGGTAGACCAGTTAAATATAATATGTGATTATTATTGAGTTATTCCTATGAGATGTGTAATGTATGTTTTCTCAATTTTACCATGAAATAATTCATAAAAGCTTTGTGAGGTGGCTCGTATTGCATTTCAAGAGTGTGACAAACTTGAGTTCTGCTTTCAATTTATTGGATTTATTCAATTTAAACTTGGAAGAACAGCCACTTAAGCATTTTCATTGTTTAAATTTTGTTCTGTAACTGAATTTATCTTATGTTTGCATTTATTTCACTTTTGGAAGAAGACATTCCTTTTTTCTCTCTCCATTGCAGAGGCATGTAATTATCTTAGGCTTTGCTCTGTTATTCTCCCAAACACTTATGAAAGAAGCACATGCCCACCTCACCACAAAGCCAACACTCCTTCAAAGAGAACCTCCTATATTTGGCCTGGGGATAAATGACCCAGGTATTTCACATTGTGGAAAGTGAGGTGGGGTGGTGAGACACCACTGCTTTGGTATTCCTAGTCTCCCAATAACCATTATTTGCCGTTTGACAGCTCCTCCTCTTGGACGGACGACTTCCTCTGGGCTCCTGGGGAACTTTCTCTGGAGTTTCTCTGGGCACTCTTGAAATGCATGGCTTTAATCTTTGTAGTGGTTCCCTCTCTGTTTGCTTTGGATCGCCTGTGCATGCATGTGCATTTGCTAAATACTGACTCCCTCTCATACTGGTTCCGACTTTCCTCCAGGAATTTCACAAAATTTTTGCCCTTAGGGTAGTTTCTACTGATCCCTATCATCTTTTTATTTTTACTTCAGTTGGATTTTGGAAGGAAAGAGAAGTACATGTAATTTGTTAAGTTCGCCATCTTTAATGAAAGTCACAGGTGTCTATTCTTCACACGTTAAAATGCTCAGTGTGTACATTGGTCCCATGCAGATTTTTTCTTAATAAGTTAGCAATAGGAAGATAGATTCAATTTTTCACACATCATGGCTTCATACTAAGGGGAAAACATCTATTTGGCCCAGGAAAGCTCTTCCTGGGAATGACCTGAAGTATATCAATTTATTTATCACCCGACTCATATAATTGCAATTTTGGTTTTCATATTAGCTTAAGGGGAGGGGGACTCTGATTCAATAAACAGCAGCTATTCAACTTTAGTGGTATTGACTTGTGGCATTGCGTTTGAATGTAGAAAGTATTGTAAGTAAAAGGAGTTAATGGAATATCAGCTGGTGCTGTACTTTGCGCTCCCCGCTACTTTTTGTTCTTTTTTTAGAGTTAAGTTAAGCTCTAAAAGTTTGACTCTTGATGAGCATTGCTAAATGTATACTCAAGCTAATAAATACATTTAGTGAGAAATCGATTTTCGAAATGCAGGAGCCAAAGCAGGTCAAGTGTCATGGGGCACGTTTCGAGCCTGGAAGTAAAAGACTTGGGAACAAGTCTTGACACTGTCACTTTTTATGATTTATTTGTTACAAGCTAGTTTTCTGTTTTCCCCACACCATCCCATAAACTGGGCATAATATTATCCTTTCGTTGTTGTTGAGAGTAAATGAGAACATTCTACTATTTAATAAGTGCACAGTAAATGTAATTTAAATCCACTACTGTTTTGTTACCGTTTCTGCTTCCTTTGCAGCTTTGATCCCCATTTCCTCCTCTCCCCTGGCTCTGGGATTGGAATTACTCCATGTGATATGCTTCTTCTATCACTTTTGCTCTGGCATTCAGCCCTGTTCATCTTTGTTTTTTGCCTTATTTAAAATATTATTTGAATCTTAGAACAAGCATATTATTATTATTATTTTTACCAGTCTCTGCCCAAATCCTCAAAGCCATATTTTTGGCTCCCTTACCTCTCCTCCAACATTTGCCCCAAGGCCTAGCGGGGGATGCTGGGTAATAGAGCAAGCCGGATGGCGGGGGTTTCACATTTCTCTCTTTCAGGTATGCTGTCGCCTAACAGCTCAAAGATAGGTATTTAATTGGTAAAATAAAATAACTAGGAAAGGTAGGAAATGTATAAGCTATAAATTCTACTACAAAGATAATCACAAAATCATGTTATTTAAAGAGAAGCATATTGTTAATATTTTTACTTTTTATGTTTACTGTATTATAAAATTCTTAAAGAATTTTAGATGTAAACCAAGTTTTCTTTAAATGTTATTTTAAGACTATTTTTAGGCATTAATAGTGCCAAAATGAGGGTACTAATGATAAATGAGAGTAATAATAATAAATGGGAGTCATAATTATTAACGGGAGTATTAAGGAAATGGCAGATTTGAAGTTAAAATTTTATGCATTGCTCTCAGTCTGAGCAAACACCATTTCCCTCTCAATTCCCACCCTCCCTTTTGAATACAAACACACATATTCAAGTGCAAAAATTAATAATTTTATATGATATCTAAGTGATGTAGACAAAAGTTTGGGTATCTAACTAGTATAAGGGTCAGAAAGTAATATCCGATGCAAAATTGGGTTATAAAACTCACACTGTCATCCAATAAGGTCAGGAAAAATTCACGTAAGATTCTATTGATTTTACCATTGTTTGTCACCCAAAGAAATGAGCTTTTCCTTAATCCTTGCTTAAGCTCCTTGACTTCGTACATGGTTAGTAGCAAAGATTCCGACAGGGAGATGTTTTGAAATTGCAGTTATTGGATACATAAACATTCTGTGTTTAAGTGACCTGCAGCAGCATCCATTCACCTTTCTCTAAGGTGAATTTCCTCTGGGGGGGTAACTTATTTATTCCCTGCTTTGGTCCTGATCTAACTTCCCACCTGGCTCTGAGGCTGAGGGTGAGGTCTATCCCTACAGGTCACCTGGCCACGGTGATTAGTTGAGGGAGAAACAGTCACATGATCCCGTGAGACACCGTCTGGCTATTCTGCCTTCCATTGGAGAAGCGTGCCATTTTCTGCTAGGTTCAAATAAACATGGGAAGATGCAGGCCCAGACTTCTGGCAGCTGTGCTAACTTCATCATGTATGGGTAAAGCCAAACCAGAGGAGAGAAGACGTGAGAGATGGGTCCTTTCACCATTTTGCGCGCCCTGGTGTCCTGCTTGCCTGGACCCTTCCGTTATACAAGCTCCTAAGGCCCCTAAGTTCTCTTTTGTGCTTAACGCAATCGGATTGGATATTTTACCCCTGAGGGGGAAATGTTTGCCGCTCAAAAATATGCCTCTTGGGATATTGATTTTAGGCTGCTTATTAAGGAACATAAAACTCAGAAAGAAACTTTGACCCTGCTCCTTAAAGAACTCAGATAGAAAAACTTGCTTAAAGTTAAGAAACATCACCTTAGCATCACCTTGGAAAAAAAGGAAAAGCCTGTTTGTTGAACGGAATTCCTTCTATGTTCCACTGTTTCTGGGGGGCCCAGCAAGAATTTGCTTACCATGTTTGCTCTTCCTCATCTACTGCAAATTTCCTGCTTTCCCTTTGGAATCTCAGGCCACTGCCCCCTTCTTTTTTGTCCAACATGGCATATAAACCTCACTGCCCAATGTGTCTTGGGGCTCATGTTCTTATGGCAGCCCAGCATGTATCTCTGTATTAAATTTTGTGTATTTCCTTCTGTTGATCTGTCTCATGTTAATTTGATTGTTCCCATTTAGAATGATTTAGGAGGTGGTAGGAAAATCTTGTTTAGCACCCCTCACCCCACCACATATAACCAAAAGTGTTTTAATTGATACTTGTGCCCTTCTAACTTTTGTGGGCTTCAAAAGTTATGCATAACCAATGGAGTAATACTAGTGAATCTCATGCCAAGAGCTAGGTCTACTGGCCTAAAATTTAATTTGCTTTCAAAACTTAATAATGTGCTTTTATATAAATGGACTCAAAATATTATTTATCCCAAACCCAGGCAAAGCTTTAAGGGGAATACAATAAATCAGACATTAAGAAGGTATAACTTCCTGAGCATTTCCTGTGTTAATCCTGTCCCTCCTTTATTAGTATTCAGTAATCACTTAGGCCTCTCCTAGTTCACCTTTCCTAAATTTAGATACTGCATTACAATCTCCATTTTTAGATGCAAAAGAACAGAAAATATTAGAACAAAAATGTTCTTATTTATTTATTTAAATTCTCACTTGAAGATACATTTTATTAATTTTAGAAAGAAGAAGGGGAGGGGAAGAGAGGGAGGTAGAGAGAGAGAGAATACATGGATGAGAGAGAGAGAAATATTCATTGGTTGCTTTCTGACCAGTGATCAAATCTGCAAACTTTTGGAATAAGGGACGATTCTCCCAGCAGTTGAGCCACCTGGCCAGGGCTAAAAAATTAGTAATTAGTTTACTAAATTGATTACTCAATTACATCCCAGCAAACTGAGATTATTTTTCTCCCGAGTTTTTATCTGGCATGAGGTCTACAGCTGTGGACATCTGAGAAAATTCTCACCATTCACTAAGACAACTATGATTGTTGGTTTGGTCTTCTTAGGACCCTCTAGATTTGGTCCAAATTTAGAGGCACCTGGATTAATATTTAGATGAGTACCTTGAGATCCACAAGTTAAAGATTCTCTATAAGCAGACATTTTTTATTTGAAAAATGGCATGTAATGTTGCTCATACATTAGCAAGCTCTTTAAAAGAAAAACAGTGAGTTTTTATCCTGCTGCAGTAATTGTGAGCAAATTCCTTCTAAAGCTCTGCATCTACAGCTTGAATATAAAGAATATTAATAATGTTTGAGTCAATTTTGCAACATAATGGAAAATCATCATTTTGAGATCCTCTTATTTTTAAAAAGATGAGAGCTTTCGTTCTGTAAAGCACGGTGACAACATGCAGCTGTCATTATGTGCTCAAAACAAAGGAAATTGTGCGAACTTGGGAAGCAGCACCTAAGCACAAGTTAGGGCAGGCCCTGCGTGGAGGGCAGCATGACATACTCTGTGGTGTTTCTTGTCAATAGTACAGCAGGTGCTGCATGGAGTGGGCAGTCCAGTTAGGAGACTCCTGAGCTGTGTCTTTGTGTTCAGGCCCCAGAGGACATACTCAGCTTCTTATACTCCTGCAAGCAATTGTGGCTTAGTTCAGTATTTCACAGATTGGTATATCCTTCTCTTTCTCCCTAGAAAAATGTTTCTTAAGATTAAATGGTGAGGTCTTAGAGAGGCTTTTTGATTACTCATTTTTCCCTAGCTGCACACCTCACTGTTGAAGGAGAGCCTCCGTGTCATTATGACACGTGGGAGCCACTGTCACTCTCATATCATAGCCAACAGGTCATCATATTGTATCCAAGGTGAAGCAAACAGACTGGTGAATTGAAGCACACAAAATGATGCAGGATTTAAGTGAAATAACAACTAAATATATAATGTCTCATGTACATAAAGTACATACATAGAATTCCAAAGAAAGCCAATTATATGGGGATACAGACACCAAAAGACCAAATTTATAACATGCATATGCTTTCTAGTAAAACATCAAATAATAAGATCTATTGTGGGTCTTGTAGCTGCCTTAATTTCCAAGTAGCAGTGAGCATCCAACAATATTTGCAGCCATTGTAAAGTGACAGAGGCTCAAATGCTGCTGCTACTACTGTGGTGAAAATGAAGGAAATGGGAAATTTCATTTTGAAGTTTGAGTGTGCATGCGTGTGTTTGGGCGTGGACAATGTTGGCAAAAGGCTGCTTCTAAGGAAATCGGTTTTGGAAATGCAAACTACCCTCTTCTAACCCATGGCTATCTAAATGGATTTTGAGAGATGTTCTTATATTTTGCAATTTCTTCCACTTTATCTTCCTTTGTTATTCATTGTCTGTTTCCTCTAAGCAGTAAAGAAAAAGAAAAAAAAATACCTAGGACCTTGTAGGAACCAGGAGTTTACTTTTGGACTCTCCTCATAGCCCTGCTTTCTGTCTAGAGCATCAGCAAGGTGAACAGGGTGGAGGCAGCCTCAGAGAGAAAAGGCTTTCAGAAAGGACGGCAAAACAAGTGGAGTGCCTGGAATCTGCAGCAGGGGAGGCAGGAAAATTGGGGAAACTGGTCCTGAGAGATAAACAGAGGGAAGACCTAAGGGCGTTCCTTGACAACAGTTTAGAATGTTGTTATGAATTCTTTCATGACAGCAGTCATCAAAGACATGTATTTTATCTATTATAAAAACACAATATATGCTAGTAAATATGTATTATGTCTATTTGTCTGTCTGTGTGTGAATACTTCCTTGATCTTCTAAAAAACACTATTATGAGTATTGTTACTCCCATTTTAAAGATGAGGAAACTGAGGTGCCGAGATGTTAAATGCTTGCCTAACGCCACATATCTTGTAAGCAGCAGAGCCAGACTTAGCACTGAAGGCTTATTTCCTAGCAGTTCCCCGTGTGGACAATTAAAGGGGCTGGGCTGACCCGGTGGTGTTAGGGTATACAAAATGTTTACATGATACTTCCAAAATGTCCTGAAATGTATTTTTAGTCTGTTGGTTTTTCCACTGGCAGATAATTAATTTATGCTGTCATGCACTTACAATCAGACACTTCACAGTTGAACTTTTTCTAAAGTTACCAAGTGTGTGGATTTCTCCCTTGGCCAATTCATGTGCTTCTTAACTCCAAGTGTTTCAAGCACAGAGTGAGACTATTACTGTAGCTATCCATGGATTTCTCCAAATTACCTGCTCAGCCTCATTTAGGGTTGGATGTGTAAGTTAGCAGTGCATGAAGCAGTTCATTAGGGAAAGGAATTGGATTTGATTAACTTCTTTTACACACTGATTGACTACGACAGTCCATTTTGCTAACATTTATATTACAGTACGGTTTAATTAGGGATTATTTTGCCATGAGGCAAACTAGACTGACATAAAACAGAGAGTAAAAATTTAGTGTCACATAAATACCTATTTCTAATTTTCTGCTAATAGCTTTTCTGTTTTAGTTACAGCTTGAGGCACACATTTTTATAAGTACACACAATTGTATTCCTAAAATAAAAAAATACAGTAATGTTAATAAAGACAAGAAATAGACCATAAAAACACAGAGTCCATGTTCAATATGACAACTTCGATATGTATGCATTTATTTTACTCTATGGACCTGATGTTAACGGTCAGGTCAGTCAAAAAGTGGAGAAACCAGTGCGCCATTTGCCGGGGCAGATCTGGAACAGTGAATCTGCTCTTGAGGATCAGGGGTGTGTGGAATGCAGCTTCTTCAACTGCAGGACACCAGCCTAACATATTCTGTCACCTGGCCTGCTTCTTCTGATTTCTTCTTTTCCAAATGCCTCCCTATTGGTTTGCTTCTTAAAGTGATTAGAGGATTATAGAAACTGCTTCAAAATTAGGCTCGTCCAAGATACTTCCTAGCGAATAAATTGTTAGGAAAGGGAAAGGGAGATGCTGAAGGAGATATTTATACTCGGGGGCAAAAGTCCCCATTTCAATTGTGTCTGAGTTCATATTTGGTAATTACTGTTCCAGTTGGTTTCTAACACAGAGAGATGTGGGCGGCGGCGCCAGGCAGACCGGCCCTGAAGGCGAAGCGTGCGTACGTTCAACGCGGGTCCAATCCCCGTTCTGTCTTACTGACCTACCTTGAGCACTTGACGATGCAGGATATAAAATAATTAGTAAGAATATTAAATTCTAAAGCTGCAGTTCTCATTTTTAATTCAAACCTTGTCCTTATTTGATCAGCAAGACCTCCAATAAAAATGATTTCCTCGTTTGTATCAGTACAATAAGGCAGTGGAGGAGAGTGAATAGGTTCAGTCCATCATTCTAATTAGCATCCGGGTTTATCGCTTCAGCAATAAAAATTCTGGGGTAATACGAAGAACAAGAAGCTAACTCTTCAGTCTTGTTCAAATGAGTAAATGCATGTTTTTCACTACTTTCTTTTAAGGGTGAATTTTTGTGGTAGCATCTTTCCAGCACATTATATGAAAACTCAGTCATGGACACTGATATTTTTAAAAATTTTTCAGTCCTTTTTATTGTCCAACAAATAATAGTTTGTTCTAGAATAAATTCACTAAATAAGTAAAATCAAAATAAGGAGAAAAATTGCCTGTAATGCTTCCTCCTGCCTTCACTACCCCAGCTAGCTGCTGTACACATTTGGGTCCATAGCCTCCCACACATACACGTAGGTGTACAATGTTTCCAGATGTATTTTTGATGAAAATAGTACATAGCCACTTTTTGGAAACACATCTGAAAAGTTGCATCTTTTAGATTTCACCCCAAATAAATGTTCTGGTTTCCTTCTCATTCTTTCCTAATCTCTCATTACTGTATTTAAATTTGCATCTAGCAAATGTACAATTAAGCTTATGTTTATTAACTAGCAAATTGCTAATTAAACATCTTTTTCTTTTTTGATAGTGAGACGTTTCAATTTCCTCTTAACTTACCTGAGTTCAAATTAATATATTTAAATATATACATGGAAGGTTTACAACAAGTTCAGAGCTAAATTAGGGGCTGAAAGCAATAGCAAAGTGTAACAATTGATTACTGTCTTTCAAGTGATTCTAACATGCTCAGGGATGCAAGCCAAACACGTGAATGGATGGGAGGGCAATGCTGCAACAGAGAAGAGAGAAGGGACCAACACTTGGAATTAAAGACACCTCTGGGAGGCTGCAGGGGGTGGCAGGAGGCTGCTAATACTGAGAGCTTAGAACTGCAGGAAGGAAGGGGAAACTATTCCAGGTAGGGAAAGCAGCATAAGCAAAATCATGAGCTGATAATGAGTTTGGCGAGGCAGGCCTTCATGAAGCCGAGACTTGACAGAGGGAAAACGTGATTGTTAAGTTGGATGGTGGAAGTTAGAAAAAATATAATCATTATCAGTTTACAACATTTTGACCTGAACTCATATTTTGTCCACTTGCATGATATTATCTTGATATACTGAAAGCTTTATCAAATGTCGTCTTTATCTCTACCAACTCCTTAGCTCTCCGTGCAAACCTCGGAGTGCTGCTGAAGTCCCACAGAGCTTTCAAATTACACATGTCCCACACTGTGCTCTCGACGTTCCCTCCATTGAACTCCCCAGATTTTCACCGGGGAATCTATTAATAAAGCAAAACAACTGGAAGTTGGCTCAGTAAGGGAGAACATGACCTCGACAGTCTTAGCAGTGTCTCAGAAGGGGAATGTTTACAGAATTTGGCTGCAGAATGTAGTTTAAGAGGTTTTTTTCCCTTACACTGGAGCTAATTGGGACTGCACACATCTCCTAAAGAAAGTCTTTGTGATAAGCAAACTTTTGTCTGGTAAGTGGGCTGTTGGTTCAGGTGAACGGACCCTTATCTTTCACGACTTTATCTGTAGGAATTACCTCAAACAATTGGTGGAATTATTTCTTGGCTTACGCTCTTATCTTCGGAAGTTTTCCGGAAGAAAGAATGACGTCATGTTGACATAGGTGGTTCATAGACTTATCTCAGTCATGTGGACACAGATGTTCTCAGTTCTCACCTCCCTGAACCAGGTCCTGCTAAGAGATGTTTCCTGCCTGAGTCACGGGTGACACTCCTCACCCCGCACTCTCCCAGGGTGAGGACTTGGCTTATTTTTCCTTCCCCATCCTCTAATGCAAGCTCTCACCCTCCTCTCTCATACTTTGCAGATGCTTCCCAAATGCTCTTTCTCTCACTCAAAGGTTAGAGTTTTATTTCCGGAATAAATAGCCAAGTGTGTAACTTCTCTCCCAAAAGAATTCCGGTACTTTCACAGTGTATACACACACCTGGCTTCATTATGTGTATATCATAAATGTATACAATATTTATTTGTCAATTATACTTCAGTGAAGATGGCAGGGTGGGGTAAGTTTCCCAACACCAAAGAATAAAATGTGAATTTAAAGGTTCTGTTATCAAGACCCTCCCTGAGTTGGTCCCAATCTCTTAATACTTTTCACACTACATTTGTGTGTGTGTGTGTGTGTGTGTGTGTGTGTGTATAATTTCCTTAAGTCAGCATAGAAGGTTCAGGCTTGTGTTCTACCTAATACACACTTTCTCCTTTCTCTGCCCAAAGGCCAATATTCTGGTCCATTTTATCCTGTGATGTTTCCTCTCTGTTTACTTCCAACTTCTTTACATTCCTCTCTGCCTTCCTTCTAGTTTCCTCATTCTCCAGTTGTTGTGATTGGTGTCCTGGACTTATGTGTTGGCTCACCATAGTTTGTATGTTCTGTTTTCTCCCCAGATGATCTCAGCTGTTTTAATGCATCTGCTTTCTCGTATTGGATGACTCTTTAATCCACATCCTTCTTTCTTAACTCTCCTCTGAGCTCCACATGCAGAGTCACTGGTGTTACACATATTTCCTTTGGATTCATACGGGTATCTCAGAATGAACATGCCAAAAGTGAAATTCATTCCCCCTTTTATAGTCCTTGTCACAGTGTCCTCACCCAAGGAGCAGATCTGAGTGTCATCTTCCTCGCCCCTCATGTGTTAGCACTCACCTTTACCTTGCCGGTTTTACTTCTTTAGAATTTCTTAGATCTTTCCCCTCATCTCCCTCCCTTTACATTTACCCTAGTTCATTCCTTATCGTCGTCTCTTGCCTGAGATTTTGTGATGACTCCTAACTGTTCCCCCTGATGCCTTGCTATTTCCAAATAAAATTTCTATTGAGCTCCCAGAGATTCTGAAATGCAAAAGAGCTATCTCTGAAAACCCTTCAAGGTTCCTAAGAGCCTGCAGAATAAAGCTCAGACTTCTTAACATGCAATATAAAATCTTCTGCTAAACCTGTTCCCTCTGACTTTATCCCACCTTTTCTGTCTTGTGCTTTATATCTCAGCAATTATGATTTTTAAAATATATTTTGCCATTCAGATTGTATTTGATGCTTCCTCTGCCTGGAGTTTACATATTTCCTAGTTCTCTTGAAAAATCCTGTTTTTATGTAAGATCCCACTCAGCATCTTTCTGAAGGATCCTTCCCCTTGGATAAAATTGTTTACATTTTGTATTTTCATAGCACCAGTAATATATTATTAATTATATTGTAATCAAATGATTTGCTATAGTCCACCCTTTGGTGAATTATTCAAGACTTGGACCATGTCTTGATATGTCTTTTTTAGTTAATCTTCACAAACTTACAACAAAACAGTTACTTTAATTATTATAATCACTTCACATGTGGAATTTTAAGTTTTTGGGGGGCTAGTAATTTTTTTAAGTTTAGATAGCTAGCAAGTGAAAAAGCCTAAGCTCGAACCTAAATCTGCTTGACTTTTAACTGCTGTGTTCCAATGAGATGATGCTTAGTGGGATCAGTGTCTACACATTGTAGATACTCAATATAGGTTATTTGTTATTAAGAAACTGCATTTTAATTATTCATTTATTTCTAGTGCATAGTCTATTACAGGTGTTCAATAAATATTTGTTTTGTTAACCTAAATTTTTTTTAAAAGCCTTTCGAAATGATAGGCAACAAGCATTTGTCGAGGTCAGTAACAATAGCTGTTCAGGGAGCACTGATTCAGGCAGAAGTCCAAATATATTCCGACTGGGAAACAAAGGCAATGGGTATTTAAGAGAAAGGCCAAGGGAACAATTACAGCAACAGAAGGAAGGCATTTCTATTGGTACAAATAACACAACATGGTGATGTTAATTCTACGCAATATCTTTAATTTTCCGTCCAACAATCATCAGTCAAATAGTCGTGATGACTGCTTTCTGGTTATCTTTGCAAACAGTTCTTTTGCAAGACAGCGGGCTGCTCAGGTTCGGCCCAAAGGTTATTTTGCCCGGTGTTTAGCCTTCAAAGGTTTGAGGTACATGATGGGAAAGGCATATGCCTCTGACAGGGCAGCCCTAGCTTCAGTTTAAAGTGGCTCCATTTATATTATTGTTTACAGTTTCTTTGAAATAAAAGATGGCTCTTGGCTTATCCTCTGAGTTGAATAAATAATTTTTTGACTTATCCTCCAAAAGCACCCTGTCTTTAACCTGCACAGCACTAATTTGTGTTGCATTCCTGTGAGTTGTTTAAATGTTTGCTCATAGAGCCGTAAATAAGGTCAGAGTAGGTATGTCCTTCTGATTGTCCATATACCTTCCACGTGCTCTTTGCAAAGAGGTGTTTAAAAAATCTTAGTAGAATTAGACCATCAAGGTATAGTTTACATACACAGAGATACAAAGATTTAAGTGTACAGAAAGTGACATCTACTTCACAAAGATATACAACATTTTCATCAACTCAGAGTTTCTTTATTCCTCTTTCCAGTCAGTTAATGGCCCATCCACCATACAACAGTGTTCTGATGTTCTTCATCATAAATTAATTTTGTCTCTTTGAGAGCTTAATATAATTAGAAGCATACAGTATGTATTCTTTTGTGTCTGGCTTCTTTTGCTAACCTTAATGATTTTGAAGTTTATCCATATTCATGTGTGCCAGGAGTCTGTCTCTTTTTATTGCTGAATAGCATTTCATTTTACAAATCCACCACAAATTGTCCATTCTCTTATTGATGGACATTTTTGTTGTTTCCAGATTTTGGCTATTAGGAATGAAGCTGCTATAAACATTCCAATAGAACATTTCTTATGTGGATGTGTTTTTATTTCTCTCAGGTAAATGTTCAGAAGTGGGCAGCTATGTTACTGAGTAGATTTGTTTAATTTTATGGTAAACTGCCAGACAAATTCTCAAATTGGTTGTTTGTGAGAATTTTAGCAGCTCCACATCCTTGCCAAAATTTTATACTCTTATTCATTTTAATTTTATTAAATTTAGTGGGTGTTTTCTAGTATTTCATTGTAGTTTTAATTTGTATTTCCCGATAATTAATGATGTCGAACATGTTTTTATGAGCTTACGATGCATTTACATATTTTTCTTTGAAAGTAACTCTTAAAGTATTTTGCTAATTGCTTATTGGGTTGTTTCTTTTTTGTTATTGAGCTGCAATTGTTCTTTATGTATTTTGGATATAAGTCCTTGGTTGATGTATGTATTGCAAATATTTTCTCCCAAGCTGTGGTTTTCTCTATTTTATAAACTCTATTTATGGAGAAATAGAAATTTTTATTTTTGATGAAGAACATTTAAGTATTTTTTGAATGATTGTTGCTATCTAGATTCTTTGTAAGAATATTTTTCCTACCTTGAGTGTACAGTATTTTCCTATATTTGTTTTTCGGTGTTTTATACCTTTAGCCTTTATGTTTAGGTCTATGATCTATTTTATTTTCTTATTGTTATTTTAATAGTTTACTTTTGTTGTATTGTTTCCGTGACCATTTAGCCCCCTTATATCCTCTTCCACCTCACCTGCCCTCCTGCAGTCATGGCGCTATCATCTGTGTCCATGACTGTTTGGTTATAATTGAGGTGGGCATTGAAGATGACCTTTTCCAAATGAATATCCAGCTGTCCGAACAGCACTGGATAAAAAGACTTTTTTTCACCTACTGAATCACTTTGGACTCTATGTAAAAAAAAAAAAATATCAATTGATTATATAAGATTTGGTCTATTTTAGGCACTCCATTCTGTTCCGTTGCTATGTTTGTCTAATTGGATGCTAGTATTACACTGTTTTATAGCAAATGTAATTCTGCGGTAAATCTTGAAAGCAGGTGGTACTATTTCCCTAATTTGTTTTTTTCAAGTTTCTTTGACATTTTCACTCCTTTATATTTCTATAGAAATTTAAAAATCAGCTCATCAATTTCTACAAAAGAGCCTCTGGGATTTTGATTAAAATTGCTTTAAATCTAAGATCAATTTGGCTAAATCAACCTCTTAAAACAATATTGAGTCTTTAACTTCATGAACATGGTACAGCTCTTCATTTATTTAGTGTGTGAATTGCTCTCAGAAACGTTTTGTAGTTTTAAATGTAGAGACCTTGCACATGTATAGTTAAATTTATTTCTAAATGTTTTTGTTTTTTGATGTAATTGTAAATAGTACAATTAAAATTTTATTTTTCAGTGTTCTATTGCTAATATATATGTTTATAATTTTTTTATATTGACCTTGTATCATATGGCTTTGCTAAAATCACTAACAACTTCTAGTAAATTTCTTACAGATCCCTTAGAATTATCTACACAATCTTGTGTGACAATAAAGATAGTTGTACTTTTTTTTTTACAATCTGTTTGCCTATTATCCTTTTTCTGCTTTTTCGCATGAGCTCTTATGTGGTTGAATAAAAGTGGTGGGGCAAGCATTGTCCCTAATTTTACGGGGACAGCATTCTGTCTTTTACCATTAACTACAACGTTTGCCGTGGGGTTTCACAGATGCTCTTCACAGACATACCTCAGAGATATTGCGGGTTTGGTTCCAAACCACCACCATAAATGAATATCACAATAAAGCGAGTTATAAATGTGCTAGTTTCCCGGTGCATGTAAAAGTTATTTTCATGCTGTCCTTGGTCTGTTAAGCGTGCAATAGTATTGTATAAAAACGTATATACCTTAATTAAAGAATAATTTATTGCATAAAAAGGCTAACTGCCATCTGAGCCTTTAGCAAGTCATACTTCCGGTTGGTGGAGGGGTCTTGCCTCGATGCTGATGGTGGCTCTGCTGACTCATCAGGGTGCCAGCTGTGAAGGCTGGGATGGCGGTGGCAACTTCTTAACATCAGATGACAGTGAAGTTTGCTGCATCAATTGACATTTCTTTTCATGAATGATTTCTCTGTGGCATGTGATACTGTGTAATAGCATTTTACCCACAGTAGAATTTCTTTCAAAATTGGAGTCTATCCTCTCAGACTCTGCTGTAGTTTTATAAACTAAGTTTCTATAGTAAAACAATTTTAAATCGTTCCCTGTCATTTTAACAATCTTTACAGCATCTTTACCAGGAGTAGTTTCCATCTCAAGAAACCACTTGGTTTTGCTTATCCATAGGAACCAACTCCTTGTTCATTTACGTTTTGTCATGAGATTGCAGCAATTCAGCCACATCTTTAGACTCCACTTTCAATTGTATTTGTTGCTATTTCCACCACATCTGCAGTTACTACCTTCACTGAGGTTTTAAACCTATCAAAGTCATCCAGAAGGGTTGCAATCAACTTCTTCCAAACTCCAGTTAATGTTGGTATTTTGACCTCTTCCCATGAATCACAAATGTTCTTAATGACATCTAGAATGGTTAATTTTTTCCAAAAATGTTTCAATTTACTCTTTCAAGATCTATCAGAAGAATCATTGGTTGATGGCAACTATAGCCTTATGAAATATATTTCCTCTTAATTTTTAATTTTTTTCTCAGTTACAGTTTACATTCAGTATTATTTTGTATTGGTTTTGGGTGAACAGCATAGTGGTTAGACAACCGTATACTTTACAAAATGTTCTCCCTGATATTTCTAGTACCCACCTGGAACCATACATAGTTATTACAATATTATTGACTATATTCCCTATGCTGTACTTTACATCCCCATGACTATTTTGTAACTAACCAATCTGTATGTCTCAATCTCTTCACCTTTTTTATCCAGTCCCCAAACCTGTCTTCCTCCTGGCAACTATCAGTCTGTTCCTGTACTGATGAGTCTATTTCTGTTTTGTTTGCTTATTTATATTGTTGTTTAGATTCCACATATAAGTAAAACTATGTGGTATTTATCTTTCTTTGAGTGACTTATTTCACTGAGCATAATAGCCCCCAGGTCCATTTATGCTGTCACAAGTGATAAGATTTTGTTCTTTTTATGGTCAAGCAAAATTCCACTGCATATATGTCCCACAACTTTTTTACCTACCCATCTATTGATGGGCACTTGGGTTGTTTCCATAGCTTGACTATTGTAAATAACACTGCAATGAACATAAGGGTACATATACTCTTTCAAATAAGCGTTTTGAGTTTTTTTGGATATATACCCAGAAGTGGAATTGCTGAGTCATAAGGCAGTTTCATATTTAGTTTTCGGAGAGACCTCCATAGCATTTCCCATAGTGGCTGCATCAATGTTCATTTCTACAAATACTAACCATAAAACTTCTAGAATGAAACATAGACAATAAAATCTCAGGCATTCTCTCAGTAATATTTTTGATGTATCTCCTCAGGTAAGTGAAATAAAAGAAATAGTAAACAAATGGGACTATATCAGACTAAAATGTTTTTGCATAGCAAAAGAAACCCCCGACAAGATAGAAGGACAACCCACCAAATGGGAGAACATATTTGCCAATGATATAACTAATAATTTATAAAGATGTTATACAACTCAATACCCCCCAAAACAAACAATTCAGTGAAATATATTTCTTAAAAATTAAGAATTGAAAGTTAAAATTCTCCTTGATCCATGGGCTGCAGAATGGATGTTGTATTAGCAGACATAAAAATAACATCGATCTCATTGCATATCTTCATCAGAGCTCCTGGGTGACCAAGTGCGCTGTCAATGAGCAGCAGCATTTAGAAAGAAATCTTTTCCCTGACAGTAGGTCTCAACAGTTGTAAACAGCTGTGCTGTCATTCAGGCTTTGTTTTTCTGTTTATAGAACATGGGAAAAAGTAGAATTAGCATAATGTTTAAGTGCCCTAGAATTTTTCACATGGTCGATGAACATTAGCTTTAACTTAAACTTATCAGCTGCATTAGCCTCTAACAATAAAGTCAGCCTGTCCTTTGAAGTTTTGAAGCCAGGCACTGACTCCTCCTCTCTAGCCATGTGTGTTCTAGACGGCATCTTCTTCCAATACAAGGCTGTTTCATGTACACTAAAAATTGTTTCTTGAGTGTAGCCACATTTGTTACCTTAGCTAGATCTACTGGATAACTTGCCACAGCTTCTACATCAGCACTTGCTGCTTCACATTTTTGCACTTTTATGCCATGGAGAGATGGCTTCTTGAGGCTAGTGAACCTACCTATTTTTTTCTGACTTCAATTTTTTTTTCTGCAGGTTCCTCACCTCTTTCAACCTTTACAGAACTGAAGAGTGTTAGGGCCTTGTCTGGATTAGGCTTTGGTTTAAGGCATTATTGTGGCTGGTTTGCTCTTCTATCCAGACAACTATTTCTCAATATTATCAATAAGGCTGTTTTGTTTTCTTCTCACACATGTGTTCATTGAGTAGCACTTTTAATTTTCTTCAACCACTTTTTCTTTGCATTCACAACTTGACTAATGTTTGGTGCAAGAGGCCTGACTTTTGTCCTGTCTTGACTTCCAACACGACTTCCTTACTAAGCTTAACCATTCCTAGTTCCTTACTTAAGTAAAAAATACAAAATTCTTTCTTTCACTTGAACGCTTAGAGGCTATGATAGGCTTATTAACTGACATAATTTCAATATGGTTGTGTCTCAGGGAGTAGGGGAGCCTGAGGAGAAGGAGAGAGATTGTGGAACGGCCAGTTTGTGGAGCAGTCCAATCACACACATTTATTTATTAAGTTCACTGTCTTATGTAGGGATGGCTTGTGGTGCCTCTAAACAATTACAGTAGTAACATTAAAAATCACAGAGCACAGATCATCATAACAAATATTATTATAATAATGAAAAAATGTGAAATGTGAGAATTACCAAGATGTGGCGCAGAGACACAGAATGAGCAAGTGCTGTTGGGAAAGTGGTGCTGACAGACTGGCCCCACACAGGGTTGCCAGGAACACACCATTGGAGAAAAACACAGTATCTGTGAAGTGGGTCAAAGAGTAATCCAATAAAACAAAGGAGACGTATCATATTTTTCAATCATTTACTTTTATTCTACCTGTTTTTATATTTCAGGTAAATTGGATCTTGCTGTTGATTCTAATCCAGCTTGTCAATTTCTGCATTTTAATTAGTCCATTTGTAGTTAGTCCATTTCTATGAAATTACTGATATATTTGCAATTGTCTACCATCTTCTTGTTTTCTTCTTATTTCATATAAACTTTGCTTCTTTTTTTATTTTTAAACCTTGCTTTGGGTTTATTATTTTCTAATACTTTATTTTATATTCTCCACTGGACCTTAGCTACAACTATCTATAAATTTTTTAAATGGTAACTGAGGATTTATATTAAACATCTGTAGCTTATTATAATCTACCTTCAAATAATATTGTTGTATACCTTCATGTATAATTTATGAAACTTACAGTATTATACTTCCACTTACTGTCTCCTATGCTTTGTTCTTTTGTTGTCACATTTTGCTTCCACATTTTCATAGACTCCACAATACTTCATTATGAATTGTACTTTAAAGAGTGAACTACCTTTAAAAGAAATTTCAAAAACAAGGAAAATAACTTATACTTACCCACATGTTTACTACTTGCAATGTTATTTTCTATGTAAAGACACGAGTTTATACTTGGCATCTTTCCTTCCAGTCCAAAGAACTTTCCTTAGCATTTCTTGTAGGGAAGGTTACTGGTAACAAGTTGTGTCAGCTTGTATTACAATGTCTCTTTCATTTTTAATTTTAATGAATATTTTCTCAGATGTAGAATCCTAAGCTGACATTTCTCTCAGCAATTTAATGTTATCATTTTTGTTTGTTTTGTTTTCTGGCTTGTTTCTGATGACAAGTCAAAGGTTATTTTATCATTTTCCCCTACTACGTAGGGTCTCTTCTTCCCCTTGGTGGCTTTAAGGATTTAAAGATTTTTTTTACTATGCATTGTCAGCAACTTGATTATGATGTGTCTTGATGTGATTCTGGTTATGTTTATTCTGTTCTTGGCTTGTGAGCTTCTTGGAACTATGTTTATATTTCAGATCAAATTTTGAAAATGCTTGTCCATTGTTGCTTCAAATTTTTGTGCCCCACCCTGTCTCTTATCCTTTTCTGGGGCTCCAATTACATGTTTATTAGACTGTTTGATATTGTTGCAGAGATCACTGAAGCTCTGTTCATTTTTTAAGCTTTTTTTCCTTCCAGAACTTCAGTTGGTGTTGTTTCTATTGCCTGATTTTGAAATTCACCGTACTTTTCTCATGTTATAGTTAATCTTCTGTGAAGCCTATGCAGTGAATTTTTTATTTCATTACACTATATTTTTAGCTACAGAATTTCATGTGGTTCCATTGTATGATTTCCATTTATTTATTTATAATTCCTACTTGTTTCCTCATTATACTCCTGTTTTATTTTAAACCTTTGAGCATAAATATAGTATTATGCATTTTACCCAGGGCCCTTGCCTTTTAATTAAATCACCTTTGTAATTTCCAGTTCTATTTTTATTTACTGATTTTTCTCCTGATTATGGGTCATGTCCTTCTCCTTCCTTGCATGTCTAAAAAGTTTTCATTGGATCCCAGATAATGTGCATATTATGCTTGTGAAGGTCTGGATATTGTTTCCTTCCTTGAAATTGTTGAATTTTATGTCAGATGCTTAACATATTTCAAGACCAGCTTGATCCCACTGCGGCTCTTTCAAGCTCTGTTATGACAAGTTGAAAGTAGATTTTGCTGAATGAGCCCTACTCCTCAGCTGTCGTCTCTCTGGAGTCTCTTCTGAGTGTCCTGCATGTTTAAGAAAGACTTTCCACTCTAGTTGGTCAGAGTATTTCTCAGTGTTATGCTAGTTCTGGTGATTAGTCTGGTTATGGCCTCTGGGAGTTGTTCTCTGCTCAGTAGCTCTTCTTTGTCTGGTTCCATGTAACTTCAGCCCACACGTGTGCAACTTCGTGTACAACCAAAAATTAAAGGGGATTAACGTTGATTTCTGGGGCTCTTTCTCTGTGTGGTGCTCTCTTGCTACTCAAATTCTGGGTGACTCACCTTACTCGCTTCGGATCTCTGACTCCTAATCTCAATGGGACTACTGTGCTCGGTTCAATTTCTGCCTTACACTCTTTGGTTCTTAAAGGGACCACATGAGTTATCTGAGTCAGTTGCGGGGTTCTTCTCCTTTATTTCCTTTCTCAAAGCCCTGTGATGCTTATTGTTTAGCATATGAAAAACAATGATATGCTTTGGTCAGTTTTCTAGTTTTTATGGAAGGAGGCATAATCCAGGATTAGTGAAATCCATCATGGCTGACAGTGGGAGTCTTGCTAAAATTAGATTAAGTCATAAAAATTAGATGTTAATGTTATAAATTTATAGGCTAAAAAGAAACTTGTGATGGTTAGGAAATGAAAGTATTATTTATTAAAGCAAGTTTAAAGAATATATTGGTCACTTCTTCATTCTTATTAAAGGAGATTTTGCAGCAGTTATTTTTTTCCATGCTCTCATTAAATAAACACTTCAACTTCTACAATGTCTTTCTTTTGCACTTACAAGCGAGTTATTATTTAACAACAAAGCCGCTGAAGAGTATTGCTCATTGATGAGTGGGTGGCTTTCTGCAGTTTTTATTTGTGCTAAAGCTAGTTTTCACTAATAATGAAAAATTGCTTGTGCATTATGAAAACTACCACAGAGAGTGGATGTTGGGGACGTTGACAGACAGGATGCATCTTGCTAAACTTACCCAACCCACTGAGCTGTGTTGAGCATCTCCCTTCATCTGGATGAGTGAGCACATCTCATTTCAATACCAAAACAGTTCTCAGAAATTTACAGTAGCAGGAAGCCATAGCTTAACAACGTCCTTCTGGCAAAAAGCATGTCTATAAGGAAAAGCTTGAGTTGACTAAGGGACAGTCTTTAGGGGAGATTTTAAAATGCTGATATTGCAATGACATTGACTCCACAGCAGGTTATTTTTAACTTTTCTGTTTCTCATGAAGAACTGAGCAGAATGCAGCCATGAAACCAAATATGTGGCAGAGAAAATGAACAACCTCTAATATCTACTCTAACCTCTGACCCATATCACACATTTTACAATTGAGGGAAAAAACTTTTTGTACTTTGGGGAAAAATACAGAGTAGTAAAAATTTTGAAAATATAATGTATGAGGGTACTTTTTTTATGGCCTGTGGTTACTGGGAGATTAGAAACCTTAGGGAGGAATAAAATGTTGTTTTACTCTATTGGCTTTGGAGGTCAAATGCTGGACATCGTGAAAAGGCAGAAATGGGCTTTCAAAGCCCCCTGCACACCAGAAAGCAGAAAACACATTTGGAGTTCCTACCACCAGTAAACTCTTTACCTTTCAAATGTGCCTATAACTCCTTTCAAGCCCCCATTTTAACAGACTCTTGAAAGGACAGATTATTCTGAACCATTTGAACCAAAATGAAAGTGAAATAATACCTGAATTCTTTTTCTGTGTTCAGTGGCGTGCTGTTAAAGCAGCTCTCTGGAGCTTGGGGAAGAAGCCCTTATATTTGGTGCTTGTTGAATTCTGTGGTGCAAATATGCCCACAAATGCCAAGTTCAAGTTACCAGATTTTAACAACTGGCTTGCAAAGTTGCTGGACATGTAATAGTCGACAGCCCATACAGGTAGCTCCAACACACCAAAGACTTCATTCGACAGTGTAAGACAGGGGTTGTGATGGTCTTAGTTTAGAATTCTTGGTTTCATATTTTTGTGAAGTATGACTTTGAGAGGAAAATCTTTCTGGCTGTATCCAATCATTTGGAATTTATTAAATCTGCAAAGGATTGCTGTGCAAATTGAATAAGATAAGTGTGTAACACAATTCCTGAAGCATCATAAACATCCAATCATCAGTCTCTGTTTTTGACTATAGGTAGTTTTGAGATATTCTAATGCAACTGCATGACAGTAACTGCTTTTTTAATCTGAGGGTTGAAAAAATAAATTTAAAAACTACTATTAAAAACTATTATGAATTCAGTAATTTTTGAAGAACATTCTTATTTTAATCACATAGCATTCTATTTACATTTGAAAAATTATCTGTGTAACTACTTCAATTACAGACAATGCTAGGATGCGGATTTTTAGATGTGTTTTAATAAATGAATGGCCTCCCAAGGGTCAAAGGTACGTGGTTTGGAATCAGCATACTGGTAATTGCTGAGATGGCTAATTGCCTGAATTGATAAGCTGCTTTGGTGTGACCCCTGCTTTCACAAATGTAGTCATCCAATCCAAACAGCCTTGCACTTTTATGGACCTGATCATCGGTTTCAAGACCGGCTAAATTTTATGTAAATTGGGACCTGATTTTATTTTTCTGAGGTTATCTCATGTTTTCATAAAGAATAAGTGAGCCTACTTCTACTTTTTAGAACCCTATGTTTTGAGGGAGATAACAATATATTTTGACCTATGAAGAAAAAAAATACTGATAAAATGACTCATATATTAGTTTTCCTAGGATGAAAATGTATTTTTGCCAGACCTTCTAGAGATTTTTGAATTCTGAAGTTAATTCAATTATTATCATTAGATACAGGGGTGGGAAAATTAGGTTTGCAGTTGTTATACAAATAAATAATATAATAATTACTAAATAATAGTGCAAAAGTAAACTGTGTTTCTCACATACTTACAATTGTAAACCTACTTTTACCAACTCCTCTATTTTCTCCATTCAAAGTTCAATCAAAAGATTTTTCTAAATTTTTAACTATAAACAGCTAAGGTTTTGTTCTTTTAATGATGAAAATACTATAAAATTTTATTAAAATATTTTGAGAAGTAGCATGACAGTATTTCTAATGTTTTTTTTTTTGAGGGGTAGAAATAACATTACATTTTTCAATGCTCTTGTTCCAAGGCTATCAAAATATCTATACTACAGTGTTATTCATATTGAACAAAAGACTCTGATTATGCTTGAATTAAGGACTATCAGTAATAATAAGACTGTGGCTACAATAATTCAAAATAAGATAGGAAGCATCAATAGAGTTCTCTAGCCTTCCACTTTTGTGTAATTTTAAAGCCTCCCAGTGACACCCCTGGAAAGTCACTGAGAAATGCAAACGGATAAGAGGTTGTCAAGCAGTCATGTGAACTGGTGAGAATAATAATGTTGGCAGTTCAGCAATCACTGGGCACACAAAAGCTGACAGGACAAATACTTTCCACCAATTGACTAAATGTACATTATTGCTGCATGCTTTTAAAAACACATTCTTTGAGCTGGCCTTTTAAGCCTTTTCAGACTAATCATGGCTTTCTGACTGGCAGAAAGAAAGAATGCTTTTAATATTGAATTAGTTATTCCATAATCAGCTGCGCTGAATGCATTGGAAGGGCACATTTCTTTTTTAGCTATGGAGCAAACAGCAGTCAAAATCACTGGCTGAAAATGGCCTACGTGGAGTCAGTCTAACCTTGCCCGTTGATTGGACACCATCCCAGGAACCGCCAGGACTGTCATCCTGCCTGGAAAGCCCTGGTTGCTTGCTGAGCCAGGTGCGGGACCTGGAGGGCACCTGATCTGGCTCATTGATCAGAGAGCCTAGGCTTCTGGTGCAGGGAGTCTTGTGTATAATTAAAAAAAAAAAGCCAAGAAAGGTCGCAGAGGGGCAGACAGACATGATTCTGCTGTTAGTCTACGTGTCCAGGCTCTCAGTGTATCTGCCTCGGAATTAACTTTTTTTTCTGAAAGAATCTGGGTTAGTTCCTCAGGACTGTGGTAACAAAGCGCTCCAAACTGGCTGGCCCCAAACAGTGGAAGTATATTCTTTCACAGTTCTAAAGGGCAGAAGTCAAAGTCCTGTTCTCCCTCCATAGTCCCTGGGAGGATTCTTCTTTTCCTCTTCAAATTTCCAGCAGCCCTAGGCATCCCCGGACTTTTGGCAACATAACTCGAATCCCTGCCTTTATCCACATCTGGTCATCTCCCCCATCTTCCCTCTATGTGTGTGCCTTCACTTGGTGGTCTCCTGCATGTGTGTGTCCAATTTTTCCTCGCATGAAGACGACAGTCTTATTGGATTAGCACCCATTTTAATGATCTCGTCTTAAACTTAATTACATCTGCAAAGACTATATTCCCAAATAAAGTCACGCTCATAGGTACCAAGGTTGACTTTACCATGTCAGTTTGGGACATAATTCAATCCATTTCAGGACCCAAGGAGGCAAATGACTTCTTCTGGCACTAGCTGAAAGGGTTGAATCTATTGCAGCAATAGGCTAGGAGTGCTCCAAAATGTTTGAGACAAAAAATAAATTATGGAGTGTGATTTATTTATTCATTCACTTGTTCATTCAGCATTGTGTATTACCCACCTACCAAGTACTAGAATTGAATTGGCCTTGACCATACAGTGATGAACAAGGCAATGGGATATCTGCTCTCATGGAGCTTGGAGTTTTGTAGGGAATGTATAAATATTCAATTAATCATAGCTGAGTTAAATCTAGTGAAGGAAGAGTTTAGAATGCTACAATATCATGTACTGGAAGGATCTGATATAGAGAGGTAAATCAGAGAAGCACTTCCTAAAAAGCAAGATAAGTGTGTCAATGATAGTAATGATAATAAAAATGATGATGCTAACATATATTGAGCACTTATCCCAGGCACCACTGTAATTGTTTTACTTGTATTAACACTCCTTATCTTCATGTCCACTCCCACTTTACAGATAAGGAAACCAGACAAAGAGTGGCTTGGCAAATTGCTGAAGGTTGCACAAGAGATAGGATTTCTGCTAAGATCTGGTTAGAAATGAGAGAGGTGGGGAAAGAGAACTCCACACAGAAGCTGCAGCAGGTGTGAGGGCCCTGAGGCAGGAAGGTCTGTTAGTGGCTGGAGTGAGGTGGGCAAGGAGAAAGGTGGTGTGAGAAGGGTGAGAAAGGCAGTCAAAGGTCAAATCCCGAAGGACCTTGTGGGCCAGGTTAAGACATTTGCCTTTATCCTGAAAGTATTGTGAAACTCCTAGGGGACTCAAGAGTTGGAAAATTTTAGTTTAAGGTAAAAACGTATAAGTCTAGCAAGTAATGTATATGTTAAAGCTTTTGTTTCAGAAACTACAGATAAGGCCTCTCCTGGCTCCTGGGAAAACAGCTGACCGCCTGGGGTGCTGCTAAAGATTACCACCTGGGGACAACTGGAGGCACCTGGGCCTTTGTGTTCCAGGAGAGCAGATGACCACCTGCCCCTGGGGACAGCTAACTGCCCAGGACAGGAATGTTGCAGTTTCTTTCACCCAATCTTCCTTGAATCTCAAAGCCCTCAACACACCTTATTTTTTCCCTGGCATAAAAAATCTGGCCTAGAAAGAGAAGGCAAGATGGTCTGTTGGGGTATGAACCCACCATCTTCTCAGATTGCTGGCCATCTGAATAAAGCACCCCGCAAAGATTCAATCACTGTCATTGCTTATTGGGTTTGGTGACAGGCAGCTTGAACACCGGTGCCTTCTGGTTTCAAAACTACTGATGGGTTTATGAAGGACAATGTCTTAAAGAAATATGTGTATTAAGAGGGGGTAATGGTTTAATTTCAGTGTAAAAAAAAAAAAAAAAAAAAAACTAGAGAAAGACAAGTGCCTCCAGGAAGTGTTGATAAGAATCTTCATGAAAAAGATAATGGTGACTTGGCCTAAACTTGTGACACTGGACAGAAATGACACATTTGTGATTATTGGGAGGTAGGATTGAGAGGACAGGGCCAACATGTAGTGCACCTTCATGATCAACTGGGCAGATACTAGGCAAATACTCCCTATTCACTGCAATAGGGAGTATTGGGTGAAGAGCAGGTTTTAGAGAGAAGATTGTGGATTGGTTTGGACACACTGAGTCTGAGGGCCCTTGTGACATCCAAAAAACTCTACAAATACAGGTCTGCAGTACAAAGAAAGTGTCAGGATAGAGCTATAATGTCTGATGTCATTAAAATATTGATAGCATTTGAAATTGTGGGAATGAGTGAGTCTGACCAGATGGAGAGAGAGGAGTATGAGTAGGATAAGGGCTTTGGGCTGAGTTCCAAGGATCTCCAGTATTTAAAAATAGGCGAAGAAAGGGAAGTGAGAATTGGAAATGTGGCTAGAAGGTAGGAGGGTGAAAATTAGAAGATATGACATGATGTGACAAAAGCCATGAGGATTTTGGGGCAGTAAACATGTCCAATACTTCTGAATGAGATGCCAAATGAAAATGGTAATTACACTTAGCATAAAAGTCACCTATGACCTTAATAAAAATAAATTTAGTGATGTGGAGGGGGCAATGGTGTGTTGAAATGTGTGTGGACTTGTGAAGTAAGAAAGCTGAAAAGGAAGAATTTTGTACCTTCTTAAAGCAGTATGGCCTTGGGAGAAACAGGGTGGAGTGGTGGTTGGAGGTGATGTGGGATCTTGTGCTGGGCAGGGGTCTGTCTGCATGTGTTTTAAATTGGGGATTTTAGTTTAGATCAAACAAACACTGATAGGAGAGAATTAGTGGAGAGACTGAGAGAGAGAATGAGAGTTATTGAAATTACAGGATAAGAGGGAAAATTGGTAGCCTAAGACTCTAGACAATTGAAAAGTGATGGTGGACATAACAAGCAGGGAAGAGAGGAAGGTGCAGAAGCAAATTCGGTGGCAGGAACTTGAGGGATTTTCTATTTCTTGGCTTCCAATTGTTTTGAGGAATAAGAAACGAGGCAGAGAGGCTTGGCGGTTTGAGGAGACTGAACAGTCATTGCGGAGAGAGGAAAGGCGGCTGCAGAAACCCTGCCTGAGAGAGTGTGTTGGTTCGGAGATCTTCGCCGTTTAGTTTTCCAGGTGGGTTTCACAGCGCCTGTGATGAAACCTGGTGCATATTTGTTGAAGCCCTTAGCATATTTGTTGAAAGAATATTTTATGAATTTAAGGTTGAGAATTTGCCTAAAGGCCAAAGCACAAGGCTAGTGTTCCTTCTTTGTTTGTATTTGACCTTGAGTCTCTTCCCACAAGTTGAAAGCAGTTCCTAGCAGACTCAGAAGGGACTACTGGCTCCAGGGATTTGAAATGTTGTGAAGAAAGAGATTCTTCCATATTACAATTTCTATCCCTGAGAAAAAATTATACACATTTGGATCCCAGTTCCTTTAGAAAGTAGTCCATTTTCTGTAAGTTTTTGCCTTATTTTAAATGATTTTCCCTTTCCTTTGAGGCGTCTTTGCCAAAGACATATCCACACTTGGGAAGCTTTTGTCAAACAGTTATCACTACATTTTTATTAAATTTGTCCGCATTAGAAATAGATTTACCATGAAATGAATAACAATTATTCCATATTTAAACTTAGTACTGCCATTGGAAGAAAAAAAACGCGTGTTTTTTACATGCTTCCCCTGTGTTAGTCTTGTCTTCAATCTGTATCAAACGGCTTGAGTTAGTTTTGACAACTTTTGCCACTTCTGACGAAAACTTGGTAAGTAACTTCACAATATTCCTTTTCATCAACGTTGTTGATTAGTCAAGCAACTCACCTTTCAATTCTGTACTGAATTTTGTTGTAACCACATGTTCTGGTGACATTATTTAGGCTTCTCTTTTAATGGTTATATTTTATTTTGGAATTGAGATTAACATATATTTTTTAGCAACTCTCATTCTCTATAATTGTTTAATAAATAGTTTTGCAGAAAGAAAGTCTTCCAAATTAATCCAGGAACATGTATATGTGAATATACCTGATATGTTTTTAAAATTTTTTCATTTACAATTGATGTACAATACCATATTAGTTTCAGGTGTACAACACAATGATTAGACATTTATGCTACTTGCAAAGTGATCATCCTTATAAGTCTAGTATCCATTTGATACTGTATATAGTTGTTACAATATCATTGACTGCATTTCCTGTGCTGTACTTTACATCTCTGTAACTACTTTTTTAAGTGGCAATTTGTACTTTTTAATCCTTTTACTTTTGTCATCCATCCTCCTAAAAGCCCTCCAATCTGGCAACCATCAATTTACATCTGATATCTTGATTGGTTCCTGCATTCATCTTGTTCCATTGTCTAGCTTGATTATGTCCTTTCTTTCTAATAGTAATTGAAAACCTTTCTCGGACAAAATGTTTATAAGTGATAGCACTTCATTTTCCAGTTTGCACTATTAGAAAATAACTAAAAAATATTTCATATTTTCAAAGGTGATATTGGTTGATTTCATAGAACCAGGAAATTCTCAAAAGATGTAACATATCATCAATGGTAAAATACTCTCAATATGACTGTCAAATATAGTTAGTTATGAGAATCACATAATAGCTTTTATTTGTTAGTTTAGAAAAATGCTATTCATCATCTAGAATTACCGGCCTTTAGAAATTTTGATGCAGTTTGTTTTCTGCAAGGAATGACTTGTACATGAAATTCATTCCAGAATAGAGCCTAATACCCCTTGAATGGCTTGCATATAAGTGGCTCATTATGAACTAATTAGTTCATTTTCATCATTCATCTGTTTATTTTAACTTTGGTAGGCAAATTAACCACCTGCGGCGCACCTGTTTGAATGCATGTGTTAGGTAGGAATAGAAAGTAACTACAGAGAAAAAAACAGTTCCCCTTCTGAAACAGAGTGTGCTGCAAGTGATAAGTGCTTCAATAAATGAAAAGTTGGTCAACTTCTCAAATTACTCATTTTTGGTGAAATGCGCATTTCTACTACAACTATATTTTTTCAGATTTACTTTTATCAAAATATCTGCTGGCTTTGCAACACATATTGCTAAGGTCTTCTTCCATTAAATGTTTATTGTGTACTTAGAAAAGTTGAAATTTTCAATTATTTTACCTAAGTTCAAGAAACATGGATTCTTTAGCTACAGAGAAAATAGTTTTAAATGCTGATGGCTATTGCACCTTAAAACCTTCTATGATGGGGCCTCAGATTTTTGAGTTTTCCAATTGATAGAACAGAGCAGAAGCCTTGAATTGTTTTTGAAAAACATTACCTTTTTATTTTTTAAAAGATTTTATTTTTATTTGATTTTAGATAGAGGGGAACGGAGGGAGAAAGACAGAGAGAAACATGAAATCAGTTGACCCGGCCTGCAACCAGGCACCTGTCCTGATGGGGAATTGAACTAGTGACCTTTTGATTCTAGGGCCAGTGTCCAAGCCACTGAGCTACACCAGCCAGGACAAAAAATATTACCTTTTTAAAAACAGTATCAAAATTCTCACTGCAGCTCCCCATAGGTATAGGATGGGCACCATCCAAAATACTGGTTTGATGTCAGGACTGATGATGACACACACCCACCCCAGGTGTATGAGGTCATAGATTTATTGCTAACCTTCCAGACAGGTCTGAACCTAAGAGAGCAGCCAAAGACGATTCACTTGGAGTCTCTGTGGCAGTTAGGAAGTGGGCCAGGGTTGGGTTTCCTGCAGGGTTTGAGCATTCCCACTGCTGCTGAAGGAGGGAGAACCTGGGCTTTCTTATCAGCTGGCCCAGACCAAGAGCAGAAGGGAAGAGGAAGGGGTGAGACTTAAAAGATGTCTACAACCAAGCACCAAAGATAGAGTCAGAGTCTTTGTTACAGAAGCCATCATGGAGAAGAATCAGAACTTTGTGGGGAAAAGTGTGAGCTTTCATTTCTGTAGTGTTTTTAAAGATCTGTTTCATGGTGGGTGGGGAATCATTTCCTTTTCAGTGTTTAAGGGCTCAAAGTTGGGATTGGCCCTGGGCCACAACTCACCTTCCTGACCTTCCTCTCTGCTACTGTCACTTGGAAACCACCTGTGAGCCACGTGGAACCATGAGTTTAACTCTCGTAATACTTCATCTTTAGTCCTTCTCTTTTCCTGGAAGCCTTTCCCACTTCATTTGCAGGTGTGAGTATTACCTATTTTTTAAGTCCAGTTCCAAGGCTTGAACCATTTTCTCTTGGGGGAAAAAAACACTGCTTTTTTAAAGCCCCAAAGCATATTTTACTTCCTCTTACAGCACTTGTCATTCTCTAGCTGGTCTCTGAAAGTGCAGGGAGACAGGAACCCAAGAGACGGATGGGTTTTTATATCTTCCACCCTGTCTTCTCATAGGATGTCAGCTCTGGGAAGAAGGAACTTTGTTTGACACAATGTTATTTCTTTAGCATTCCGAACAGTGCCTGGCACAGAATAGGTGTTCACTACATACTATTTTGCACATGAATAATCAACAAATATTTATTGAACAAATGAAAACTAAATTTACAAAGGCTGTCTGATTGAAACTTGTATTAAATTCTCAAATTGCTTCCTTACTCATTGCTTAAATAAAAGGGAAATGCATATTTTATTTAGAGTCTAGCAACTCAAATGGTTGAGTTGGTAGTTGACCTAATTTAAAGGGAAAAATTAATACTGGACCTGGGTATCTCTGATCTGGTTCTGTAACAGAGAATCTAGTATTTTCAGCAACTGAGACAGACTTGAATGGAAACACGGAGTATTAAATGACCCACAGATCATTGTGAAGGTGCTTTGTAAGCATAAATATGTTGCTTATGTCCTCTCCCTGGTGTTCAGAGATCTATGCTAAATCTGTCTTATTTCTTTTTTTAATCACAGCTATAGGCAAAATTAGCAGATGCTGAACACTGGCTTCATCAGGCTATGCACAAGCATTCCTTGGCTGTACTGTGACTGCAGGATTTACTAGAGGCTGACCTAAGACGGATGCTAATACAGAAAGTGAGCTCAACTACTAATCTTTGTGAACGCATGACAGTGTCAGGTGGGTCAGTGTGAATGAGGGCGGTCTAATGAAGAAAGGGTAATCAGGGGTAAATGCTTCCAAAGAAGAAGTGTTTGCCTCCGTGCTCAAGGTCCACTCTTCTCCAGGGGAGTATCAGCTGAACAGTCGATAGCAGGTCACAGTACTGGAGCTCAGGTGCGCATCACCCAAATTAGGGGTGTCAAAATCCAGCATGAAACATCTCTATCTAAACCATATTTTAGCAGATGGCCATTAAAAAAGGCCTCCTTACCTTTCTGTGTGTCTCTTCATATTCAAGAACTTAGCCTGCCTTTCATGCTCAGGTTATAGGTGCCAAGTGGAAAGAGCAGAGGGAAAAAGAGGATACCCGATCAAAGAAAGGGATGATCAGTAGGACTAGGAGAACTGTAAAGCTGAGTACTAAGGGGTCTGGGGCAGATTGTGGTTTCCACTCCTTGAATTTCCATTGGTTTTATGATTCGCTTGGATGAAAGTGACAACATATTGCATTCAGATCTCAGGCCTTAACAGGTCCTGCAGCTTTGCCTTTACCCTCCTGGGTGCTGCCCTTACTTCCACGTAAGAAGCCGGTCTAGCTGACTGGAAAGTGAGAGGCTATATGGAGAGCAGTCAAGGCACGCAGCCAAGAGTCGGCACTGACCTCCAGACCTGTGGGGTGAGCTGTCTCGGGCCTTTTCTTTCTGCTGACCCGCTGGCTGAAGGCAGCCACATCGGTGAGTCGGGGTGACGAGAGCAGAGCCAGCTGGCCAGATTCATGAGGAATAATAAACCTCTTTGGTTTTAGCTGCTTTCGAGTGACTTGTTACATGGCTAATGATAACTGATACACAGACTGGCTGTGAGTTTTACATTTATCTAGTATACCTGGCAGGTCTTTATTATTTCTTTCTGCTTCCCAAACTCTAAGTTCTTTTCAAAGCAATACAAGTTCAGCATCTTCAACAGTTATACCTCTCTGAGCGGCCCTTGATGACCAGAGGTTTTAATGACCAGTGTCCTTGTGCGTGTGTCCGTATGTGCAGTCAGCACATCGCTTCAGTGTCACGTGGGGTCAGGAAGTAACAGACTCAGACTTTAGAGACAGGCTGACGTGAGACCTCTGCTTTTCAAATCAGCGTGGGCTGACAACAGTAAAACAGGGTAGAATAGATATCAATATCATACATAGCAAAGGTAGATAATTTCATTTATTTAAATATATATGTGTACTGAGTCATAATATAAATGTGGGTTCTTATCTTGAAAAAGATGAGAAGCCACTGGATAATGTCATGGAGAATGTCATACACTATCCTAAAAAATTTTCATTTTTTTGCTAGTTTGAGGTGTCACTGAAGAGTGATCCCTTTGAAGGGAGATGGCGTTAAGTTGGGACAGCAGTGAGAAGTCCAGACTGAGACACAAGCAGCAAGACTGTCTTTGAACATGGCTTTACTAGGTTTGGAGAAAAAGGAATAGACTTGAGAAGGGTTTAGGAATTTAAATTAGAAAACCTCTGAGGGCTATTGGATATGGAGGTGAAGGGAAGGGAGGAATCAAGGAAATGATTGCTATAACACCTAGTGGATCTTAACAGATTTTGCGTGGAAAGTAATGATAAGAAGGCATCAAGGATGACTGAGCGATTTCAATCTGGTGTGAATGGCATGGCCACCAACAGAGATCAATAATGTAGTCATACGAGCAGCATTTTCATTGGGAGCTCGGGTAATTAGTGTGGGGCGTGGCAAGACCAAGTTGATTGCAGGACATTCAATAGCGTGTAGCTGGCTACAGGAGTTTGAAGCTGGAGAAACAGATTATAATTGAATAGTGATTGAAACCAAAATGTAGATGTGTAAAGACACTCTGTAAAGAGAAAAAAATGGGTGCCCCCCCAAATATCTCTTAAATGTTAGGGAACTATTTATATCTTAGGGGCTTCAATAATAAGTGCATAGAAATCAGTGAATAAAAAACAGTTGATCTATCACTCCCAGACATATGTGTAATTTTAACAGTCCAAAAGAAATGTTGTTCAGTTAGGTTGGCTTATTAGTCAAAATATAGCATTTAGTGTGAGTTAATCGTATTCACATAAAGACTTGGCCATCGATGATGACAGTTTAAAGAGCAAATCAATGCAAATGCAAACGTAGATGTCGTTTCTGGAAGAGAAGACCTCAGGGCGCTGTCAACAGGCCAGCCGTGCGTGTGTTCTCTGCAAAAGTTTGTGCTTTACCTGAGTGAAAAAGCCATTGGCATTCCGTTCAGTGTTGTGTGTGTGTGTGTGTGTGTGTGTGTGTGTGTAAAAGAGAGAGAGGGAGAGAGAGGGAGAGAGAATGAGGATGCACACACCTCTCTTTTTAAATAAAGTTACTGGGAGACAATGACTTTCTTCATTAATTAGAAACACAATAACAAAGCCTTATTTTTGAAATTGTTTTTATGGAAGTGTAACAAACCACTCAATTCAAAAATATCTTTATCCTTGAAACTGACCTTATCCTAGTCATGGATTGTTGGCATTTAATATTCAAGCTTCCTAATTCTTCTTGAAAAGCTGTGGCAGGAGAATTGCATGTAGAATATCTAATGATTTAGCCAGTCTCACAGTCCCTCATATCTGGGAACCAAAGAAAAGATAAACAAGACAAGCTGATTCTTTCAATTAATGGAAAAATTGCCTTCTTCTGAATTAATTTTAAGTAATTGATAGTAGAAAACAAAAATAATAATGCAAGTATCTGATTTTTAAAAGGGTTTTTGCTATTCATATCATTCATTTGTATCAGGAAGATCTGTATTTTAAGAACTTTAACATAGGATTTTTGAGCCTAGCACTGTCTGCATTAGATTTGCCCAATTAGACTTTTAAAAACTTATTCTGTCTCTATAGTGATTTTCAGTAACTATACCTCAGGAAACGACTGTCCACAAACCCAGAAGATTATTGTGAAATAAAAGAATAATGATGACATACGGCTTACAGATCATTTTCAGCCAGATAAGTTTAATAAACAAAACGAACAGTGAACTGCATCAATACATTAAAATATTTGAAAAATTTAGGCAGACAACTGGTTATCTTTAACAAGAAAAATGAAGGTTTAATTCAAGTAGATTATAAACTGAATTCCATCTCATTTGTCCCCAGTGCTTGTGTGTGTGATGAAATGGTGAGTAGAATTTGCTTTCCGGTGTGGGTGGTGGGAGATTGATGACAGAGAAATGAAAGCCAGCCGTATTCCCTGACTTCCAAACACAAATTTGGTGCCTGGGAGGCACTTTTTGGATGTCCGGGGGTTACATGCACACCAGTTACGTTTGCAGTGGTGTCTGTCAGGAATGAGCATGACAAGGAGCCAGATCTGCTTTTAATATGGATGCAAGAAGGTTTTGGCTTCAAAAAGTCAATAAGCCATTTGACATCTCCATGAGGATGTCTAATAGGTGTCTCAGATTTAAGCTGTCCAAAACTCATCTCAGAATCTGCTCTTCTTATGGCTTCTCCTGCCTCAGTTGCTAGGGATATAAAACAAAAACAAAAACAAAACAACTTTGCTTAGAATCTTCTGGCAAGCCTCTTTCTCTAACAGTCCACATCCAGTGTGTCAGAGAATCCTCCGGGCTCTACTTTTAAAATGGATTCAGAACCCAACAACTTATCATTACCACCCCGGCCCAAGGCACCCCATCCCTTGCCTGGATTATTGCAGTAGCCACCTAATGGGTGCCTGTTTCGTTCTGACCTCTCTACTCTCTAGTCTTAATATAGCAGCCAGCATGATATGTTTTAATGTACGGAGTCCCTGCCTGAAACCCTCCCAGGACCTCCATCTCTCTCAGTAAAATCCAAAGACTGTATTATGACCTACAAGGTTCTACTTGACCTTGACCTGACTTAGAGCTTACGTGACTCCTCCTTGTTTATTCCTCTCCTTGCTGATCTCCTTGCTATTCTCCTTGCTAAGCCCCAGTAGGGTCCTTGCTAGTTTCTCTTCCTAGAACATTCTTCCCAGATATCCACATGGCTCGCTCTCTCATTTCCTTCAACCTTTACTTAAATACCATCTTCTTAGAAAGGCCTTCTCTGGCCTCCTCATTTAAAGTTTCAATTACCCAAAACATCCATTATTCTTTTCCCCTGTTTTCTTTGCCTCTGTAGCACTTATCACCATCTAAGCCATGAAAGGTTTTTCTTATTTATTTACTTTTTATTGTTTGTCTCCTCAACTAGATATAAGTTCCCTGAGGGCAAAGGGCTTTTTTTTTAATTGTCATATCCTGTGTGCTTAGACAAGTGCCTGACACATAGTAGGTAATGAGTGTGTGTTGAATAATGAACAAATGTACCCACGGGACTAGTTAATAGTGTTTTGTGTCATGTGATGTGAAGACATGCTACCATACTGCGCAGACAACTCCTGCTTTTTAGGTTTAGCGCCAGGGTTCAGAACTGTTTCCATGTCAGTGTATCTCAGCCTCATTTGTTGGAATTCGCAAGTGTGTCGTACGTGGACATAGCTCCTGCATGAAGGGACTTTGAAGTGCTTCTGATTTCAGTAAGTACAATGTAATATGCACAGTCTGCACCTGTTTTCTTGGGCATATAAGGGTGTATTTCTTTAGGGTAGTGTGACAGATCTTCGTGTTTTCACCTTTGCCAAGCTGAAACTATGTTTCTGGAATTCCCTTTTGTACATAGTTCTTCCATAGTGTGGATACTAGGAGACATTATTCTGTGTGGGATCTTGAAGGTGGAGGCCAGCAGGAGCCACGCTCTTTTCATACAGCTTGTCTACGAGCCCCTGGGAGTCCTGGCGCAGAAGCGGGGCCGCAGCGAGGCCCGCTCCGGCCCACTCTCCTGCTGCAGCTTCTCCTGCCTCTGTGACAGGAACATGTTTAGCTCCGTGAGGACAAGAGCCAGCTTCTGCAGGACACGCTGATCATTCAATTGAGAAGTGTGGTGGGGGTGAGAGACTAACGCAGATTCTCACCCTTCCTGGTAGCATCAGGCTCAGCCTCCCAGGTTCCAGTTCATCTTTCCTCTCCTCATGTTACTTCCATTTTCCCTTCCTGATCACCTTCCCTGTAGATTTCAGGCTCCAGCGCCAGACACAGAAACAATAGCTACACCTAGCCTGTGCAACCAGCTCCCCTAATTGTAATTATTCATATGTATATAAATTATATATATGAAATATATATAAACTCCTTAATGGTTCTGCTTCTCTGAGGCAATGTTGACTGATGCAGGTAGATAACAAGAAACAGATTTGCCAGGTTATAGGATTTGTACATTTTTTTATTTTTGTAGATTAAAAGTTTGATCTCTCTTCTATGGAATGTTGGAAGCATTTCCCCAGGGAGCTGTGGATTGTGAATTTGTTTCATTTCTTTGCACTTTAATGACACTGAGCAGATAGTAGAATGTGTTTTCATGCTGTGAGGGTGCCTGCGGAGGGGACTGGGGAAGGGAAATGAGAGCAATACTCGAACAAATGACATCCAGTCCTGGTCTGCACAGCTGGCCTCGGTTAACAAGACCGCTGTGAGTCAATTTACATACTAAATATCCCTTTTGTAATGCCAGAAATCAAAAACATAATTTCAACAAAATAGAAGCTTTTAAAAAAAATTTTGTTGACTGTCACCAAAGTTTTGCTGTTCAGGAACGAAAGCAGTTTTCCTCAGTGTGTGCATTCTTACTCTTGGCAGGTGTTGGACAGATGTTTTTACTACAGACACATGCAGACTTTCAGGAAAAACACCCTCTTAATTATTCAGAGCAGCCAAAAACTGTGTTTTATAACTTAGGGATGGAATTTGAAAAATGTCTCACAGCTTAAAACATTCACATTGAGGTGCCATGATGGTTTGCTGTTCCTTTGATCACATCGACTCCCCAGAGTGAGTTCCTTAGACCGCTCTCTCTGCAGAGACCTGGCAGGATGCTCAGGTCATCTCTTGCCCCTTTGTTATTACCCACTGAAATGGGTTCTGGAGGACACAGCCCTCAGTAGATTCCCTGGGTTCCTCTAATGTAAAGCGTTCCTATCAAGCAGTAACCCCTAAAGATGTCAGTTTGAAAGTGAAGGAGTTTTCTCTCACTTGACAGAGGCAGGGCCTGCCTGCCTCCAACATTTTGCCGCGAGGGATTCCAAGGCTGGCCCGGGGAGACCACACTGCACCGTGGAGACGTCACTGTGACTGACCCGGGAGTCCCAGAGGCGGGGCCCTTGGGCCTTTAACCGAATCAACTTTGCTAGTTGGCATTAGGGTTAGCAACTAGGAAAAGCCATTCTTGTGTGACTTATAGTTTATTCTGGAAAACACTAGATGAGTGTACTCACTGAGCCAAGGGTTAATGCTCATCTCTTTCTTGAAAGCTGAAATCCCTTCAGCAAAGAATGGGACTTGGTGGAGCTCCGGGGAGCTCTGCTGGCAGCCAAGGGCCTGAGCGCAGGTGGGTGAGAGCGGGAGGTTAACCAGCTCTGCGGTGAGATTCGAAACCTCCTGGTTGTATTCCAAAGGTGCCAAGTATGTACTCTCACGCTACACTCCAGGGAACTCTCCAACCTGCCCGAACCTGCTCAGGTGAGGATTAGGGGTGCATTCCAGCCCTGGGACAGCTTTTCTGATAATGTGAACCTCTGAGCAGATTTGGAGAAGGCCTGCCCTGCTCTGGTTCCTAATTATTAAGTTCTTGGAAAGAGGTTTCATTTCATCTTTTTTATTTTTTGACTTTTTGTACATGTATTTTTCTTTTTTAAACACTCTAAAAAGCTCATCGAGGTTAAATGATATCTTATTTTCAGAGCTTTCGGTGCAGAGGTTGTCCTTCTCTTCACCTCACTTTTCGTGGGCAGAGGCACGTTTCTCATGGGCGTTCCTGGTTGGCTCCAGCGCACTCTCTGCTTCGGCCGCCCCTCAGGTTCAGTTTCCCTATCCTTGAGCCGAAAATAAGTCACTTCCCAGCCCTGGTTGTGATGTCATCTCCTCTTCCCTTTAGGTCACAGAGTGTCCCCATTGTGGGAATTTTACATTTCAGCTTACGGGAGGAGTTCTATTGCAAGGTCTGGTGTGTAGCTTTCATATGTAACTTTGGGTCCAGAGTAGACTCTTGGCACAGCGCTGACCTCACGTGCACATCTGATATCAACCAGCTCATTCTTACTCACTTCCTCTGTCTACCAAATAGCACCTCCAACAGAGACAGGTACACCTGATAGGCAGAGTCCACACCCATGTTCCTCTGCCCAGCTTTCTATCTGTGTCTAAGATCGGGGTCTCTACAGACCTCATTTCATGGAGTGGTTGTGAAGAGCAGGATCTCAGAGCCCGTGGGTGAATTCCGGACCTGGCTCTTCGTTTACTGGTTGTGAAAGGTCAGACAAATCACTTCATCTCTCTGTGTCTCAGTTTTCTCCTCTGTAAAATAGGGGATAAAAGTAGTATACTTACCACCTAGTGTTGTTAGTATTTACTGAATTACTATATGTCTGTTTTCTTGGATACTGCTTGGCCAATTTTAAGTACTATGTTAGTGTTAACCATTGTCTGACATATTTGAAATACTGCAGGTGTTACCAAAAGGAATTTCTTTTCTTTGAAGAGGGCAATTCTAGATTACCGATCTTTTTTTAAGTTGAAAGAATGTCCATACCCTACAAGTCCTCTTCCCCCTCTCCCTTTACTTTTCTTCTAATGTCCCCTCTGTGACTGCTGCCGAGGGAGGGAAAGCACAGAATGCGTCTGCGCTGCATCCCACGCCTGCGACATGACAGATGCTTTCCTCGTATCACCATGACAACACCACGAAAGTAGGAGTGCTGCTTACCATGGACCAGAAGACCTTGTGAGACGTGGATAAACCTACAGTCTGTTTCTTTACAAATTTAATTTGAACTTTTATCAATATGGTGGTAAATGCCAGAAAAAGCCACTAACAGTGTGGAAGTGATTTCCTTTGGAAGGAGACTTTGGGGTTGGGAATGGGTGGGGCAGGGGCTGCTATTGTCTTATTGCTTCTCACATTTTAGAATGATTTGACTTTTAGCTCAAATCATTCAGTATTTATCATTATCAAGAAGCATGACTATTCCATTTTTTTTAAGTTTTATGTGTTATCTCTTAGTTTCCTGTTAGTGGGAGGTGAGGATTTAGACCCTTTACAGCCTTCTTTTATCATCCCAATATATTTGGTTAACACAACACTGTATGTAGACAGGGTAGTGACTGTAAGTATTGTTCACCGCCAAGTCAGGTGGCTTATTTTCATTTCATTCTCCTTTGTCATCCAGCGTTGAGTAGCCTTGGAGTTAATAGCTATTACTTTTCTTTACTTTCCTGTGTTTCGATCAGTTACTCACGCCTCCGATTTTGGTTTTGTTACTGGTGTCTTTCCTCTAGCCCTCCATCTTCCTGCTGTAATCCGGTAGTTATCCTGGGACCCTTCTCACCATCCCCAGGAGGCAGGAGTTGTGATGTCCTGGGACCCTTCTCACCATCCCCAGGAGGCAGGAGTTGTGATGTCCTGGGACCCTTCTCACCATCCCCAGGAGGCAGGAGTTGTGATGTCCTGGGACCCTTCTCACCATCCCCAGGAGGCAGGAGTTGTGATGTCCTGGGACCCTTCTCACCATCCCCAGGAGGCAGGAGTTGTGATTCCCTGTGATTCTTTTGTTAGATCTCTAGTTCCTTGAATTCTCTGTCTTTGTCTTCCTTTCCTTGATCAAGAGGAACATGTCCTCCACCGGTGTCCCAAGAAGAGGGACAGAGGAGACACATTTTGTGATGCTTTCCACACGTGCGTCTCTATGGTCACTTATCCCCACAAAAATCTTCGAGAGAGTTTTTGTGATGCTCATTTTATTGATAAGAAAACAAGTGCAAAGAAGTTTTAAAAATCTGCCCGAGCTCCCATTGTGAAGGTCACCTGAGAAAGGAATCAATGTGTACAATTGGTCAGTATCGCTTATTATTAATTGATTTCACTTTCACAGAAATACATTTCAGGGAATCTGAGACATTTTATACATCTTTCTTTTCCTTTTTGTACATTTTATACATTTTTCTTTTCCTTTTTCCTTTTCCTTAACCTTTTTTCTCTTTCTAGTTATGCCTTACAAATTAATTTATTGCTGCTTTTGAATGATAACCTAGATTAAAATGCTATTTCCTGTCATTAGAATATCAGCTTGAATATTAAAAGATAATAATCACTGAAGACAATTTACAGATATGGAAAATTAAGTTTGACTATAATATACCACGTAAATGTTAGTTTGGATACTTAAGATATTTTCCCTGGGCATAATACAAAGAACAGTAAGACTATAAGGATTTTTAAATGCTAAGTGAGCAATTAGATACATAGAAATACTGATGACAGTTTTTACTAGAGGAACAATTTTTCACTCTCAGTTCTTCATAAAACTGTTTGTCTACTGAACTTAAAGATTAGGCAATGATTTAGATGACTTTTGGTTGTCTCCTTTAATACTACCGGGTTAAAAGTCACTTTGTATGAAAATAGGGGACCACTACATAAATGGCAGATGAGTGTCTAATCCTCCCATGATGCTATGGACTGAATGTTTGTGTCCCTCACAGTTCATAAGTTGAAACTTTATCCTCAACGTGATGGCCCTTGGAGGTGGGGCCTTTGGGATGTCATCAGGGTTAGATGAGGCCCTGAGGATGGAGACCCCATGATGAATGAGCGTCCTTATGAGAAGAAGAATCGAGACCAGAGCTTGCTCTCTCCATCGTGGAAGGACACGGGAGCAGGCAGCGGTCCGCAGGCTGGGAAAAGGGCTCCCACCAGGGACCGAGTGGGCTGGCTCAGTGCTCTTGGACTTTGCAGCCTCCAGAGCTGCAAGAAATAGATTTTTGTTGTTTAAACCAGTCCTCAGTATTTTGTTATAGTAAGCTGAACATACTAAGCCAATACTTCATTTATTACAATTTGGGATAATTTAAGAATGGAATATTGTAATATGACAAGGAACAACTTATATTTAAAAAGAAAATTTTATTTTTCAGTCTAAGATATCATGTAACTGGGAGAGTTGTATAATTCTTTTATTGATTTATTTTTAAATGTAATCCTTATTATATTTTTCTCCTTTGCCATTTAGTCCCCTTTGTACCTCCCTGGCGTTTCCCCTTTCCCTCAGTAGCTGGAAGCCCTAGGGCCCAAGCCTGCTGCCTTTGTCTGTGGGAATCTGAGCGAGTTCCTCCTCTGCACATAGTGTGAATGATGTACTCCTCGTGGGGCGCCCTGGGAGTCAAGAAGCATGTGTCCATCAGGAGCCTAGCATCCTGAGGCCGGCTTAGCGGTGTTGTTACTAACCTCTCTCTTTCCCTCCCTTTCTGTGGTGGGAAGTAAAGGCCCCAGCGATGAGTGGCTTCCTGACTGACGTGTCTGTGTTACTTGGGATCCGGTCAGGAGACAGGAACCACGGAGTGTTTTGAACAGGAAAAGTTTAATGTAAAGAATTGCTGATAGTAAAATGAAGTAACACAGAGTTAAGTTGTGAGAGTGAAAGAGAACTGTGAAGAATACATGGGCGGTAGACATATGTCTAGGGTGAGGCTCAGAATCCAAGGGACAGCCCTTGCCTCACCCGGGATAAGACCCGGAAAGCTGGGCTGAATTTTTGTTGTTGTTGTTGTTCTGTGGAGACATAGGCTCTTACAGAGACCTTCAGAACTGTGATAAATGTGTGCACCTTCCTCATACCTTCCGTACACCAGAGTGGAAAAACTATTATATTTGGAGGTTCAGACTCTATCAGTGTTCTTATACTTAGTCGAAAATGAAGAATCTTGCCAGCTGCAAAGCAGAAAGTTATGGGGCTTTTTAACCTAGGCCAGAGCCAGGCACGTTTATAAAATACTCAATATTTCTGTTGCAGCAATGGAGCTAGAAGGCAATTTAATATTTATTCCTCTCTTTTTATATAAGATCAAACCTTTTAAGCATATTGTACAAATTATCCTCAGTTTTACTCTTGTTTTATCTGCTGCATTTATGAGTTCTTTTGAAAACTGTTTGATATACTTTCTTTATATATTGAGTTTATATTGCTATAATAGATGTTATAATATGCTTTGAGTTCACAATAACCATATCATCAAGTAATGTCCATATTTGTACATAAAAATGATTGTAACTTTGAATTCTGTGTTCACTGATCGTAATATCATTTGTTATATTATCTTTCTCTTGCTTAATATCATTTCCATTTTTTTCAAAACTTCCTATGCCATTAAGTGGTACATGTGGATTTGTAAATAGTTGAATTTTATTTTCTTATTCAAGTTGAGAATATATGCCTTTTAAATAAGCTCATTTTGTTTATACTGGTAATTATTACATTTATATCATCTTATTTCTTTATCACATGTAAAGAAGTTATTTACTTCTTTGGATTCATTTCTTCATTGGCTCACATCCATATTTCATGTTTTCCTCTGCTGGCTTCAAAGTTATACTTTCTGCTTAATTTTTTTGAATTGCAGTTTCTTAATAGCGGTACAAATGACCTTGTGGGCTGGACAATTCTTTGTTGTGAGGGCTGCTCTGTGCACTGTCGGGTACTGCTGAAGCGCATGCTAATCGGCACTCATCAGACGCAGCAGCACACCCCGCTCTGGTCTGTGGCAACCGAAACCTCTCCCGTCACTGCCTAGTGTTCCAGAGGAGAGAGACTTACTTCCAGCTGAGAACCACGGCTTTAAAGATCATGCTACATTGTTATGTGCGCATATGTATTAACAAAATTTAATATTGATACATCATATCTTCTGCCAGGGGAAGATGAGGACCTTAAAAATACTATGTCTGAATTCCTTCCTTAAAGATTCGATTTCCATTCCGGTAAAGGACTTTCTTTTGACATTGCGCTTTCTGTAAGTATCAAGTCTCTTACAGGGTGTATATATCTAAAAACATGTTTATTTTGCCCTTTTAAGTGATAGTTGAGGTTAGGCTATAAAAATGACATTACTTTTCCTCAGCAATTAGGAGATATTACTCCATTTGGGGTTGGCATGTACCATTTCTCATGAGATGTCTGCTGACAATCTGGTAATTATTACTTGGAAGTGATCTGTATTCTCTAAGTTGGTATTAGCCTCTCATCATCTTTGATGTTGTATAGTTTTCTTATGATACGCTATTCTATATGTGGATTTGTTTTTAATTTATCTTACTCAGGATTTGACAAGTGTTTTTAATATGAGTATCCATGCTTTCTTCAAATCTGGACAACTCTCCAGAATCATCTCTTCACATATTGTTTTTTTTCCATCATTTCTGGAATCACTCCTAGAACTGCATTAATACAAGTCGGAACAGCTTATTCTTTCTATCTCATCTCTCACATCTCCACCCCTTTATCTGACTGCTTCAGTCTCAGGGCTTTCTTTGTCCTTGTCTGTCATTTTATCAATTTTCTCTTCAGCACGGTCCAGCATAACTGCTCAGATAAACACCAGAGATTGTACTGTTGATGAAACGAATTATTTTATACCTCACTTTGTTTTTTTCCTGAATTTTTGTTATATTACTTTTATCTCTGACTATTTTAAAACTGTTTTTACAATATCTCTTCCAGGTGTGTTTAAAAATTATGATGAGTTGTGAATTTTGCCATTTTTGAAGCTGCCAGTTCTGATTCTGACACTTTATTTCCTTTGTGTATGCTGACATTTGCACAAATGAGCTCATTGTCAATGAGAGTTATTTTCCTGTTGGAGGCTGAGTGACCTAAGTGGTAAGGGTTTCTTTCCAGTTTTTAGATAAATAAATGTGATTGCTCGGAGCTTCCCTCGGTGCATTGGGCAGCAGCGTACACTCAGACCTCACCCCTACAAGCTTGTGTTTTTCATCTCCATCAAACTACAGTTCTTCTTCCAGTGTCCAGTGGAGATGACATGCCATGGAGGCCAGTGGGCAGACTCTCTGGTCCTGTTGGAATGCACAAGATGACTCATGCAGGTTCTCTTCTTTAGGTGGAAGCTCGGTTCCATTTAAAAATCCAACCACTTAGACATATACTAAATCCACATGCTCTGCGGGAAATTTGTTTGCTTCCCACTCACTGTTTAAGTTTCCTCTTATTTTGGGGCCCCAGGGATTTCTCATTTTTACGTTTAAGCATGGCCTTGACTATGAATTTTATTGGTTATATTTGATCAATATAATGCTAATACATAATTTTTGTGTTTGAAGTTTTCAACATCAGCTAAAGTTCTTGCATGGACTAAAACTCATTTGATTTTCTAACACATCAATTTTCTTGTCACTACTTTTGCTTCTCTATCTTTTAAAAAAAATATCATTTTATTTGCTTCTACTTAGGTCTTAATCTGTTCTCTAGAAACTTTCTGCTTCTGTTTCATATAGATTTTTCCTTTCCATATCCTACTGAGAATGCCAAAAATATTTTAAAACACTCTGTTAGTTCACAAGGTAAATATTTTTTGGATATGTGCACTTCCTTTTTGCCTTAGGATGAAGTTTGTTGTCCCTTCATCTGCAATACATTTTTTCATAAATTCCGCACTGAGCTGTTTTTCTGGTTGCCCCTCTAAATCACCCTGTGTGATATTACAGTGTGCCCATGAAGCTACTTTGTATGAACTACAGCAGCAGGCTAGAGAACATTCTGGCTTCCAGTTGGGTTCGGCCGACGGGAACACCTGCGAGAGGAGAATGCTGTTGGAATATTTCTTTTCCTACCTTCATTGGTTCCAGCTTGTTGAGATTTGGCATGCTACCTCTGAGGGAGCCTCTCTCTATAGCTACCCTCTGTATATTCCAAGAACTGTCCTGTGATCTTGCCTCTTCAAAGCTGAAGTACAAACGGCTCCCAGTGGTTGCTAACCCTGGAGATACGCATCATCTTCCCTTGGTTTCTGTACACGCTGCCCACCCCTTGGAAAAAAGAATTTCTTTATAAAATTATTTTCTTGTATTCAGTTTTTGTTTCTTTGTTTTTTTTTTCTTGAGTCCTGATTAGTAAAAGTTTCGCTTTGGATTTTATATTTGGTATTTTTTCCCTCCTGCTTTATTGGAAAGCCCTCTATCTAGACAGCCAAAGGGTTTGTGAAGTTTCCGTGGCCATAGTGTTAAAATATGGTAGTCAATTTAGTAAATTCTGTTGTCATGCTTATAGCTTGAACTTATTGCTTTTGTATTGTATGGTTTTGTTAGAATCAAATGGAAAGTTCTCCTATATCAGTGCCTCTCTCTCCAATATTACTCCCTGCAACATTCAATGCCAGTTGTGATACATATTTAGTTAGACAGGTTGCTTTTTGTTTAGGAAAGAAATACAATGCCACTTTCTGGCACATGGGATTATGTTTGTGTATGTGTATATATGTTTATATATGTATATACATGCATATATGCATACATGTCTTTAGAATATATATGTTCTAAAACTGATTATTTGAAGAGGCACTTCATCTGGCTGAGGTTAAAATGAAGGGAGAGACTCAACAATGGAACAGTGAGACTATAAAAAGAGTTGCAGAGCATTCTGCTTCAGCTGGAGCCAAGTAGCTCTTATCAGGCCAGCCCTCTTGGAATTAATAAAAACCGTCAACAGGTTTTTCCCCACAAATAGGATTTTTTATTTGTCACCATTAAATGTCTGAATTTTAAACAGATTCTTGGGCTGGGGACTCATTTCCATCAGCTCTCCTACTTTAGCACCTGTCTCATGGCCAGTGGCTTTTCCAGACAGCTGCCTTCGCTATGAAGCTCCAGGAGTTTTCCCAGTTCAAACGTGGGCTTTTTTAGGGTTGTAATTGCCTAACAAAGACATCATAGAGTGAACAAAGAGGTTGGCAAGACCTTTCTATGCCTTTACCAATGCTCTTTGTAATCAATGTATTGACCACTTCTTTCAAATAATTTGTCTGCATTTCTTGGGTCATGATTTTCATGATCTTCTTCCAGATTTGGCTGAGCTGTTGATGCTGAGCAGAAGAGGACTTCTGAACCTCATTGTGGAGCTTTTTCATAAAACCAACGCAGACTAAACAAGCAAATAACCATCCGTAGTCTTGACATCAACATGAGCTTCAGTCATGGTCTGGCATTTTTTGACCATGGAGCACATTTGAGACAGGTAAGATCCATGGCATGGAAATTAGTCTGGCAGCTCTGGTTCTGAACATCCTCAGTAACTACCTTGAATTCTTTAAATATAACTTCATTGTTCTGTGGATCCACCAGGCTCATTTCAAACATACAGCCCTTGAGACCGTAAGATGTAATTTCAGTTCCTTGAGTCCTTGTGACTAGCGTTTATCCAATATTTCTTATTAGCACACAGTGGTGCTTTCACATCATGACAATCTTTCTTAGAAAATGGACCAACCACTTTCTTCCTGGCTCCCTTTTCACCATCTTTCATAAGGTGCTTGTTCTTGCGGACTGCCATGGTGCTGCTCAGAAAGCCAAAAGTCAAAACCCCTCAACTCCTGATAAGACATAGGTAAAACAGCTACCTCATGGCACAAGAGTGTGAAAACAAAGCAGACAGAAATTAAAGGGGGATGACACTGGGAAGAAGGGAAAGGAACTTGGTGAGTTTCCTGTTTTTGAAATGTTTAGCCTGAGGTCAGACCACAGTCTATCCCTCTAGGGATAGCAAAACTAGCGGAAAATCCACAATTTTTCTTTTTCTTTTTTTGTTCAGGGGAGAGTGGAAATGCAGTCCCCCCCTGCCACAAATTATGCAGTTGAGTTTCCTACATTTGGGGAAATCACAGGGGTCAGCACATCTGGAGTGCAATGGATAAGCCTCCCCCCGGGAATAAACTACCTTTGTGATCATGGTATCTTCCCTGCCAGGTAAGTACTCACAATTTTTCTTGTTTGAAGGACCAGAAGACAGAGGTTGGCGGTCAACTGCAACCATTGGAATTTAAGAACAAGAAGAGCAGAAAGCTAGTGAGAAGGGGCTCCAGATTCCATGTGTAACAGCTCAGCTAAGGCTGAAAGAGCTTTGAGATGCTGCCCATAACAAGGAAACAGAGCTTTGTACTTTGTGTTCAACTAAACTGCATGTCAGGGGGAAAGTGGGTATTTCCTTATCGAACTTACTGCGAGGGCAAAGTGTGTCTGTGTAGGGGGTTTTCTTCCCTTTTGTTCTTTTCCTTTTTTGTCTCTCCCTGCAGCCCCTCATGCCATGCCTACTGCTTGAGACACTTTCTTGAACCTCCATTCTTTCTACAATCCAGACTGAATCTCTTACCCCTTTTCTTGTGTCGTCATTTAGTCATGCCTAGCAAGGGACAAAAACACACTGGAAGTAACTCAACAACAGCAAAGGTGAGCACTGTTCAACGCGTAGAAACTCAAGAGGGGAAGAAGAGGTGGACTTCACACAGACCAGACTGGACTTAGTATCCAGAAAGTCATCAGATGTGGAAAAATGAAATATTTCTCTTTCGAAGACTACAAGATCTTTTACCATTACTCATCTCTGCATGTGGTCCAATATTAAAACCCTAAACAGAGACCTCTGCCCTGGAGTGTTCTTTACTACTCAGCCTCCTCTCTGAGGTGATCATTCTCTATGTCCAATTTCTAGGAAAAATCAAAAACAAGAAAGCCAGCTTTGAGTTACGGTGCTGACAGTTGGTCCCATAAGTAGGGCTGGTGAGATATATGTGTGGCAGAGTTAAGTGGGAATGAGTAAGTGGTTACCTGACCCCCACAGAAAGCCTCTGGGATGAAGAGGATTTTCTAAGAAGAAGGCAGGCAAATTGTCAAATACTCTGCAGCCCCTGAAATCAGTAATAGGTGATATCTTGGTACAGCACATAATAACAATAGACAACTATTTTTATGGTGGGGATACTGCTAAGATATTTGTTAAATCGAAGTATTATTTTTGCTAGCCTCAGAAAGAGTTGTCGAGATCACAGTAATGGTCATTTTGGTTGCGAAGGACCTTAAGTCATATGTTTCTTCATCTTCAAAATTCAAATAGCATAACTGGATGTATTATCTTATTTTCTATTGATGGTAATGGACCAATGGTGGTGGGTATTGTAAACAAATATATTTTCTCTTTTGATTAGTTCCATCTGGGACCTCCAAATAGTCTTTAAATCATAATATATATATTCCTTGTATTCATTGAAAGGGGAAGGTGTCAACATCTAGTAAAAGACCTTAAGGAAATACAGGAAATACAAGAAACTGTTAGCAGTGGTTAGCTTTGGGGGTAAGATGTATGAGTGATTTTCTTTCACTTAAAACTATGTTAAAGATATCCTATAGTTAATTATATTGGTTTGCTAATAAAAAAAGTTAACTATCAAATTCTAAGTGCACAGGGGAAATATTTTTGGAAATGAGAAGAACTGCAGATAGAAATAGTGATTAAAGTTATGTAAGAATCTAAGCACAGCTGAGAGAGGCACAGAAGTAAAAACCAGGCCAGACTAGAGAAAAGAGAGTGCTGAAAATTAGTAAATAAATTTAGAGTTACAGTAAAAAAGAAAAAGAAATAAAGGTCAACATGACAGACAGTAAAGGACAGCGGGAAGTCAGACCGTGACATTCACCTTGAAACGTATGTAGTAGAGCTGCAAATAAAATCTGCCTTCGCTACAAGGAGGCATGGGAAACTTTCAGGTAAAATTTTGGAAAACACAATGGCTTGGCTGGGGGTGGGAGGTGAGGAGGACAGTTGTGATTCATGGTGAGAATAAGGAAATGGGAGGAAATAAAGATAATTTGAATTTGATTGCTTAACTTGATCTTTTAAAAATTTATTTATTTTTCCTGCCAAAAGTCTAGCAGCAGGAAGTTGGGGAAGCAACATAACAGCAGAGCAGTGATTTCTGAATGCTGGCCTAGAAGAAACTGAGGCTAACACTGATGAAGAGTTTATTAGTTATTTTTGGTAAAGGAAGGGGAATATGAACAATGCTGGGACCTTTATATTAAGGTAACTTTATTACATTTATATGACATTATATCCTTAACAGTTTTATTCTTAAAATGTTCTTTCTCTTATGAAATGACATAGGTAGTAAATGATGACTTTTCATGTGTTTCCAGCAAGAAGAAGAGCTGGGAATGCTATATTCCCCACAAATTTTAAGAATCTTTTAGATTCAAGAATTAGAGAACTACAGCTTTAAACCAACATCATTGTACATTTCCATTAAGGGACAACAGCAGCTGAGCACGGTGGTAGATACACATTCATAAATAGGAACAATGCCAGGCATTACATGGTGTGTGGCACAGACTGGGCTGGCAGCCTCTGGGAAGGTCTCCAGGTGGAGGTGAGCTGACCCGGTAATTTATACAAATGGCAAGACTTTAAGTGATGATGGTAGAGAACTGGGAACCTGGGAAGAAGACAAATGAGAAGACTGAGTTCAGAATTTATATGACATTCAAAAGTCTATAAACTGAATAGATGCACATAATGGGCATGGCAAAAACAAACAAACAAACAAACAAACAACCCAAGTTCAAGTAGGCATGATCGATTCAGTTTGAGAAAAATCGTATACCTCAAGATTTAGTTAAGTAATGAAAGTTGTTTGTTAGTTTTGAAGCAAGGAGAATGACTATTTGAAATTATTAAGGATTTCCCCTGTGTCTTTGGTGTTCTGCTATTTTAACTGAGTATCTAGTTTTGCATTTCTTATTATTTATTCAGTTTAAGACACGTTGATCTTCCTCAACCTATGGCTGTATGTCTTTAATTAATTTTGGGAACATCTCAGCCACTCAGATATTTTCTTTCCACATTTTCTCTATATCTTCCATACACAACTCCTAAGAAACATACATAGAACACCTTATTCTATGTTTCGTGTCTCTGAATAGAACACCTTTCCTGGTGGAGAGGCTCACATCAGTGCTCACCTGGGTCTCACACTTTGAGAAGACATTGCCTCTCGAGCAGTCCCGTCTTGACAATACTCAGCCCAAACCTGAAGCCTGGTGTCCCTCCCAGGTCCGCTGTGTCTGTTGGCCTGATGTCACCAACTTCCATGTTTTCTTTGGCTCCCAGCATTGCTGTCCCATGGACCACTGACTTGGTATACATCTGAGAGCGTGAAGTGGGACAGCACACAGTGAAATGGGAGAGGAGCGCTCACGGAGAGGTGTGAGAGCACCCGGTCCTGAGTCTCTGCAGGCCCTGGGGGGTTCACTTGGGGGATTGCGTTCTCAGTTTTCCTACCTCTGACATCTCCTACGTGATGTCACAGGGCTTCATTCCTCACTTCTTTCAAATCTTTGCTCAAATGTCATTTGATGAGATCTGTCATGAACACTATTTTTATGTAACTTTTTTTAAATTTTATTTTTCAGTCACATTTTGTATTCAATAGTATTTTGTATTGGTTTCAGGTGTACAGAATAGTGGTGTCACAATCATATACTTTACAAAGTGGTCCCCCTGATACTTCCAGGACCCAGATGGCACCGTGCATAGTTATCGACTATATTTCCTATGCTTTACTTACTCCCCATGACTATTTTGTAACTACCAATTTGCACTCCTCAATCCCTTCACCGTTTTCACCCCCACCCCCAGCTCTCTCCCCTCTGGCAGCCATCAGTCTGCTCTCTGTACTATGAGTCTGTTTCTCTTTTGTTTACTCATCTATTTTTCATGAACACTCTATTTAAAATGGTAACAAGATGTTATGTCAATTACTTGGTTTGCAGATGGTCCAATTTGAATCTCGGAACTGCATGAAGTACAGCACTGAGCTTATCGGGCGTTCGGACAGACTTCCTCATCCACTCTTGCTGGACAAGCTCCCTGTTATCTCCCTTTAATGGTGATTGGATTTTCTCCCATCTCTCCTTTCACCGAGGACATGCCCTGTGAGGGAGAGTGGGGTCTCAGTTTTATTTGGACTCTGTTTACTAATTTTCTCTCTGGACTGGACCCTTTGCCTTGTTCTTAGCTCTGGCAAAGGCTTAGAAGCTCAAACTCATTGCTACGACTTTTATCGAGCTCCTAAAGATACCTGCAACATCAGCTCACTACATAACACTCTGGTTTGCAGTCAGCTCTTCATTTTAGGTTTTTGAGGATTTTCCATCACATTCCTAAGATCTCAACTATTTATTCATGAGAATATTCACTATTCACATTTCTAGGTGTCTTGTGTATGTGTGTATATATATGTGTGTATATGTGCATATATATACAAAAATTATATATACACATATATAATTTATATAAACTACCATAATGCTGGACATAAAAAATTTACTGTTTTAAAAATATTAATTGACATGGAACAAGGCATGTTTAGAAATATTCAAACAGTAATGTACCAGTTAGAAGGCTAGTACAATACACTTTTTTAAAAAGACTTTTTAAGAGCAGTTTTAGGTTTATAACAAAACTGAAAGAGAGGTACAGGGATTCCCCATATACCTCCCATTACATATCACACTAGAATGGTACTTTTTAAACCAAAGATAAACATGCAGTAACACATATCAGCACTCCAAATTCACAGCTTATCTTAGTGTTCTTTCTTGGCTTTATATACACAATAGGCTCAGATAAGTGTATGATGGCATGTATCCATCATTATGATATCATCCGAAGTATTTTCACTGCCCAAAAAATGTTATGTGCTCTGTCGATTCATCTCCCCCAGCCCCCAGCACCCCTGCCACTGATCTTTTTATTGTCTCTGTGATTTTGCCTTTCTCATAATGTCCTATAGGTGAAATTATAGATGAGTATGAGGCTTCTTTCACTTAGTAACATGCATTTTAAGCTTTCTCCTTGTCTTTGTATAGCTCACTTCTTTCTAGTGCTGAACAATATTTCATTGTCTGGATGTACCAGTTTATTTATCTGTTTACCTACCAAAGAACATCTTTGTTGCTTCCAATTTTTGGCAATTGTGACTAAACCTGCTATAAATATCTGTGAACAGGATTTTTTGTCAACTGAAGTTTTCAACTTCTTTGGAACAACTCTAAATACAAAGGAGTGTAATTGCTGAATCATATGATAAGAGTGTGGTTGATTCTGTAAGAAACTGCCAAACTGTCTTCCAAAGTTGCTATATCATTGTGCATTTTCACTAACGATGAATAAGAGTTTCTGATGTTCCACACTCAAGCATTTGAAGTTGTAAGTGTTCTTGATTTTGGCCATTCTAATAGGTATATAGTGGTCACAATAAACTTTTGACCTAATAATTTTACATGCTTAGTCAAAAATTAGAGATTTTTTAATTGTCTTTTTCTGTTAACTATTTTTATATATTTTATTGATTATGCTATTACAGTTGTCCCATTTCTCCCCCATCATTCCCCTCCACTCCACACACCCCCTCCCACCCACATTACCCCCTTTAGTTCATGTCCATGTGTCATAAGTTCTTTAGCTTCTATATTTCCCACACTATTCTTGCCCTCCCTGTCTATTTTCTACCTATGGTCTATGCTACTTATTCTCTGCCTTTTCCCCTTCTTTCCTCCTTCCACTCCCCTGTTGCTAACCCTCCATGTGATCTCCATTTCTGTGGTTCTGTTCCTGTTCTAGCTGTTTGCTTAGTTTGCTTTTCTTTCAGGTGTGGTTGTTAATATCTGTGAGTTTGCTATATTTTTACTGTCACATTTTTTATCTTCTTTTTCTTAGATAAGTCCCTTTAACATTTCATATAATAAGGGCTTGGTGATGATGAACTCCTTTAACTTGACCTTATCTGAGAAGCACTTTATCTGCCTTCCATTTTAAATGACAGCTTTGCTGGATAGAGCAATCTTGGATGTAGGTCCTTGCCTTTCATGACTTGGAATAGTTCTTTCCTGCCCCTTCTTGCCTGGAAGGTCTCTTTTGAGAAATGAGCTGACAGTCTGATGGGAACTCCTTTGTAGGTGACTGTGCCCTTATCCCTTACTGCTTCTAGAATTCTCTCTTTTGTTTTAATCTTGGCTAATGTAATTCTGATGTGCCTTGGTGTGTTCCTCCTTGGGTCCAGCTTCTTTGGGACCCTCTGAGCTTCCTGGACTTCCTGGAAATCTATTTCCTTTGCCAGATCAAGGAAGTTCTCCTTTACTATTTATTCAAATAAGTTTTCCACTTGTCACTCTTCCTCTTCCCCTTCCGGTACCCCTATAATTGGGATGTTGGGATGTTTAAAGATGTCCTGGAGGTTCCTAAGCCTCTCCTCATTTTTTTGAATTCTTGTTTCTTCCTTGTTTTCTGTTTGGTTGTTTCTTTCTTCTTTCTGGTCCACTCCACTGATTTGAGTCCCAGTTTTCCTCCTATCTCTATTGGTTCCCTGTGTGTTTTCCTTCATATCGCTTATTGTAGCCTTCATTTGTTCATCTAATTTGTGAGTAAAATCAACCACCCTGTGAGCATCCTGATCACCAGGGCTTTGAACTGTGCATCTCATAGGTTGGTTATTTCTTGGTCGCTTAGACGAATTGGCTCTGGGGCTTTGATTTGTTCTCCAGTTGGAGCCATTTTGTTTTTTTTTGGGGGGGGTGGTCTGGTCGTGGCTGTTACATAGTGAGGGGTGGAGCCTTAGGTGTTCCCCAGGGCGGGGCAGCCCAGTCACTGGGTAGTGATGCTGTATGTGGGGGTGGGGTCCAAGAGGAGACAATGGTGCTTGCTCTGCTCTCTCTTGGACTCCAGTCATTTCTGCTGCTTCCCCTTCGCCTGGATTATCTGTGCGCAAATGTGGGACCCGCTGGTTAGCCAGCCACCTTGTGCGGCCTCACTGGGTCTGCACTGTTGCCATCCTGTGCCCAGGTTCTGCTTGCCACCGCTTGCACGCCTGAGATCTAGTAGCTGCTGCTGCCTGCACACCTGGGTCCGCACTTCCACTTTTTCCTGTTGCAACTTCGCCCCTCTTACCAGTCTGGATGAATGGTTGTTGGACTTCCATACAGTTCAATTTTCTGTTAGTTCTGATTGTTTTCTTGTTTCTAAATCTTTGTTGTCTTTAATTTTGGTTGTGAGAGGAGGCACAGTGCATCCACCTATGCCTTCATCTTGGCCGGAAGTCCTAAATTAAAAAAAAATATTTTATTGTTGTTCAGTTACAGTTATCTGCATTTGCCTCCCCCCACCCCAGCCAAACCTCCCTCCCTCCCCTGCTTCTACCCTCCCCACCTTGGTTTTATCTATGTGTCCTTTATAGTTGTTGTTCCTGAAAACCCTTCCTCCCATTATCCCCTCCCACCTCCCCTCTGGTTACTGTCAGTTTGTTCTTAATTTCGATGTCTCTGGTTATATTTTGCTTGCTTTTTTCTTTTGTTGATTATGTTCTAGTTAAAGGTGAGATCATGTGGTATTTGAATGTTGTATAGATACCAAGTGAGTATAAGGGAAAGTTATAAAGGAAACACTTTCTCTTTGTTGGAAAATGAAGCTGAAGCAGGAGAAAATTTGGGGGGGAGTTGAGATAAGCAGTTGCCTAGAAAGTATATTCTATTACCTGACAAAGTGAAAGGACAACTTTGGCCTTTTCAGAAGAGGGAGAAGGGAAGACGTCTTAATCAAATTTAAAACAGCAAGACCTGATTTGTATCTCCTGTTAAGACTCACTTGGAAAGGACCTTTCTACTTCTTGAAACATTACATAAAAGTTACAGGAAAATCCAACAATTTTTGGTATAAAGAGACCACGACTGTGTCCCAGAGAAGTGCCAGTGCCAGCAACAGCTGTAGCCTAAGGAAAGGGGAGGCGCTGCTCGCAGTTCAGTAGGTGCCAGGTCCCTGAGCAATGATAAAACTTCAGAGGAATTTCGTATTTTTACAAATACAATATCATGTTCATGTTTAGAGTTCCATTAATTATTCCATTTACGAGGTGATTTTAGGCTTTCAGTCACCAAAGCGTAAGAGATTACTCAGTGAGATTTGTTTCCAAAGTACTGAATGCTCGAAACAATTATGAGCCTGGATTCTGTGATAGCTGTCTGAGGAAAAATGTTGTAGTTCCATCACAAAACTGTGAAATGGAATCAGTCTTGTCATTTTAAGATGTGCTCCTCTGTGCTCACTTATTTGAACATACAAGCTGCTTTCATGAGAACAATAAATAAGTAAACGCCCTCATGGCACATAACTTAGAAACAACTTCCTCTTGCATGAAGGAAATATTAAGAGTCAAGAGGGCAACTGGGATTTTCCTTTTGACTGTACCGCTACGTGGCTTGATCAACAAGGATTTTAGATTGTTAGCATATGGCATGTGAATAAGCTACTGAAATCCATCAAATAACCCTCAGTTAGGTAACGTGGAACGTGTTGGAAGGGAGTGTAAGAGATCTTCCTGTTCAAGCTATGTGTCCCAGCAGGTGAATATCTAAATCGGACATACCTGACTAGTTGCTGGAATCAACTTACCAATCAAGTAGCTGGTATGACACATGCAGCAGCATCAAGAATTATAGCCATCACCACTGGACAGGAGAGTTGACACCTCTCCTTCCTTTATACAGCCTTTGGGTTTGCCATCAATTTTCTCCCTCATTTCTGATTTGTGTAATAAGTACCGCCCACATATAATTTGTAACCTCAGCTTTCAATGAAGGAACTTAAAGCAAAAGAAAACTCCCCTGAAAAGAACCAGAAATTCAGTACCATGCACACACACACATACCCACAAACACCTGTTTGAAGGTGTTACAGAGCTTCTCAGAAGCCAGGACTTGACCCGAGATCTACAGAGATGAAAAGCTCATTGGTATGAGTCCACCATTTATCTGCACACTGTGATGCTTTTGGGGCAGGTGCCAATTTCTGAGCATGGCAGAACGAGAATCTGAGGGCAGATGCTAAGGGGCAGCAAGGCCACCAGAACTTTCAGCAATCTCTTAGGGTTTAGGACCCAAAAATAGAAGTATAGACCTTGAAGGGCAGCCAGAGCCTGATGGCCCAAGATTCTGAAGATAAATGAGGCACAGGGGAGTGTTCCAGAAGTGGTAAAAGAGAAGTGGGCCATTGCCCCTCCAGGCATTTATTGGGGTGTAAGTTACACAGGCCGACAGTCAGGAAGCTAAGCAAAAAGTAAAAAGCAAGCAAAGATTTTAGGAGTCAACTGCTTTTGTTGGGGAAGCAGAAATCAAAGTAAGCAATATTCCAAATGGAGAGGCCTTGGTAAAAGAGTCCAGACAGTTAGCAAGGAACCTCTGCTGGGAGAGGTGCTTGCTTGGAACTCTAGAGGATAGAGTTCAAACCTGCCAGGATCGGACACACAGCTGCAAGTCACCTGGACTGAGACAATCTGCCGGCACTCGGCTGTCTGCCAGAAAATGAGAGGCGTGGTCCCTGGAGGTAGACATCATCCAGAACCTCTCAAATTCTTCATGAAGAAGAGCTAGATTACATACGAAAAATTACCAGGTGTACCAAGAAACATGTCCCATAGAAAAAGACAGATGATAGAATTTACTCTGTGACTGAGGCAGGCTGCTGCAATAGAAAACTAAGACTTTGCATGTATGGTAATTAACATGTTCAAGACAATAGAGGGTAAGATGGGCAATTTAACCAGAGATCTGAAATCTATAAAAGGAAATTGTAGAACTAAACATATAATTTAAAATAAAAACTCAATAGATGTGTTTAACAGCAGACTGACCCACCTGGGTTGGGGGCAGGTGCATATACTTGTCAAGAAAATAGGAAAGAATAAAGCTCAGAAAGGAAAAGAATGGGAAATACAGAAAGATCATAAAGGATACATGGGTACATGCAAACATCCTTGTGTGTGATTTTTAAAACAGAAGGAAAAAGGGTGATTGGAGCAGAAGCAATGTTCAAAGATGAAATGACTGAGAATTTTCAAAAGTAATGAGAGTAGTCGAGCCAAAGAGTCACAAAGAGCAGTGAACCCAAGCATAGAAAAACTAGAACAACAAACAAGCAAAACCTCATGCCACTGCTTCAGAGTAAAACTATTTCAAACAAAGACAGGGGAAGAAATGTAAAGAACAGACAAGCCTGAAGGGAAAGAAGATATTAACCTTTCTAAGATCAACAATAAAACGAATGGCTGACTTCTCAAGAAGAATCAATGCAAGTCAAGCAATGGTATGACATCTTTCAAATATTGAAAGTAACTGCCACCCTGGCTGGTGCGGATCAGTGAATTGAAGGTCAACCAATGAAACAAAGGGTCGCCAGTTCAATTCCCAGTGAGGGCACATGCCTGGGTTGCAGGCCAGGTCCCTACCTGGGGAGTGTGTGAGAGGCAACCACACATTGATGTTTCTCTCCCTCTCTCCCTCCCTCCCTCTCTCTCTAAAAATAAATAAATAAAATCTTAAAAAAAGAAAGTAACTGCCAACCTAAAATTCTTTATTTGGAGAAAAATTTCTTTAAAGGTAGAGGTGAAACAAAAATATTTGTGGGCAAAGATTCTGAGCATTTTCCCTGGGAGGCCAGCACTACCAGGAATACAAAAGGGAATTGTTCAAGCACAAGGGGAATGATTCCAGGTAGGAACAGGGAAATGCAGAAAGGAGCAAAGAGCAGCAAAATGGTAACTATGTGGGTAAATCCAGGTGACTCTTCACTGTACAAAACAACAACAATACTGACTTCCTTGGAAGTTTAAAATAATTTTTAAAACTTAATATGATAAATCCTTTCCGAAGCATATCTTTCCTCTTCATTGTCTACCTAATTTTCCTTTTCCTTTGGGCTATTAAAAAACTTCTGCCTCTAATAGATAAACAATGAGCCATCATCTAGGCTTATTTTATTTGATGATTTTTGCTAGCATGTATGATGACGATAGCATCCTAGCCCTTGCCCTGGCCCCCGGAGTGCTTTCTTTGTTGATTTAGATTTGGGAGCGGCTGTTGCTGTGCACAACAGAGCTTTGTCTAGTTCTGATGCCTAGATTACATTTCCCTTCTTTGTCTTGCTGTCTTTGTTTTTGTGTTTATATAACTTCTTCATCCATATACCCCCATTGTCTATGAGAGCTCCCAATGCTCCTTGTCTTCTGCCTTTGCATATGCACAGTTTTTTTTAAATGACTCTGTATCTCAAGATGAAATGTGCCAACACCTGTATCATTATGTACCCAAGTGCTAGCTGGCTTTGAATGACAAGCTTAAAATATACTTTTCACATAGGAAAGAAGATGCTTTGTTGCATCTCTGACTAGAACAACCACTGGATCCCTGAGCTGGACACACTCTGAAATGAAGACAAGGTCTTAGTGGTTTGCTGATTTTAAGTATAAACACCTTATTTTCAGCCATAGCTGCAATCCTAGTTCAAAGGTGTGGACAAGCTTAGTCAAGGATTGCACAGTTTGCCTAGAACATACCATTTCATTGCATGGACAAATGACCTACTGCCATGTCTAATGGTCATTCTTTAAATGCTTGTTTAATGTTTATTCAGTGGAGATAAGCAGAAGCCTAACTTTTGTATTAATAAACTACCTACCTATTGATTAACATTTAAACCCTCTAATTTATGTGCTAAACATTGTATAGTGATTTATTTTATTTGGAATTATTTTTATTTTACAATCTTTCTGTTACTCATAGCTTATAGAGTGTTAGTCACTCTTAATCACTAAGGATAGAGGTAATGTATAATTACAGTCTTGTTCAAAATATATTTAAAAGTCTTTTTTCACTTGCTTTCATGATAGAAAAAAATATTCCCTATATCTCTGTCTTGCTATTCTTTCTGTTATCTCTCCTTTCTTTTCTTAAACTGAGATATGATTGACATAGAACACTGTGGAAGTTTCACGTGAACGGTGTGCCGATTTGATGCGTTCATGCACTGCGGTGTGATCATCCTCATAGCATCAGCTAACACTCCCATCAGGGCCCACGATCATTTCTCTTTCGCCGTGAGAACAATTAAGATCTAGTCTCCTAGCAACTTTGAGGTTTATAATACAGTATTGTTGACTTTCACTATGCTAGGCATCCATCTATAGGACTTATCTATCTACTAGTGGCTAGTTTCTTTCGGAAGTCCCTGAACCAGTTGCCTTTCTAGAAAGCACATTCAGTATCAAAACGGAGAGAACAAAACCTTCAGCCTGGTCCTGGCCATTTCACTGTGCACGCACGATTTTGATTCAAAATTTCTTCTGACAATAACTCCTCAGTGTTGGCTGGCTCTCATCTGGCTGGTATCTTGAGGGTGGGCTTGCCAGCGTTTGCAACGTGTGCCCCTCAAACTTGCTGTGTGAACTGCAGAACCCACGGGTGGTGACAGTGAAGAGTGTTTTGAAGCAAGTGTCCACTAGAGGGCACTGTCTACTTCAGTGGGCAAATAACCAAATTACATTCTGGAATTATATAAGGAATTCCAGGAGACAAGCTCCTTAAATTGGCAGCAGTGTCTGATTTACTGCAATGGAACTTTAGTACTCTGTTATGGTCTCAGACAGCTTCCTGCCTCGTGACTCGACTGTGTTTTTGAGTCAAACTCTACCAATATTGCAGCTAATGGAATTCCCCACCCCTCCTCCTCAACACCCTCTTCTCTAACCCTTGTTTTTGTAATCCTGGACACTTCTGCCATTTAGTATATCTTTCATATTTTAAACTGGATGATGAGAGTGTATCAGATCATCCCACCACGTGAAAATGACCTAGCTGGAATTGTTTTTCCGACACTTCCTCATGCTTCTGCTGTTGTTTGAGTGCAGCAGCATTCCTTCAGAATAAGCAAAAATCAACATGCCTTAGAGTTATATTTCATACGCTATGATCCCAAAGCAAGTTGAAAAGGTTACATCTGTATCGCTTTCTACAGTATCTAAGGAGCATTTTTATTGTGGAAACCATCTGGCCCCGTGGACAGTGGCGGCAAGGGAAGAAGGATTGGATGGCTTTGACCATGGCATTGGTTGGCTTTCCATCTTGGGTATCTGAACTACAATAACATACTTTGGCGAACAAAGATGAACTTATGTATTCCCTCATTTAGTTTACATGGGAAGGTTGTGTTCTTCCGGGGCATGGACATATGCTAACTCTGTGTGTGTGTGTCTGAGCGTGTTTGAGTGTGACGGAATCACCTTAGCTTTATCAAGGCTCGGTTTTGTCCCCTTTCTGTGGTGGGTAAAAGTTTAGGCTGTCCTAGCAGTAACTAAACACAAGTTATATCGTGCCCATAATTAATTCTTTCTAGTTCCCAAATTGTATCCTTGACATGGATGGCAGCAGGGTGAGATAAGGGGAAATAAGTTTCAGTTCACCTTCAATGAATTTAACATTTTTAAAAATATTTGTCCCATTAGATCTGTTTTTAAACATGTAAAAGGCTAATTATTTTTGAAAGATTAAAGATGTTTTAGGTTCACAACCTGTCATATGAGATCAAAATGTTTAAATATGTTCATTTCATGGAGAAACACTGCTTTAAGAAATATAACCCAGTTCATAGGACAATCTATTATTGAATGTTAAAACCTGCAAAAACCAAAATATTTTCATCATTCCCAGGTTGTCACAAATCTAGTATTTGTTAGGTGTACAAAATTAAGATAAAAACACCCTGAGAATTAAATAATCAAAATACTAAATTTTGCCAAAAAGATCAAAAGTAAATAATAAATTATTCAAATGTACAAATACATTGAAAAGGGGTGTGAATAATGGGAAAACTCCTTTTTGGCAAGAAGGTTTTGGATAAAGTAGCTTGTGAAAAATGATTTATTTCTGTGACCATAACCTTAATGTTTCTAAATCTATCATATAATTTATTCATATATATTGTGTGTGTTGCACATAACCTTTTAAGAACATGCTTTACCCTTTAATACGTTTCTAAGTATTTATGTTATAATGCCTGTGTATGTCTATGTACGTGTATATAGTGTATGTGTACACATGTGTGTATGTTATCTGTTGTCACAATAGTATTGTTTAACAAACAATCAGAACACCTTAAAGCAGCCATTTTCAACCTGTGTGCCACAAGAAATTTTAAAACATGCAATTCCTGACTGTTTGGTTAGTCCAGGCAACTGACCTCTTTTCCCTTGGAGTGTCAAATAAAACAATGACAGCAGCTAACACAACAATAGCCATCTGGTGTGAATGAATCAAAATTATACCTATTTTTTTCTCAGATGGGCATAAAATACATATGTTTTGGTGTGCCACAGAATTTTAGTAATTAGTTTACGTGTGCCATGAGATGAAAAAGGGTGAAAATCACTGCCTTAGAGGCATGAGACAACACACATTTATTTGTCTCACACGCAGATCATCTTGGCCGGGTTTGCCCGTGCACCTGTAGTCAGCTGGAGCAAGGAGGCGGCCGGCTGATCAAAGCTGGCTCACGCATACGTTCAGGATGCTCTGGTGTCGGCTGATGGAGGATGGCCTCCGCCTGAATGACTCAGCTAGAATGACTGGTCCATGTGTTTTTCACCCCGCAGCAGGCTAGCCTGGCCATGTTCACAGCTGGTAGATGTGCAAGAGCAATGGCAGACACTTGAATGCTTTTTTTTTGAATTTGTGAATGCACTGTAACTGCTAGCATTTCATCAAGGAAAGCAAGTCACAAAGCAGAATTCAAAATCAAAGGGTAAGAAAACATATTCCACTTTTCTGGGGGAGGGGAGGGCATGTAAAGTCATATGGCAGAGTGTGAATGATGGAGGAGGTGAAGACTTAGAGATATGAATACAATCAATCTACTGAAATTTTTATATTTCGTTTTAAATGATTTACCTTTATAGAATTAGGAGTTTTTATGGTCTAGTACTCAGACAATCACTACCTATAATTAAAAAAAAGGGCAGAAAGTTTTCCCTGACAGTAAATGAAGTTAACAGTTTTGCTTTGACAGACATGTTAATATTATTTTTTTATTTAATTATAAATAAGATTTAATTAGTAGAGGTGGAATTGAGTATATCTTAAAAAGGTGTGAAAGCAAATGGTGAAAAGCAAAGAGGAAAGTATTGAGCGTGATGTGAACGATGCGTCTGCAGCTCTGTGACGGTACTCGTCCCTCTGCTCGTGGGGCATCTTGGGCCTCTCTTCCTCCTTCACGTTCGGACATCGCAGAGACACTTAATGACAATTAAGCTGCATCAGGCCAAGGAAAACAAATGAATGAGCTAAAACAAATGGATTTCACTTCCAAATACAAAGCATGAGACTGGAAAAAGAATTCAAGGTTTTGGAAACTAGTCCTGACAGTCTGCCATCTGAAGGGTGTTGGCTTGGGGATTTTGTGCCCACGTAAGATACCCTGGAGTAGGAAGTAAAGAAAAGTGTAGGTCCAAGCTGTGTAACCTAGATTTCAAATCACGACGTTGCAGAGGCGAAGTGGAATGAAGTAGAACTGCTATTAAATTGGAGATACAAGGCTTAGTTCCCCAGAACAAAGAAGCTTGAGTCTCACTCTTCTACTCCTTGTTATTTCTAAGTCTTTGTAGGCTTGAGAGGCAATGCTAGAATTGCCACTCCCCACTCCTCCCCACCCTGACCCTGTTCAGTAAATCCACTCTGTGTTAGTAATACTTTTGGAAACCTCATGTGCTCAAGTTGCTCCCTCTGGAAAAGCATGATTTTCTCTTTAATGACAGTTAAAGAAAGCAATAGAATAAGTAGGAAAGGGGACTGAAAGATGAAATATTCAAAATGTATCTGGGGTATGACTTCACTTTTGAGAATGGTGTGCTAGCAGAAAGGCAAAATAAATTACTATTAAAAACAATGAAGAAAACTCATAAATCTTTTATAAATTATAAACATGTAGAATATTTGAAAAGCTCTATCTTGACTGCTAGAATATTTTGTGCTCAATTCGTAACCATGAGAAACAGTTTCTAATGAACTGGTCTGAATCATTTGTGCTTGGCTTTGTTCTTAGGATCCTGCAGTTATTTTAGGAGAGAGAGAAAGTTCGAGGGATCAATAGACAATGGAGGTAACACGAATCTGAATTTGTCTGCAAATGTTTTTCAAATCCCTGTCTCCATGATTTTAAAACTGCCTCCAACTGCAGGCTGGGAACTTTGTTCCACTATCAACGGTCCTTAATATTCTCGAGATGAGGATCCCCTGAGAGACTAATCTGAGCTCTCTTCCCAAGGAAAATTCAGAGATTTTTAGATCCATTTGTAAGAAGTAACTAATGATTTTTAGTTTTATTGAAAAATAGTACAAACCTGTTGAGTTTAAAGATACAAAAGCCATGTATAATGTTGCTAATTATATATGTGATGACCAAATGGAGAATTTTTACTACTAATATTATTATTATTGATAAATTGGTATACTTTATAAAGCATTTTTATGTACATTATGTAAGTTGATCCTCAAAGCAACATTGTAAGATAAATACGACTATTATTATTATTTTATCATTATCATTTTATGATTAAAACAACTGAAACCTCAGTTTAAATAATTTCTTCAATATGTCACCAAATGATAAAGGTGAAATGTGAATCTGGGTTTTTTTTTAGAGAGTAATAGTTGTTACTTTATACCATCCTTTTTTGTGGCACATACTTCATTTTCCTCATCTGAGAAATGTGCTCAATAATAGTTCCTGCATCACAGAGAAATGCAGAGCATTAATTGAGATAATATGCACACATATAAAGCACTTAGAATAAGGCATAGCATATAGCAAATGCTTGATGAATGCAAGTCGTTATTATAACACACACATATTTAATGAGAATTCAAACTGCAATGGCTAAATAAATGGACACTTTTTACTTAAATAAGTGCTGAGAGTGAATTGATTTTAAAAACCAAGAAAACTCTTAACTTGTCCAGATTCAGCAAGTATTTATCGTCGTAACCTTTATATAAACATTACTTTAAAGAGCTCCGATACTTGATGTTTAAAATCATGTGGCTTTAATAAAAGATTCCGTTGTATTTAACCATGTTAAGTGTATTTTATGCAACCAGTGATCCACTCAATTTTGGAACTTAGTAAGTGGCAATTTATTTATTTTTAAGCCCTGGAGACAATTAATATGGGTGTGTGGGGTGCCTAAGCAACTTATGCTCTAGGGAACTCCTTTCTATGGGGTTGCCTTATCCTCCTGTACACCAGTGAACATGCTCCAGGTGTGAAAAAGTGTGCACGGGACACACCAACAAATCGTTTTGTTTTTGGTAAGAGCTTCCTACCTAAATTCTGTAGGATGAGTACGTTCAAGGATTTTCAGTTAGAAGGCACGCTTCTACTTAGTCCAGATGGAGAACAAGCACGTGAAAGAATCCTATCAGGATTGATGACTTCTATATTTTGTTCTGTAACTATAATCTCTATAACTGCTTAGTCTTAGTTCTAGGGTTAAAGGAAATTCACATTCGTCATGAGTTTTCGTGCCACCGTGTTTCCATTTATTTCTTGGGTGGCTGAAATTTACTCCTGGGTGATTTCTTCAAGAGGAACTCACAGGCATTACATACCGAGTTCTCGAATGTTTAAAGTTTGTTGCTTTTATTCTTGCGTGAGAATTTGGGTGGGTATAAATAACTGAGTCACACTCTCTATCTTTGAGAATATTGTAGGCATTATTTCACTCTATTCTACAGTTCCTGTCCAACTTTTAGAGACTCCTGATGTTTTACCATTTGTAAATAACTTGATCTTTATACTTGTACATCTAAAGTACTCTTTTATTACCTTTGAAGTGCAGCAATTTTATCATTCTATATAGTTATTATTCTCTAATAAAACTAGTCATTCTATATCCATTTTTCCCTGGGACATTTTGTACTTTTGCCACCTCTATATTTATATTTTAAAAAAATTTCTCTAAAGTTTTTTGGATTATATATTAAAATATTTGTTATGATTTATTATTTTGATTTTCACCTTTAAGGGAACCATTCATGTACAGCGGACCGTTGAATAACATGGGTTTGAACCATCCGGGTCCACTCACACATACATAAAAAGTGAATACCTGCATTGGCTTCAGTCTGCAGTTGGGAGTTCACAGATGCAGACAGTTGACAGCATGCATTTGTCTACACCGTTTCGTACAGGGGACTTGAGCATCCACAGATTTTTTATCCATGGGGGATCTTGGAACCAATCAACCTCCAAAACCCAGGGATAACTATGCAGTCAAGTTTTCGGAGTGTCAAATTTTATATTTAGATTTTCAGCTCCATGGGGTAGGGGTCAGTCCCCCCCAACCCCCATGTGGCTCAGGGGCAACTGTATATGTGTGATCCCATAGTAATAATTTTCTGTCCTCCTCTTCAATTCTTTCTTTCCATTCCATTTTGCTTGCTGTTCTCACCATTATGCCCCATGTTCCTTGCGGTGCTTTTCCCTGTGTGATTCTGCCAGTGTGGTTTTCATTTCTACGATGGGTTTGCTTTCTATTCCACTCCTTTCCTAAGTTCTTTCTGCTCATATTTCAGTCATTGTTATATTCTCGTGTCCTGTGACTTTTTGTACCTTTAATTTAAGTAGTTGCTTTATGCAGTGTTTTAATTGTTTTTAATTTATTAAGTGTTTTTAACTTACAACAATATTTTACTGTCATAAGTGTTTTTAATTTATGACTGTATTTTTGGTCATCTGCTCTCTGGCAAGATTACTTCGGTAGGTGTTCGTCGTTTGCTTTTCCTATTTCCTTCTTCATGTGATTCTTATTTGATAAGAATCAACGTTGAGTACTTTTTGACTATGCATTATCCTTCAGTGAGGTTCTCACCCGAACCGTTTATTTATGGGAAGATCGTTATGGGGCTGGCCAGTTTATTGCATTGTTGTGTTGCTCTTTTCTCCACGTCACATAAATGAACAACTGGGGGGAGGCCTGCATTTATGTTGCTACCTTCTGCTCTGCCTCTGACCCAATGCTTCCTGAGAATGTGGCATGCCAGTGAGATTCTTTGTTCAGCCTGCTTACGCTGATTTTTTTGTTGCCATATTAGTTCATAGAAGCTCCCACAGGTAGCCCACACATCTTCCTGTTTCGGCCTACAGATGCTGACTGACATTCCCCACTTGGGAGATTCTGCAGCTTTGCCTGAGATCTGCAGCCATGGACATCCATCCTCCCCTGTTTACGTCCCACCTTTGTAACTTCCCGGACTTTGGAGGTTCTTATTCATGTCATTGTTATTCTGACTTACAGATGCATATCCCAGGCTTATTGAAAGTAAATATTTCCTTCTGCTTCTTTTCTCTTCATTTTCTAGGACAATACCATCTTTTATACCGGGGACATAAAAATGTAATTTTTAAAGACAGTTTTAGAGGCATTATATGAAAGCACTGGAAAACCTTTATTAATTTGAATTAATTTTTCAGTGTAAATAATGTTTTTTCTGTTCTTGAAAAATAAGCCATCTAGGATAGGAAATGTCACAAAAAATATGCTTATAAAATATAAGCTCTCATGTAATAACCCAACTCCATTTATTCATTTAATAAAGAAGAATTATATCAAAAAAGAATTTTATCTAGAAGACTTTAAAAGGATTATGAGATTGAAACAAATTAAGTATCTAATGTAATCTTGACTAAAATTGCTAACATTAGAAGAATCTTCTCAGTAATGAATCATTCTAGACTTATATGGACTTATACTTCACAGTGCTTATAAAGATTCTTAGTAACAAAGGGTTTTATTCTGATGTTGTAAACATTCCCTACAAATCTTTTATGATGAAATGATGATTAAACATTGTACTTTTGCAGACAAGGAAACAGAGTGGATTTTCCCCCAGCATCACCATGCCCACTAATAAAATCCTATTAAAAGAGTATTTGAAGCAGAAATTTATAAAGAAAAAGTGGAGGCGTTGTTAGAGATGAACCTGTGTTTTCAAAGAAAGGCTTTATCTGAATTACAAATAAATGGGAACACATTGTGAGATGAAGCCATGTTCCTGTGGCTGAGTTCTCTTTTGGTTTGAATTCCTGCTCTTCCTAGTGGGAAGTTAGGAGCTGCTTACTTAAATGCTTAATGTACATTCAAAGGAGGTCATGAATCTGAAATATATTTTGTACCATAACATTCAAAGATACCATAATTATGCCTGAAATTATTGTTTAGTTAACACTGTTCTATAATCAGGAACAACAATTTCACTATACCGGTCTGGTAGTAATCAACCCAGTTTTATTTCACTTTTTTACCTTATTTTTATTGTTGACACTGTTACAAATGTCCCCACACTCCACCCTCCTTGCCACAGCCACCCAGACCCTGTCCCCACTTTCCTCTGGCTATCAACACGCTGTTGTCTGTGTCTATGGCAATCCAGTTTTAGAGGGATTAAAAATCTATTTGTTGATGTTAAAATAAATGATTAAAATAGTAAAAAAAATCAAAGATACTTTTATAGAAGGAGATTCAATTAGACTAATAGGATTTTCAAAATAAATCTTTGTTAGTTTTACCCTGTATTCCATCCTCTTCATGGATATTAATAATTGTTTTGATTTTATTTTTCATCCCTCATAATTTTCATCCCTTATATGAAGTGTCACAATCTATTTTTCAGATTCAATATTTTGTATGTTAGAAAGTTTGCTAATATAACTTTTCCCCATATGTCAGATACCTCTTCCTTCTAAAAATACATATTTTTAGGCTATAAAGTGGCTCAGTAATGCTTTTGATCAGATAAAGATTGAAAGGGGTTAAAAGAGTGTCTATATTTAAAACAACACAGAAGCTCCCGACCATTTATGTATAAGGTCTATATGTTCATTTCAAGAACACTTTATCTTTCCTATCTTTTAAAGTTCATGTTTCCTGACCTTACTGTGACAGATTTTATTTTCTATTTTTACTCCTTCTTTGTAATCTGCCCTACTTTGTCGGTGTTCATGTCTGCATGCTCCTCAGGGTCCTATAACCAGCCTCAGCTACAACCCACAAGACTGGCAGGGAAAGCACCTGCCATTCATTTGGACCCTGGCAGGCTTAGTATAGTGCTAATGCGGAGAAAGTGCTTTATAGGCACAAACGTGCTTTTGATGGCTTCATCCTAGTTTTTCCAGTGATGGAAAACCCTTGTGTTTCTATGTTTTCTTCTGTCCCCCTTCACCTCTCAGCTTTACTGTGCGTAGTGTTCCCTCCACTTTTTAAAATCCCTCTGTACTTATAATTATTTTTCTCTTGCCTACCCAAACCCTTCAGACCATATGACCTCATTTCAGCTTCATGTAATCTTCTTCAACAAGATCCTGATGCCAACAACATCTATTTTGCTTACTTTTTGCATATGCTGTTGCTTTGGGGGGCATTATTCATTTTTAAACATGGTCTTAGAATAAAAATAAGTTCACAAATCCATACTCTCCTAAGAACTCTCTCCCTCTTCAGCCTCCTCACATGTGGCCAGTGGATTGCTCTGAACGGACCCTGCAACCCTTTTCTTTTTTCCTCTGCTGGTGGTGGCAACAGCCCCTCTTGTCACTAACCTCACAGCAGCGACTTTGCTGACCTCACTCACTAAAGCTTTGCTGCTCTGCTCTTCCGTGTCCGTACTGCGGTTACTGATTACCCAAGCTCAACGTCAAGGATCCTGCCGGGCCAAGGATGTGCCAAGTACATTCTCTCACATCCCTGACGAGGCTTTGGTGCAATGTCCTGTTTTTGTGCCAGCGATTGGCCTCATCTAACTACCATGTTAGTGAATGACCTGTACTTGCAGTTCGATTTGTATCCAGGTAGATGTTACTGTTTCGTCTGTTGTGTGCTTTGCAACCTCTTTCCCTTCGGAACCAGGTGATAGCCGGGATAGCCTTGTTAGATAGGACCAGGGTCTCGAAGCCTGGGCCGTTCTCACTGAGTGCAGTTCTTACTCAATGTTAAAATGTAGCCCCGTATATTTTGCAGAGCAATTGACAAAACAGTTTATAGCTAAGCCTCCCTATGGGGAGACAGAGTTTTGACAGGAATCCTTTGTCTTGTTTATTTGCTGCAATTAAACGAAACTACCGTACCTTGTGACAACCACTTCTCCCTCTTGAATAGAACACACCAAGCAGCGAGCCCCCTGAGTGTGGTTAACAACAGCCTGGTCTGACTTAAAGGACCATCCAAGTGATAAGGATCATGCTGTGTTCAGAACCATCCTGATAATCACCCTCTTTCTAGTGTAATTTCATGTTAGAATATAAATATACTGAAGACTTATGGCTTAAATATAATTTTATCTTTAAAAGAAACTACTATTGCCGCAACATAAACAAATAAGAATTAGAAATGTACAATTCATTTCAAAACACGAATGATAAAGCATCATTTTTTTCCATTTACCTTTCTGTATGCAGTTCATCTTCATTTAGAATCTGGGATAAGAGTCAAAGCATTTGCCTTTTTTGGAAGGTCATCTGTGCTTACTAGAGAACTCTAAAAATGTGAAATAAGTTATGGATGGTGATCATGAGCTTCACTCTTTGATGCAGATACTGATTTGAAAAATGTTAGGATGGACAAAGCATTCCCACAAGTTTAGTGCCTTAGTCTGTTACTTTGACGCGATCATGGCTAATGGGGTGGCATTAATGCCTTCATGTACATGGAAAGAGAGAGTTGAGTAACCTCTCAGAAAGGGCTGCAGGGTAGGGAGAAAGGAGAAGGGGCACAAATACCAGGAACAGAATGCTGACAGGTGTCAGACTGGAAGTGGGGAGCATAAACTGAAGTCCTAAAAAAAGACTACATAATTCTCTCTTGCCTGCATGTCTTTAAAAATTAGAAGATCATCATTTGCCTTGGGTTTCAACAAACAGTAACTTCTGGACAAATTAGAGAAAAAAAGATAATTTTCAGAGGTTCTTGCCTAAACCCTCCAATGTCACTGGTACCCCCCAGCGGTGTGGAGTCTGAGGGTGTTCTCTGAGCAATGGTGGCTTCTGCCGGTCGTGCTGACTGTGGCAACGCTTCCTGGGAGACACGGGGTTGACGGGCAACTACGGATATGGGCGTGCATAGCCTCTGGGTTTCCCATTACGTAGATGTGGAATGCTGAAGCTCTTTGCGGTTTGAGATCTCCAGTTAAATGTTTTCTACTAAAGTGTAGACATCAGGAGGCTAGCTCACGGGGAAATTATCAAGTATCTTCTGATAAGTAAGTTTGGGAAATTCCACCTTAAGCAGACTCAAATGGACTTGGTTATTATAGGGCTCTTCAGAGTTTTTTTGTTTGTTTGTTTGTTTTTGTTTTTTAATGTTAATGAACCTATTAATGGCCAGAGGAGGGACTTTGAGTCAGAAATTGGGTCAGCTGCACATAAGAGAAACCCAGTTACACTGGTTTGACTAAAAGAAGAAAATAGGAAACTATTTATCTTTTTATTTATTTCATGAAAAGAAGTCCAAGGGTTAGTAGCCCAGGGCTGGTTCAACTGTTTCATTAAATCATCCTAATCTGAGCTCCTTTGATCTTTCTGTTCAAGCATGTTAATTGGGTTATTTTCCACCTAAAGTTTTTGGGATGAATCCCACTTCTACAAGCCTTGTGTTACAATTGTTGTTCTAGGTGTGTTATCCAATAGGTTTTTGCTTAAATTTTATGGCCATACTGAGGTTATGTGCTCTCAGGAACTCTGAGGTCTGTGGAAGTTTTTAAGCCAGTAGTACTGCCATTTAGAACCGAATCGGAATTCCACTGGTGAGGAAGTTCAGAAGAATGGACACTGAAAAGCAAATAAAAATGCTTGTCATGTAACATTTCTGACTTTTTTTTATTGATCTTCCCCTTATTTTAACTTCCTCCCCCTTTTGAAAAGGACATTTGGAACATAATGATTTTAACCTAACTCTTCAGATATTCATTTTAAAAACTGAAGATCATATGTATAGAAAGATTTAAGTTCACATGCCTCCATTAGTTAGAATTCAAAGTCAACATGCAAGAAAATAACCAGTAGATAAATGTACTTATTTGTCTTAAAGTGTTGAAAAACATTTCTTTCAACTTTTGCACTGTTAACCACATTAGGCCTTTCTTTACTCTGTTTTGCAATTCAGAGCCTAAAAATTATCTTCACATTTATCTACACTTGCAAATTGGGAGGCTTAGTTATTGAGATTATCATAAAAAAGAGCAATTTTAGAACTTTGAACAGACATTTTTAATGTGGGCCATTTGTCTCTCATATCAATTTCATCTGATTGCTTTATTGCATATGCATGCTACAAGTGACAGATAGTTTTAATATCACTGTGATTAATAGAATATGTTCCTTAGGTTCTCCTGCAGAGAGGAATATCCCGATGAAATATTGATAAACTTCTTCAAGGAATAGCAGAATTTTCATGATTCTTAAGGAACGCTTTAAAAATAGGACTGCATTTTCTCTGTCTTAATGGGTAAGGTATTTTACAATGAAAAATTCAAATACTCTATTGATTTTTGTTATAAAAATAATTTTATGAGATCTTTGTGTCTCTCAAAAAGGCTCTTTTCAAGTACTTTGGTTTTCATGGACTTACGTCATATTTGACTGAATAAGGTTAGATTTGTCAATGATATCAAATTTAGCTTAGTAACTTAGAAATTCATATTAAAATGACACTAAGCTAAATTGAAAAATGGTCTAGAGAACATTTAGTAGAAACAAGTGGGGTGTACTTTACTTAGGGAGAAAACTTGACAAGAAGATATGAAATGGGTCATTTATACATTTCTACAAACAGATGAGGAAAATATCTTAGGCAGAGTGTAGGAAAAGATATAGTGAAGTAATCTAGAATTATAATACCTAGTAGTGTGTTGCATTACTCATTCCACTCCTGAACTTGCCTTGACTTCCTGTAACTGTTGTATAACCCATTGACATTGGGCTTGGCCACGCCACCAGCCTTGGCTCATGGAATGTGAATACATACGGTATTGAATGTACTTGTGTGGATTAGCTGTGCTTCTCTCTGAGCATCTGCTTTCTGTTATGGTAAGAGCATGCCCAGATAGTGGCTAGCCTTCAGTGTGGGACCTAGAATGTGAAGACCCAGGGAGCCAAGTCAAACCCAGCAGCGCTGAAGCCAACCTGCGGCCTGCATGAAGGTGCGCCAGGATACACGTTTGCTACTGTGAGCCACTGGGATCTGGGGACTCTTTGTTGCAGCATCACAAGTTGATTGGGAGATCAGTAATATTTGGCTGGAACTCCCTAACACGTAAATATTTAGATGTGTGATGTCCAACGTTAGTTAATCCTCCTACTGCTCAGCATTACCTGGATTCCCTCTGGTACCATTTTTTAAATTTTTCTCATAACTTTGCCTTCATTGTCACAGGGAAAATATTGGGGAAATAGTATATTAGAAAGTGATAGAACAAGTGTTCTAGAATTACACATTCATAATATATTAAAGAATATTTATTAAGAACAAACTGACAGTAACCAGAGTGGAGGTGGGAGGGGATAATGGAGGGAAAAGGGGGAAGGATTTTCAGAAACAACTATAAAGGACACATGGACAAAACCAAGGGGGGAGTGTCAGGGGAAAAGGCAGACAACTGTACTTGAACAACAATAAAATTTAAAAAATAATAAAAAAGAAACAGCTATTGCCAGGCTCTGCTCTACACACCAGGGAAGACTGCAATGAACAAAACTGTTACGTCCCTGCTCTCTGGGAGCTTAAGTTCTAGTCGGCGGAGACACACGATAAGCAAGTCAGTTGATCAGGGACCAGTGTTATAAAGAAAATCAAGGCAGGGTAAAGGAAATAGAAGTGACTGGGACAGGTGCTGTTTTAGCCATGACCTTCAAGAAGGACTCACTGAAGATACAGGATTTGCACTAGGTGCTGACTGCCATGGAAGAATCTAGGCTTTGACCTCGGTCAGACCTGAGGCTGACTTGCCACTCCAGCACCAATCCACTGAGTCAGTGACCCTAGTTAATCCCTTCCTTCTGATCCTGTTTCCTTTGAGAGTGAAATGAGAGTATATGGCTATTATAATATAAATGCCACACACACATTGGAAAGTAACAGGTAAACATTTAAAGGAAGAAGCAAAATATTTAACACATAGAAGGTCCTTAACAATCGGCAGTTGTCATTACAAACATTCATAGCGAGGAACGGCCTGGGAGCCTGGAACCAGCTACTGTTCTTTGACGTGGGACGGCGGATGGCTCAAGTCATGCAGGGTTCCTAAGAGAGTTTACGCAGGACTTGCAAGGAGTTTCTAGGGGACAAGGGGCAAGCAAGCGAAAACCGAAGTCCTTCTGGCGTGGACTGGAGAATAGAACACGGCAGTGAAGATGGCAAGCATCTGTGTCACGCAGCCACCCATCAAGCAACCCCAGGCAGCCTCAAGCACCACCGACAGGGAAAGGAAACGCCACTTGGGGTTTGGCGGGAGGAGCTGCTACCACTGGCTTTCACTGCCTTTATGGGTCTACACTACATGGAGTGTTTAGTAAACATCCTCCTTCTTCAGCCCAGAGCCTCAGTGTTTTAACTTTTTTCATTCTTCCAAAGTCACAGAGTGAAAGGATGACAATGGCAACTGGAGTCAGAAGACCTGGAATTATGGCTTGACCTGACAATTATCTCAGTTTTTTATCTCTAAAATTACTTCCTGCGATTCTATCAAGAATTAAGAGATAAAATTTATTTTGAAAAACCCTTATTCAAACATCTTCACCACCCCCCCAAAAATAAAAGTACAATACATTCACTTGTTCACTCATGTACTAACTCATGCAACACTAATCGACTTGGGTAAGACATGATTCCTACTTTAAAAAAATTTTAAGTGGGGAGACAATGCAACCATTCCTGACATCTTTTGTTGTAAGAGAAGAAAACATGCTATGAGTGTGGCCTGAAAAGATTTGTGAATATTCCCTCTGCATTTTCTCCCTCATTGGTGCCCAAAGCACAGTTCCTTCCCCTCTCACATTCAAACCCCTTCTGTGCAAAGCAGGGACACATCTTAAGGAGCCACTTTGATTTGCTCAGAGACTGGAGCTTGGGGATGCAGAAGGAGAAACAAGGGTGACAGCACAGAAAGGAGAGGAAGGATGGGCAGGCGGTGCAGGGAGAACTTCCTGTTACCCCTGTTACCCCCATGGAAATGCAGCCGCTCCGTAGTTTTAGTCACCAGCCCTGCTCCTGAGCAGAGGGAGGAATTTGGTCACTGAGTAGAACAGACAGGAAAGGAGATCAATCCTCCTTAAATACAAGTGGAAATAAAGAGTCAGTGAACAAACACTCACTTTTACATACAATTCCCTATTGTATCTTTTCTTCAACCTAAGAAATATTTCCAAAGCCTTTCTGTTATTACTACTTCCATGGATGGATGTGTGTAGACATACACATTTTAAATGTGGATACCCTAAAAATAAAAGTAAGTTTAAAATTTGGTTTCTTTTCAAGGGTCCTTTCACCAACCTGTGAGACCTAGTGTCTCCCAGGAATGATTACTTGAAAGGTTTTAAGTATTTACTAAGATTATTATAATTTACATAACCATCTTCTTTCTAAGACACAATTTGAGACAATAAAGAATTAGTTAAATAATATCAACAACTAGATATTACATTTTCTAAAAAGGCGTTTAGTTAATACACAAGTATTGTTGCCTTTATGAGGATTAAACCCCCAAAATAACTCTCCGCCTCCGATCTATCCTCCGGACACCTCCCACGCTTAAGGCTGCTTGCTTGACATTCACATTTGGTGAATCATCCTGGTAGCAGGCATTTCATTTGCTTTCAACTGAATTCATTTCTCTTCCATAACTTGACTCTTGCACTGAAGAAACTTATGCTCAAAACCTTAGAATCATTTTTAATTAGTCTCTTTCCTTTTGCAGTCGTGATTAGTATCCTAGTATCCTCATCTTCTTCCACCTACGATACTCAGTGTTATGTGCTCCCTCTTGAGACTCTGATATCACGGTGCTATGGTATTACTTAGTCTGGGTATTAATAAGTTGTGACTAAGAACCAAGTTGCAAAAAGACTCCTGTGCCCTTTCCCATTCGTTTTCCACAAGATAAATTATCCATTCTGTAACACGGGTAGAAGACAAATTATACACATTGTCAGTTCCTGTGAGAAATCCCTCTTTGTCTAGGAAATTATATATATATATATATGTATATATATATTCCTTGAATATATATACACACCCACATACATACACACATACATACATACATATTTGCTCCTTGAAGCTAATCTCAGAGATAGAAAACATCTTGTCTGTTGGCACTCAGATGAGGTTAAGCATATTTTGATTCGATGTCTCCATTGAATCTGCCTCAAACAATCTAAGAACTGTAATTGACTGCTACTTGGGGTCCTTGGTTTCTCCTGCAGGGAAGGTAATAAAAACATTAGAACATATTTCTCCATTGAAATAGTTACCTGGGAATTCCCTTCAAGCCTGTCTGTGGGCCACAGGCACGGCCTTCTCTCTGGGTTTGCCCAAGGACCCAGTAAGCTGGAAGGCCAGGTGTCCAGGTTGCTGGGGCTTCGAGGAAATACCACACTGTTTGGAAAGTGGTGCATCTAATACCTGGTTAATTCGTAAGATTTTCTTGATTCTATAATAAAGGCGTAGTAAAACCTTTTTGAATGGCCTCTGTGCCTTAATATTCTAAAACTTTCTCCTGTTCTAACAGAACTAAACAAAGGAAGGCCTGACGGGAGAAATGTCAGACTCTACTTCTTGCAGGTGCTGCGACACTAAAAGTGGCCACTGCCTCACATGCAAATGCACGGTGTGGCCTTGGAAGCCCGCACGTGGGAGAAGCATCATGAAGCTGCTGTTCTGTGCCCTGGGCGGACACCTCAGCATCGTCATGTGCAGACATTTCAGTCTTAGAGCAGATAACATTGAGAGTTTTGATGGTATTATTAGTTAATAGTTAATGTTCCTTATTTATCTTGCAGATATGAGAGATGCCAAAAGAGCTATATTAAAATGTCCCAACACAAATATATTTTATCATATTCTCTTGATAGATGATTCTGATAGTTTTTTTAATATAAGTATGGCTGCCATGTTGTTTAATGTTTGGGTTATATATGTTTCTTAACTATGTCTTTTATCATAACACATTGTCTCTTTGTCCTAGTCAGTTCCTTATCCTTATATTCCACCTTGACTAATACTGTTATTTGGCACTGCTAACTTTTTATCTGAATGTCTTTTCATCTTTTTTATTTTTATTTTATCTATTTATTTGTAGAGAGAAAGGAAGGAAAGGAGAAAGGGAGGGAGAGAAATATCAGTGTGTGGTTGCCTCTTGTGTGCCCCTCACTGGGGACCTGGCCCACAACCCAGGCATGTGCACTTACTTGGAATCGAACCGGTGACCCTTTGGTTTGCAGCCTGCACTCAGTCCACTGAGCTACACCAGCCAGGGCCCTTTTGCATCTTTTTGACCATCTCTATATTTTGTAGTTTTATCATGGTAAGTATGTTTTTTTATAGATAACAGATAATTGTTTTTTAATGTAAATTGACATGTGTCCTTCTGTAAGCAACTTGAGTTAATTTGTTTTTAAAGTATTACACTTGGTATAACTCCTTTAGTCTTTCTTAGTAGCAATTTTTTATTTTAGTTTGCCTTTTTATCTATAATTTTTCTGTTGGGACTGTAATAAGATTTTTTTGAACTTTAAATTATGCAACACTTCAGAAATGTGTGAGACATTTATATTTTAGAGATAACTACTTTTGACCTATCTATAGGGCAGGGCAAACTTCTCCTTACTAAACGTCCCCGAGGTGCATTACCTGATCCCTAGCTTGGAATGTATTATATACCCCAACACTCCTTTCTATCTCTGAACCTCTGATGCGTGTGGGGCCTCTGACTCAGTATGCAGGGCTCTCACACATATGCATTAAATTTGGTTATATTCTCTTGCTAGTGTTTCTCATGTCTGTTTGATTAGTAGAGCAACCGAAAGAATCTTGAGCGTATAGGAAAGATTTTTACTCCCTCACACAGTTTATTGGGGGTAATTTTATTCTGTCAGAATGTTTTGCTTAAAATACATAACTTCTCTATGAAGCATATTTTAAAAAGAATCCTTCTGGGTCTTCTTATGAGTAGCTTTTCAAAATAACTTTTATTTCAAAGCAACACCTATTTGTTCCATTTTTGAGGCAGAGTTGACCATACTTACTATTTGTTAAAAATTAATAAATAAAAATATAGATAGCAAAAAGAAGAAAATTTATATTAAAAACATCTCATAATCCCAGAATCAACAATGGATAATCTTTAGCATATTTTACAAATATTTTTCTATATACATAAACACAAATTTTAGAAAATAAAATTGTATTTCTATAAACTAGGTTAAGACATTTATAATTTAAGATACACAGTAAACAATTATGTTGTTTTGATAGAAAAAACATAGTAAGAGATTTTTAATAATATTGCACAGCAGTGTTCTTGCCAGAAGGAACAAAAGTGGACCCAGGTTACTTTCAAAACCAAGAATTTGTTTTGCGAGTTCCTGTAGCAGTGATGAAGCTGGAGATCACTGCAGGGCATGGAACAGTGAGACCTCCTGGAGACGGTGCTAGTGGAGGGAATGGCAAGGTCTTCTGGGTTCCAGACAAACAAACAGGTCGGGTAATTCTGACATTCCCTCAGCTTCAGGTTTTCTTCCTTTGGATCTCTTCACACTGCTGCACTAACAGGACTCAGCTTTCCTTGTCTGCTTCCGTATCGTGTCTTCTCATTCACTTGCCACTTCCAATCCAACTATTCTTCTAAGTACACATACCTACTTTAACACCACCCATGCTTCCTGACATGTTATAATGCTACTAATATTCTTCAAACACACACACTCGTGTGTGTGCAGACAGACTGTAGGTTCATTTGAGCACATTCACATATATTTATATTTCCCATAATTTGACTTCAGTTACATTTTTTTTAGACCATGCAAGCTAGTTCTACAAATAAAACTTTATAATCTGGACCAATGACCCTTCTCCATCGGAGATGAGTGAATTGTACAACATGTAGTTTTCAACCCTTGACCTTTATTTGTGTCATATATTTTGACCTTTAATGGCTGACAAGATGTATGAAAATGATAGTGTTGAATCTATTATAAACACACCAGCCAAAAAGATAGTAAAGAAAGCATGCTGAATGATATAATAGAATGGAAATTTGGGCTTGAGATGCCTTCAAGGAATTGGTTGAGAAATCAGAGGGTAGAGATGATAGGGAATTAGGGATGGGTGTATGGAAATCCTTTCATTTTGGCATCTGCATCTTGTCACAGCAGCTGGAAGAAGTTATGGCTGGATGCAAGTCACACTGTCAGAAGACTGCTGATGTTTGATGCGAGTGCCATACCTCAAGTAGACTATATCACTAGTTTTCAAATTGCCCGATACTACTTGCATCTGGAGGATACACAAAGTCTTTCCAAGGGCACAATTTTTTAAAAAAAAATTGCTTTCAGGTATATAGTATATTGGTTAAATAATCATGTGCTTCACAAAATGTTCCCCCCTCCAGTATTTCCAGTACTTAACTGTCACCATAGACAGTTATTGTATTATTGACTATATTTCCTATGCTATATTTTACATCCCCATGAATATTTGGTAACTACCAATTTGTTCCTCTCAATCCCCTCCCTTTTTTCACCCAGCCCACCAACCTTCCAGCCCTCTGGCAGCCATCAGTCTGCTCTCTGTGTCTATGAGTCTGTTTCACTTTGTTTGTTCATTTATTTTGTTAATATGGTATTTGCCTTTCTCTGAATGACTTACTTCTCTTAGCATAACACCCTCTAGGGTGTGAAGTGGGTGAAAATGGGGGTGGGGGAGAGGGAGGGGCGGGTAGGAGATGAGGTCAGAGTGGTAAGAGGAGGCCAGGTCAGGCAGAGCTTTGAAGGTCGAGGTAAATTTTGGCTTTAATCTGAATGACAAAGGGAGTCAAGGAATATTTTAAGAAGGGAAATGATATGATTCCACTTTTCTTGGAACAGACTCACTATCACTGTTATAATAATCATATTATAATGGCATAATGGCATAATGTGGTATAGATGATAATAATGTGGTTAGATTGATGGTGGGCAAAGTGGGGGCAGGGACACCAATTAAGATTCTACTGTAATTGAAGGGCAAGAGGGGAGAGTGGCTGGATCAGAACATTGGTAGTGGAAAGAAGTTGTTAAATTCAATTCTATCTTTTCAGTAAAATTGAAAACAGATATTGTTGAAACATAATTGAAATGTGCTTCTATTGCCTCTACTTATTTACATAAACAAGTTGTATTGAAACTTACATCTCTAAAAGAAAGACATGTAGAATAGAATTGACTCTGAAACCTAGCCCCATTCTTGCAACAAGTAATATGTAGCCATAGATACATGAACTAATTAAAACCTCCCCAGCCATCTAATTAAGGGACACAATTTTGTTTTTTAATTACAACTTTTAATATATTTGCATATTAATAATAACAGTAATAAAACTCAGTCCACAAAATAGTTTCTTTACCATGTAAAGCCTTACAATCACAGGAATAAAAATTTAATTTAATTTTATATAGCTTTTCCACAAAAGATTCACGGAATGGTTCATAACAAGTCTTCATGTTGTAACCATATTGACCAGAAATATTGCATCAAAGTAAAGATACATAGGGAAGTGAAATGGAAATTTGAGTACAAAGAAAGGAACAACAAATTTTTTAACTCTTCAAAAAGATATGGTGATTAACTTTTAATGTGAATAAGGATGCGCATCAAATCACTGCGGTATTTAGATTCTCTGTCATTCAAACTGGGCGACCCGGACATTAGTGGGCCCTAGCTGTGAGTGCACATGGAGGCCCACCTCATATGTGCTTAAATACTTCAGAGTCGTAAGTCAAGCTAGCAAATTATTCAGTAACATATGCTCTATTTTACCCTGAAAATGTGCTGTCAATGTGCCAGAAAAACAAATGTGTCAAGTTTGGTTTTCATATGTTGCAAAGTTGATCAGATATTAGTGAGGATGGAATTTATTTATTATTGTATATGTTTGCATTGGGTGTTCCGCTGGTGGGCTAGCTGTTTTTGCATATATGAAAAAAATGAAGATATACATAACATATAAATTATCATCTGTTCTTCCATAAATTTCATTTTTGTCCCTATTTAGGAATAGCATTCTGTCATCAAAATCAACATTTTCACATAATTTTAATTTTATTGATGGTAATAGCCTAAAGGACTAAAAATGAAATACATTATAATTATAGTCAAAGTGCACAAAACTTGAAAATATGTTCATAAAGAATTAGGTAAAAACAATATTATTTTTCATGTTTTTGAAAGAAATTATTTTTACTAAAATATTCAAAAAATTTCAATTAAAATTAGAAAGCATAATTCAAATTATAAGCAATGAACATTAAACATTTACATCACATTTATTCAAATTTGAATAGTGCATTTAACATTATTAAATATATTTATAAAATTCATTTGCAATTTTGTTGTTCAATTTTCATCCAGTTGCCAGTGCAAAAAAAATGGTCTAGATATGTACAAATAAGAGGCTAATATAAATTGTTTGTTATTGATAAATAATATTCGGCTACTATGAGGAACTATGACGAATACCGCTTTGGCCAGAAATCAAAGAGAGGCAAGAACATGGTTATTTGACCGTACTGGAAATACTACTTTGTTATTGCAGGGATATGTGGCATTTGTGCCATCTGGCCACATGGGTTTGATGAGTTAATTAATTTGTCCTTCTCTTACTAAAGTACTCTGTCTACTCAAATCTCCTCTACACCCCAAAGCAGTGTCTGACTCAGGCTCCAGTTACAGCACAACCTACAAGCTTTTGTGACGTTGAGAGGCAGAGTCCTTTTGGGTGAGCCCTTGGTCATGAGATGTGCAAAAGGAATTCTCTGGGACTTGAATGGTGTTAGTACTGAGTTATAGGTTGCTGTGTGCGTTAGAGGCCAGGTCCTGAGTAACACAGAGGATCCTAGGTGTTTTTTAATAAATTCATATGTTCTGCCTTCATCATAAGCAGGGAGTCTCTTGCTTAGGTCTAAGGATTCTACTTCATTATAAAAAGATCATTTTTATTTTAAAATAATAACATTTGTAAGAAAATGCAAGAATTATTTGTAAGGAAATGTATCATTTACAACTATTTAAATTTACGATAAAAACTTCATTACAACTTAAAGTGGGATATAAGATACACAGTTTTATCAAATTATTTTAGAGCTACTAGACCAAAAAAAAGTTTGAAAATATTGGATAAGAAACTGTATATGTACTAGTTCAATAGTCTTCCCACTTCTCAAATTAACTATACCTGTGTCTCCAATTCTAATACATGACATGAAATATGTGAGTATTTGCTTCATTGAGTTTTTCTTTCCCCCCCGTTTTTGCAAGGATAGTTCATGACCTATGATTTCACCTATTATTTGAGTACCTCTGATCTGATCAACTATGTCCAGGATTTGAGTTGTATACAGGGACCTTTCCAGCATAAAGTGGACATAGGTTGAATTATGGAGCATATTTCTTATATAAGTTATGAACTTTGGATAGGTGTTGTACTGCTATGATCTTCAATTGGGAAGAAACAAATCCTGGGGGCACATGTAAGAAAATGAGTGAGTACTGAGTACTATGCTAGGAAAGGGCCAGGACAAAACTCCTGCTTAGTAGATATTACTGTCTGAGGAGAACGGTATCAACAGCAGAGGAATAAAGTAACTGCGTGAACTCCACATGGTGAAAATGTAAACACTCTCCAGAAACTGTAAACTGTAATTTAGGTCAACTAATTTTCTTTATAGAGCTCTTTCTTATAGACACAAAGCAATGTCTAGGTAGGTGTACAGTTTCTGGGCTCAGTCAACCTGGGATCTCAGTCCAACTTTACTAATAACAACCTGTGTGACCCTGGGCAGGCCATTTAACCAGTCCACGTCTCAACTTCCACATCCACACACCAGGAAAAAATAGTAATCTCCTAACAGGATTGTGAGCATTCAATGAGATAATCATTGTTTGTCACAGAGTAGCGTCTGCTGCATTTAGAAAGCTTAAAAAACAATAACTAGTACAATGAGTGAAATACTTAGAGTCATTTCACTTTATCATGTGTTTTTGAATGTAACATATGAGTTGGTATAATTCTCAGTTAGTCTGCATTAATGGAGAGGAGAGATGTTAATAATATACATATTCAGAAATTGAATAAAGATGCATTAGCTCATCTTTCCATCATTTCTGGAAATGATAATCAATTTTTAAAAATAATTTTTACTTTTGAACTGTTGTACTTTTTAAATAAGCATCTCTTTTATTACAGGCACAGAAAAGCAATAAACATAAAAAGCAATTTATTCCTAAAACCGAAACAGCCCCACACTCATTTGCTAGTACTACCACTAACTCTTCCCATCTCCCATGAATCTTTAGAAATTATGTGCATTTAGAAATGAATGGTGGATTCATTCCAGTTTCATGGTTGCTTAATATTCATATGGATGCCCAATGGAAGAGGAAAACAGTGAGAGATCTGTAAAATACAATCGAGCAATTCTAGCATTTAAATTCCAAGTGAAAAGACATGCATGTTATAGCAAAGTAATTCTAAAAACAACATGAGTTTATTTATTAGCAATAATTTCCAGTGTGCTTTGGTAGAATTATTACTCAATAGTCTTGTTTTAGGATCCAAAGGCAGAGGGAATTAAGAATATTTCAGTCCTGCTAAGTTGTTATTTTAATTTTAGCAAAATGAAAAAATCCCTCATATTTCTAAACCACAGAAGACATCACACACATATGTACTTGTGTACACACATACACTCTAAAAAAGTTTGTAAATGGTACTTTATATTGCATTACTCTTTAAGCTAACGAATCAGCCACTAGCCTTTTTTCAAAAAGAAATTCATACAACTAAGATAAAAAAATTATATTTGAAAATTATAGTTTGAATTTTAGCTACTTTAGAGCCACTATACTCCTCTTTCAGAAACTTAGTTTATAAATTTAGATATTTAATATAGTTATAATCACTCTATGAAAACTTCTTAGTCAAATTATTATATTTCAGATGGATATCACATTCTAATTTCTAGTTAGAAGTCCTTTTTTAAAATAGATGAATAGTTATTCCCATTTAGAAAATGCCTAGAAAGACATGAGAGAGAATTGAATTAAGCTGGCCATGATGTAACACAGTTTATTAAAGTGTTATGTTAGAATTTGGAACAATAAGATATGTCCGTGATCTTTGAACAAAAGGGCGCTTGCTTCAGATGGTGATCCCGAGCTTCTCCTAGGGTACTCCATGCCAAAGCCCCAAGGCTGTGATTTCAGAGCTAAGGGAAGGCAGAGCTCTACATGAATCAGAGTGGCAGAATCCTGACATGGAGGTGAAACCCGGACTGCCTGGGATCAAGTCCTGTGCCCTGTTCCACGTAAGCAGGGTATTTGAACTCTCTACTCCAGGATTCTTACATATAAAGTGAGGGTAACATACCTACCACTTAGCATGTGGTGAGGATGAAGAGTTAATACATGTGCTTGGAATTCAACCTGGTACATAGTCTGCACTGAATTAATGTTATATTGTTATTGTAATAATTTGGCTTTGTTGCTGGTCTTATTTCTATGATCTGGGTTGGGTTTATGTGCATATAATATGTGGAGCTGCATCTGCCTAGGAAGACCCAGGGTCACATCGGTGAGTTCCCGGTTACTAAAATTACACATTTCCCTGCCCAATTACACTCCTTTTATAGATGCCTGAAATTATACATTAGCAGCTTGTTCATACTAGGACCATGGAGATAGAACAGGGTCACAGACAAGCTTGCATGCCCAGGAATTTTGCCAATTTGACAATGTCCTTGGATTGGATAACCGAGGCCATCTGGCAAGTGGCAAATCATCCCGCTAAGTGGACAGACTAGGGGGTGAGGGAACTTGGTCATCTGCAGGTCCTGAGCAACAAGCAACTCACGACAGGAAGGTAAGTTGTGCAGTGGATACAATGACCTAGTCGTGGATACTTAGGGTCAAGGACAGTGGCCCCACCCCTACAGAGCCTGGGAAGGCAAATTCTCTGTTATGAATAATTGAATCAAGGACCAGGCTTTTGTTACAGGTTGTCTATGCACAAATCATATCCTGGTCACACAGAAAAAGCCAATATGCCAGCCTAGCAGAACGACAAAAGTGCTCCATGGCTATTTCCGCACCCTCACATTTCTAATTGTGGCGAACACTGGTTGTTCTGACCACACATCAGCAATATATCACGATAATAGTGCCCAGCTTTCTTTAGGGAACTCATCTCTCTCCACTCTTCTTATGTGCTTTGGTGAAGCTTTCCTCCATTTCCAGGGTTGGAGAAGGTGACCTTAACTGAATTTCTTAGCATATCCCATCCCTCTAGCGGCAGTAATTGACTTAGGATGGACACATTACCCAAGTTAGCTTACGAGAGCCAAGAGGACTTAAACCCAGAACTCCATGCTGTCATGGAGCCAGATGATCCTCTGGTATTGAGTGTGGTGCTGGTATGACCCTGGACCTTCTTGAGACCCTCTCATGGAGGCTGAAGATGGAGTCCACTCAAAAAAGCAGAGATAAGAAATGGATCTGGTTTGGTCCCTGAATCAAGTGTCTCCTGAACACTTTGGTTTGCATGAGCCAAACTGCTATCTTATGTTTAAGTCAATTTGGGAAAAATGTACTGTCATTTGCAACAACAACAAATCTAAGATGACACACAACTTAAAAACTTATTTTTTTACAAAGCTGTCTTCCCCTTGGAACTCTGAGTTCATACAGGGAAAGGCTGTATCTCAGTTATTTTTGCATTAACATGTAATAAGCCTTGTCAAGTAATAGACAGGTAGCAGGTACTCAATATTCATATATTGAATGAGTAAATAAGTGAATGAATGAATAAGCAAACCTAATTGGATGCTATATCACCAAGTATCTAGAAAAAGGTTGTCAAACTATGGCTGTGGATCATATCTGGCCCACTGTCTTTGTATATAAAGTTTTATTGGAATACAGCTATTCCTACTCATTTACATATTATCCATGTTGTTTTTGTGCTACAATGGCAGTGTTAAATAGTTATAATAGAGACTGTATGTCTCGCAAAGCCTAAAATATTTACTGGTTTTTACAGAAAAATATTTGGTGAGCCCTGGGAGATTTTCTATCTGTATCTGTGGATCAGATTAAACTTTAGTCTTAAAATAAATCTAGGTTACATGGATGCTAAGAGCAAGGGGCCAAGCAAGACAGTGTGTTCCCAGTATCTATAACAATATTAAATTTTTGCTGGTAGGGATATCATATTGTTACTTAATATTTCACCTAAAACAAGCTTAATATATTGTTATTTGTTGGTGGTTAATACAAGAGGTGAGGTGAAATGATGGGTGAAGTTACAGGAGTGTGTGCGCTATATTTATATGTGGGGGAGAGGAGTGAAGAGGTGGGGGGTGTCTGCTGCGTGTGTGGGGGCGGGTGGGCATTGGGAGGAACGCTTAAAAGGGGAAAGAACGAAGATAAGGGGTTAAGGTTCCTGGAGACAATCTTTTTCTCTTTTACAACATTGCTTTATAATAACCCATTTATTCACCTACTAAGTTTTAAACATAGTTTGGTTTTGGAGGTGGGACTCCATTCCCTCATGCCCACTGGGATTCTTCATATAGACAAATAAGCAAGAATTCAGAAAACAGCACTTCTAATTAATTAGGTCAATAGACAGCTTGTACTGATAAAATAAAATGGAAGGAATATTTTGTGCCAATTTTATTTTAAAAATATGATAAAATGTGCTCAGAAAAAAGAACACAGTTCTAAAAACAAGTGTTTTCATTTAAAAATTTTAAAACACTCTCAAGAATTCTAGAGATATATATTTATAAAAACCTTTAAAATATTCTGAATATCTTTCCATTTCAAATAATGAAGATCTTACAAAATGAATGGGCTTTGGCATTTTTAGGGTACTAAAGATGAGCAAACAAATGAATAGCAATTATTTAGAAGTCAACATCTACAAAAATCAAAGCCACCTACTTCTATACTGAAAGAGATGCCAAGCATTGTGCTCTTTTGATTTATCAGAGAAATTAAGTTGAAAGCAGTTTTAAGGGCTAATTTTAGTATAAGAGTTTAAATTTATTTAATCTTTCCTTTGCTAGTAAAACATACACAGTATGCTAAATCCATAGCGTTGCTTTTGCTACCAGCATTAGCAAAAGAAAGGTTTGACGTTTCAGCACTGTTTTTTTTCATTTTATGTTAATGTGCCCTTTAATTCTTTCCAATTTTCATTGACAGAAAGATACATTATGTTCTGAGAGAGTGAGAGAGAGAGAGAGAGAGAGAGACTCAGCAAAATCTGAAGTCTCTCTAAAATAATTTCCCAAATTAGCTACTTTAGGAAGAGATGTGAAGGGTACCATGACATCAACTTTCAGCATGATTGCTTTAATAAAAAGCAAATTAAAGTTAATAAAATCTAAGCTTATTGCTTTAATTTTTTCCATGTTTGTTCCATTTTTTATATAACAAAAGTAAAAATTCTTCTTTAGGCTTTACATCATCTCAAGCTGAATGCTTTTGCTTATAAACAAGGAAAAGAACGAACTGCAGGAACTCTTACCTGAAGTAAGTTTTCAGAAAATCTCAATCATTGGTAATACACGTCTAAGCTAAGAGTAAGTAGTAGTAACAATTATAATAGCAAAGTATATAATGGGGGTAGAATACAAAATTTATAAAGAAATCCTAATCAACAGATAATGGAAAAAGGCGATGAAAAATCAGTGGATTTTATTACACAAAGAATCAGAAAAGTCAATTCACTAAATAAGAATTCAAATAACCATAGAACATTTGAGAAGATGCTCATCCTCACCAATAACCAAAAATTGCTAACTGAAGTACCAAGATACCATTTCATATCTTTCAAATTGTAATACTTAATAGCAGTGAATGAGTTTATGGGGAAAGGCAACTCACACACTGGTGGTAAGAGTGTGTGTGTATATATACACACACACACACACACACATGCAGTGCTCAAATGCTTTGGAGAGCATTTGAGTAATTTCTAGTGAAGTTAAAATTGTGCACACTAGACAACCACTCCTAGCTATAAACCCTGGAAACTCTTGGGTGTATGCACACAGGGAGTCCTGGGATGTACATGGCAGCATTGAATATACGAGCACAATATTGGAAAGAAGCAGATGCCCAATGCAGGGGACTAGGAAAATAAAGGGTGAAATATTTACACATGCGAATACTATACAATGGTGTGAAATGAACAAAATTCATATATAAAAATTCATAGATGAAATGGAGAGGTCACCAAAGTGATGTCAAGGTTAAAAAGCAAATTGCATAAAGATATACACTTGTTTGGGAATAGAATAGGGAATAAGAGTTTGAAAGAGTAAATAATATTTATTAGTACTGTCTATTTTATTGAAAATTCTGAAAGAGGGGCGTGGAGGGATTGAGCAAAGAAAAAAGAAAAAACTCACGGACATGGACAACAGAGTGGGGATTGCAGGAAAGCGGGGTGGAGGGAGGTGGAGGAGGGTAAAGGGGGATATGTGGTATTGGAAGGAGACCTGACTTGGGGTAGTGAACACACAGTAGAGTGTACAGAAGAGGATGTGTTGTGGAAGTGTGCACCTGAAACCTGTATAATTTTGTTAACCAGTGTCACCCTAATGAATTCAATAAAAAGGAATAAAATGAAATAAAAATTCTAAAAGGAATGTGACAAATTTTAACTTCTTAAAATTCTGGGTGGTTGATACTTAAGTACCTATTACATTATTTAGATAATTTCCAAAATAAACTGCAGCAAATCTCAAAGGATAATTTAAAGAATTAAAACATATTCTCAAAGAAAAATACAAGTCCTCATTTGAGTCCTATTTGTTTTTAATATTAATTTATTTAAGATGTCTGCTTTTTTGGCCAGATTTCATCATTGTATTGTATTTCCCATTACTCGGGCTATTTACCAAAAACACACATCACTAGGTTCTGCCTCTGAGCTAGTGAATCACATCATCAGGGAATAGCCTGGACAACTGTATCCTCAACAAGGGCCTTGGCAGATTTTGAAATTTAACAAGTTGAAGAAACTTTATTTGATGAAGAGGGTTGATCAGGCCAATAACTAGTTTGAAGCAGTCAGACAGACAACAGTGAGGGAGATATGTCTGTCTGAGCCCCAAAATGGTTACTAAACATGCAGAGCAGAGCGAGCAAACAGCCGGTGTTGGGATGGACCTGTGTTGCTGTACGGCACCGGAGGAGGTTCCGTTACAACAGAGAATGGTAAGTCATGTTCCAGATGGGGGACCCAGAGCCATTCAAAGAAGCTAAATTATGCCTAGAGAGACTCTGTTGAAGGAAAGGAAAAAACTAACATTTCTTAAGGAGTTTCATAAAAACTCTTTTAAAACATGTGCATGTGGAAGTCCCACCTCTCCTGCCCTTACAATGGCTGTGTTTTGGGTGCCTTAGAGAGCTCGAAGGAGGGGCCAACAATGTGAGGGTTTGTCTGTGTACATCAAAATCCCAGGCTGTGCTTGCATGAGGGTTTGGCCCCTGAGTAGTGAAAAAGGGTGTGTAGAGGGCCCATGTAGGGACGGGAATTGGATTCAAATGTGGCATAAAATAATATTAATAAAAACAAGAAATAAATAACTGATATTTCATGTGCCAAGCACTGTGATAGGTGTTTTATGTATTGTTTTTCTATTAAAAGAGCTCATTCTTTGTTCCTGCCACTGAGAGAGCGCTCTGTGGTAAATATACACATCACACCACCCCCGTCTCACATGACATCTTGGCAATGCACACAGCTCCCTGGTATAGCAGAAGAGAGCAAAATCATGAACAAATAAAATGAACATCCCAAATCCAACACTCAAGCTGTGTCTAAAATATCTCTGATGTGCCATTAGCACACAGCTGGGTGACATGCATCAGCGCATGATGCTAGTTCTTACCTAATCACTAACTGAGCCCAGCGCAATGCTCAGTGGAGATACACTTATTAGAAAAATTTTATGTGCACAGACCCCTGTTCATTCAGTCTTCAGATATATGAATTAGATTTTCATCGCAAGATAACAAGTTGATTGTCTTTATTGCTCTTTATTGTTAAAATTTAGTATACAATTTATGAAGTGTGTGCATATCTTTTAGTACTGCTATAAAAATAAAAATAATTCTGAATAACAAGGTGTGGAAATCCTGAAGTACCTTTATGGAAATTAGTTTGGCAACTATGGGCTCAGAGTTAATTTAAGAAGGCTACATCCTTTAAATGTGCGTTTTTGGGTTCGTCTTTTTAGCCAGGCTTTTTTGTTTATTTTTTTTTTGTTTTCCCACATGTTGCTTTGCACTTCTGTGTATTTAAGTGTCCATCCATATCCTCAATTGGGCATTGGTTTGATGAATGTCTTGGGTGTTCGTCACAGAAGCCCAACCTTGCTTCAATATAATATGGTATTTGGCCCAATTTCAGAAGCTCCTTCTTGACCATGTCATGGGTCTGGTTTTCAGTCACAGCCTCATATGATTCATAGTACAAAAGCCCTTCCAACTAGATAAGAAACACTCATAGCAACAGGGTAAGCCAAATGGCAAAGTTTTTATTAATCTTATTCACAATATCTGTATTCTAAAAATCAAGCTTAATTCAATGTATCTTACTGAACTTAAAGGGAATAAAGACTTGAGTGTGATTTTTCTTTATTGAACTCACTTTTTTTATAGACCTATCTAGATTACTAGACCATTAGCCACTGATAAAGAGCAAAGCAGTCCCTAACATTCAAGAGCAAGCCTGGCACTGTCTGCTAGATCTTGTATTGTTGACTTGACCTGGTGCTCACGAGTAGTCTTGGTGTTCTCCAGTCGGACATCAGCAATTCTAGAGAACATCAGCACCAGGCCATTCTGTGACTATGAGGTGTGAAGACAAGAAACAAGACTACTCTGCAATCATACCTAAAAGCAGACAAAATGTGAACATTTCTGTAATCATAAAATTACCAAACATTTCCTTCTTCTGACTAATATGAGTGATTGCTACTTCTTAACCAATCACAACTTTAGTTTCATTAGAGTTTGCTCTCGCTATAGGTAAGATCTATTGACATATCTAACTGTAAAACAGTTCCCACTTTTTGACAAAACCCAAGCAACAGTGAATTCTCACTACCTTAGATTATCCCTAAAATTACCCAGCCAAAGCCCCAATTCTTCAGTAAGTTCTTTCCAGCACTCTCTTCCTGAGCTGCCCCACTGTGTTTCATGCTATGCATTCTCCCTCGTTGCAACAAGCAACACACTCACCTTGTTTGACTACAAGTCTTTTTCTGGGGTCTTTGACGGGATAACATTGAACTAAGACTTTCTACCTTAGTGAGCCAGAGCTTTTAGTTGCAAGGCCTGATAACTTTATTGCCCTCCTGATCTTATCTACACCTAATTCTAGCTGCACCTGAGCCCTACATCATCTCTTAAGTCTGCCATCTTCTTTGATTTGTCTCCAGGCTTACTTTCCCTATGTCCACCTCCTACTGGCTCTTGTCCTAAGACCCTAGACTACCAGCTGCAGTCTCCGTTTCGTTCAATAAACATTATTTTCATGAGTAGTCAAGTTAGACTAAGCAGTTTCTAAATTCTTTCTACACTCTCAAATTGAATGCGTCTCTGAGTCTCATTTAATTGTACTCATAAAGATACATCCACTTATATTTAAACTAATCAAAATAAAGAAAGCCAAATTGTATTTACTCTTTCAAATGGTGAAAAGGGAGCAACCTTTATTAATTTGATTTGGAACTAGGTGGAAAAAAATGATTTTATTATTTAAGTGCAAACTCTCCACTCACAATGATTGAAATTTAATCTATTCTATTTGGCTCATATTCATTTTCACATTTTAATTAATTTAATACTCTTACCTTAAAATTTGATGTTACAGTAAGAATTGCTGTAAAAGAAAGTGAATGTATGTCATGCACGGATGTATGATAAAATTATTGCTCTCAGTAACACATAAACATCGAGTTGGCACTTCTTAGTCATGTAAAAGTGTTCAAACACCCTACAATATCTGGCTACTAGAAAGAACTAAGTTAATTAATGGCATATATATATATATATATATATATATATATATATATATCTTTGAATTTACTTCTATATGACTCAGTGGTAAGTGTTCTTTTGGTTAATTCCTCTCCCTGAGGTTAAGGGCTGTGAATGAATATATGCTTCCAACAAACAGGAAACTGGAACATTCTAAGAATTTCCTTGAAGTCCAAATGATAGAATAACGTTTACAGTTAGGTCTCCTGTTTTCTAATCTACTTCTACTTTTCTAAACCATGTATAGATACTCTGCCATCCTTAAAACTGTATTTTAAGTGTATATGTGTGTGTGTGGGGGGGGTGGTTCCTTCCCATTATGTATTTCTATGGAAAATAGTGTTACTTTTCTGGGAAACCCAGTCTGGTTAAAATACAGAATCAAACCCTGGGCCACAGCCTAGGCAGCCGATATCCGTTTACGAACAGGAGTGAAGGAATTGTTCTGAAGCCCGGGACAAGTTGGTCGTCTCAGCGGCAAAGTTCTGAAGAAAGGTCAGAGGGGCATCTCAACTGATTTAGCATTAAGTTGAAGTATTAAATAGCTCCACATAATTTTTCTCACTTCATCCAGGATATAAATGACAGAAGTTGAGGCACAACAAAAATCCCAATTATGTGTTCTGTGCCCTTTTCTCTAGAATCCTCCAAAGGCCCAACCCAAACGGATGGAAATTAAATCAGGCAGTTAAAAAAAATAGGGCATTTTGATAAGTTTATCCTTGTTTTCAATAACAACTGCCCATTTTCTATTGTTTAAATATTTAAAAAGTAAGAATATTAAACTACACTCCTGGGAAATTAAGCAGATTTGTTGAATGAGATATTGTATACACAGTAGCTTTTCTGCTTTCCTCTAAACTAATTGTTAAATTTTCTGTAACAACATTCTTTTTGAGGTGTGTACAAAAAGTAGAATCAGTAAAAGAGGCAAAAGAAAAAGGAGCAGAAAGAGAGAAGACAACACCGATTCAGGAATAAAATATGGAATATCAGAATAGTAAGAGAATTCTATGAGCAATTCTACACTCATGGTTTTGATGACTTAGATGCAAACAGATCAAGTCTTCAAAAAATGCAAACTGCCACAACTCACTCAGTTTGAAACACATAATTTGGATAACTCCATAACTAACAGGGAAATTGAGTTCATAATTTTAAAATTTCCCATGACAAAGTATTCAGTCCCAGGTGGTTTCTAGGGAGAATTATACTATTATACTACAATCTAAGATGAGAGGTCTCAACAGACACCGGCCCTACGAGTACCTTAATCTTGGGTTTCTAGCCTCCAGAACTGTGAAAAAAAAAAAAAAAATTCTGTTGTTTAAGCCACCCAGCCTGTGCTATTTTGTTATAGCAGCTTAAGCAGATGATACAGATTCTCTTTTTAATTACGTCCTGCAAACAGTCTTAGAAGACAGCGATACTACCTCTTTCTGGAACAAAGAGCGTACGCTTGCTTCCCATTACAAAATCTTTAGGAAGACCTGCACTTTCAGTCAGGTGCAAGTTTTAACTTTTGGCCTTTAATTCTTACTCTGGGTACAATTATATATGCAGCAACTAAAAGAAATATAAACGTGGAGCCGGCCTGCCTCTACAAATTCCTTCTCCCTCTTAATAGTCTCTATCTCAGTCTTACTGAGTTGGTAAATCACATTACTGACTAGGGTAAAATTGTATCTAAAATATGAATAAAAAGGCTCAGTTTATGTTCCAAATGAGATCCTCCTCAAGTAAATAAATATGTATTTTGTTATATAGTTGAACTAGTTGAGCTTTTTCTGCTTTATTTGGGTTCTGGATGTTTGAGCTTGCTAGGTAGTTGGTCCCCGGGTAAGTGAAATACCAACATATTAAAGTTTCTCCATCCGTCTACTAGGGTTCTGGAAACAATCTGGTTCATAAAACAAGTAAACAAAATAGAGGTTAACAGGTATCCCTAGTCATGAAAATGTTTCAAAGATAAATTATATAAATGCAAAATATGTTTTAAAAAATCAGTTACTCGGTGATTCTTTGTATCGCTGTTTTGAAATGATTTATGTACTGTTATAAAGCCAGCCCCTAATAATCATTCTAAAAACCATTTATTCTTTAATGAATTACTGGAAGTAAGTGGAATATAATAGTTTTAGATATAAACCTTTCAAAATTAAAATGATAAACATTTTTTATTAGAGAAAAAGCTCTGAGTTTATCTGAATTTAATGTATTTCAGTCAACAGTCATATTTGCTTGCTACTGAATTTTTATTTCCCAAGTTTTAGATTTCAATGGATGAGCTTAAAGCAAAATAATATCTCCTAGGTATTTCTAGTGAGGGAATTAGAAAATTGTTAGACTTCAGTCTTCAGCTGTAGAACTTCGGAAAGCAAGGACACTGTACACCAAAAACTAGCTTATACAAAGAAGCTTTTGAAAATTTCTGCTAATGACTATTTGATTTCAGAACCATTTACTTCACATCATTTTCTGACTGAAGCTCAGTTTCTTATGTGTGATGTTGTCAGTGGAAAAAGGGACCTTTCATGGGATCTCAAAGATATCATTCCAAGGACCTCCATACGAGAGATCGTGGTGTGACATGGTTTATTCGGGTGGAAATAGAAGTTGGCCCCTGTGGTGTTTCCAGTTTCCCATCTCCCTCTGTCCTGCCATGGAAAAGTCCAACCTCCTCTTCCAGAAGGCCAAACAAAAGCCAGTGTCCCGAGTTTATGCTTCATCTTAAACCAGAGTCCTTCAGAGTGCACACAGTCTGCTGTGGGCCCAGGTAGCTGCTGGACCACGGGTCACGTGCTCCTGGGTGAGAAAGCAGGCAAATGCTTGGGGTGAGCTGCATTATGAAGTTGAACAGGGGGATGGGGAGAGCTTCTTTTTTCCCCCGGGATTATATTAGCTTCGGTTTCAGATGGGCCAGGTGTTTTTTCAAAAGAGCCAATCAATTTTCCAGACTTTTGCAGTCTTTTGATAGGCCCACCCCCTAGTTAGACTGACAGACCTCTTTGGTCAAGCACCTCACCCTGCACCATTTTGATTTCTATTGCACATGTGCCTGCCTGCCCCTGCTCCCTCTAGCAATCCACTACTGGAGGGGAGAAGGGAGGCACGTCACTCTTGATGGATCAGTGCTGTGGTCCCCGGAGTATGAAATGTTGCACCTTCCTGGTGAAGCAAACAGGTTTATGCTCCCCAGTTTATTAAGCTCAATATCTAATTCCCTTTCCTCCTCTTATTGATTATTAAGCAAGTAACAATGGTAACATTGTAACTTGTTTCTAAAGTCATGGTAGGTTGGTATTCTCCTTTAAGAGTCTGAACAGAAATCAATTATTATAATGTTACAGCTGAGATTTGGTACTTGCTTTAATTAGGAAAGGAACTGATGCTTACAAAAGGAAGTGTCTATGCTAACCTCTTTGAAGCTCCATAAATTTAAATCAGTTGTGTTTTAAAAGGAAGCCTCATATTCAAAAACACCCATTTAAAAATTGCAATTTTACCCCTTACTAGCATCGTTGCTCTGCTTTTTTGTTTACTTGATCTCTAAAAGTCTTGGTTTTCCATGTTGTAATGCAGATTATCACAATCTGTGTCACAGGGAAACCACACAGGTTACGGCACTATAAGGTAGAAAGAAGAAGAAAGGTGTGTTATACACAAGGGAATTTAGTAAACATGTTCCAGAATGGTCTGTTCTGCTAGCAATGATTCTGAGGAATTGCTGTTGTCTTCCTGGGCTCTGAACGCTGGCTGGTTAGACACAGTTGACACTTACATGGTTTCTGTGGTAACAACAGTAAACCTCACCAAGCCATTCACTTATTCCATGTGTTTCCTGGCATCCTTGTCTCCTGGCAGGGCCTCGTGATTAGTTCTGGCCAATTAGTTCTGAGAGTGTTAGTTGGGTGATTTGTGTGACTTCGGGGGCTGAAGCAGTGTAAAAAACCGTTACAGATCCAAGACTCTCCAGTTCCTCATTGCTGAGATGCTACAGTACACTATGGAGGAGACTCCATTGGCTGAGTCCCTGCCACAATGTGGAGTAAAGCCCCCGCCAAACTGTAATGAATATGTAGTATAAGCAAGATAAAAAACGTTTGTTTTCTTAATCCTTTGGGATTACGGGTTTAATTTACTATCATGGCGTAAAATTTAGAGTGGCCACATTTTCAAACATGTTTTCCTGCGTGGATTGTTACATTTAATTAATGCATTTTTGTTAAGACACAGAATGAAGCGCACTGGGATTTCCAGATTAACAAAATTATGGAATAGTTACTGACTTTTATCCTGTATATAGCTTTCACATGCATTAACAAGCTCAAGATCAAAGATAATGAGGAACAAGATCAGTAAAGCCTATGAGCACAGCAATGAAATAGACACACGAACACCAAAAAGACAGGCTGATTGCTAAAACTGATGATTATATTTTAAGCATAGGTTTTGTAAACTATCTAATTCACTACTTATCTTCAGATGAAATTCTGGATTCCAGTGACGATGAACTCATCGGAAGACACATCTAAGAAAAGCATATTGAACAGTAAGTAGACTTGACCTTCAATTTTAAGTAGTTAAAATCCTTTTCATGTATGCAAAAAACGACCTCAAAATATACATCATATTCATAAGATAAAATTTCCATTAATATCTAAAGAAGGCTTCAAAGCAGTCCATAAACATTAATCAACTGAGCATCAGAACATGCCTGTGAAGTAGGAAAGGCCTATTTGTCTCCATATTTTAGGCCAGGAAAAGGCCGTGGATAGTAACTGATTTATCTGAAGATAATTAATTTGAACAGGCATTAGATTTCCAGAGCTCAGTCCCCCTGGGGTTGTAGACAGAGACTTGAAATGCCTGTATCACAGAAGAGTGCTGACCACTTCAGAGAAACCTGATCTCACGTCCATTTCTGGACGTGTGATCCTGGAAAGTTTGCTTCCGTGTAAATGGGAATAACCGTATCTCAAAAGGGAATAAAAGAGTTAGGGGCAGTGTAGGCAAAGCATTTCACATAGTGACTGACCCATTGTAGTCATGTAAATGGAGTATTTTATTCTTTACTTATTTACTGTTTATTCCATTAAGAGAGGTAATGAGTTCATTTCTGCAGGGGTAAAAAATCAAAACTGATGTTGTCATTATAGGCATCAGGTAATCCTCAACTAATACTGAGTGTACATGTGAACTACTTATTAAATAAGTTGTATTACTTTAGTGTCCACCAGGTTTTACCATTCTTCTCATATGTGACCCAGAGTCTCTGAACTAAAAGAAATCACTTCCAATTTTCTGAGGACTAAGAGAAACTCCCTATTTGGAAGCAACAATCTATTTGCAAGATGCTTTAAAAATTGTCACCACAAATATCTTTGTACAATTCTCCCTTTGTTTAAAAACACAAATTATGGGCTCAAGATTCCCATGTAATGAATCCTCAAAAGTCCAATTCTGTGTTTGCTAGATTGCACTTTTAGAGATACAGGCTAAATAACTCTCATTCATGAAGTTACTTTTCAGGACTGTTTAGTTTAGACACAATGGTGGGATGTGGAAGGAAAAAAAACACTTTTTTTTTTTTTGACAGAAGCCATCTACTTTAAGTAATGATATATTAGGTAAAAAATCAGTGACATATTATTTCAAGCTCTACGTTGTTTGAAAACTATATATATTGCAATTACATTGTACTTTTTATTTGAAGGTAAAATTTTTATTTCTTGTTTGTGTGGGATTCTTCCTGCCTCTATTTGTTGTCTATTGTCCCTATGCCTGTTCTTATGAAAACTTGCTTTAATTTTTTTTCTTATGGACATTACAACAGAGGTCAGATTTGAATGCTCTTTAACATAATATTCTGCATAAGAGAAAGATCACCAGGTTATGTTAATTCCTAAAGAAAAGTTGTAATTTAAGTCTCTTACATCCACGTCCTCCGTGGCATCCTGTCTAATGTCACACCCTCTTTGGCTGACCTCAGACACTTCCTTCCAAAACATTATAATTCTGCGATATACTCTTTACTTTTTTAATAAATAGAAAGCAACGCTCTTGCCAAACAGTACAGACAATGCGGTGGCTGTGAAATCTGCAGAGCTCAGGGCACCCCAAAGGTCATCTATTCAGACACTTATTTTGCACACAATGAATTTGAGACACAGACTATAACTAACTATATTCAAAGTCCAGCAGCCAATGAATGCAAAGCTGAGATTTGAACTATCTTTACTTTTGGAGAAAGAAACAAAAAAAGCATTTATCCTACAGCCATTTTTTTTAATTAATAGGACTGTATATCACTGGATAGCTTTTGTTGGTTGGAGTGATTTTTCAACAAAATGGTGGCATAGGAATTCTACCCCTCATTTCACCCCACCCTGCACCCCAGAAACACTGATTTGAACAACTGTCTGCACATGAAAACACCTTCACAAGAGCCAAGAATTCCCGGTGAAAAACTGTAGTACCTGTATGAAACACAGAAACAAGAAAGGATATGCTGATGAGGGTAGAAAAGATATACTCACGTTACCCCCTTGTTTCTCCTCCCCCAAGCCTGGGCAGCCCGGTGCCTTTCCCGCGGGAGAGGGACGGACAGGAAAGGGAGCGCCTGACTTTACGAAGGACCCCCAGACCAGGCCAGTCCCAGCGCCAGGCCGACTCCCGCAGCTCTCTGTGGCCCTCTGTGGCCCTCTGTGAGCTCCCACAGCCCAGACCCCTGCTCCACCTGGTGTGGGCTCCATCGACACCAGTGGTGCCTATTGGGGGGCCTCAGGCCACCAGACGCCCCAACCCAGACCCTTATTCACTCCAACACCTGCTTGCTTCAGCAGCCCAGGCAGCATCCATGACAGGACAACCGGGAAAAATATGGGATATGTGTGTGTGTGTACCGGAATACTATTTAGCCATAAAAAGAAGGAAATTGTAACTTATGTAACAACATAAATGAACCTTCAGGGCATCCTGCTGAGCGAAGTAAGTCAGAGAAAGAAAAATACTATGTTTTTACTTACATGCATCATTTAAAAAGCTGCAATAGTAACCAGACAGCCTGGGGTCCATCCACTTACTGCCTTATACCAGCATAACACAAAGATTAATGGGGAAGGAAATAGGTTTTAATTAGCAGGGTACCCAATTTGAGGGGCCTGGGAGCATTCCTGCTCTGAATGGCCTCGTCCTCAAAGCACAGAACACCGGCCACCCCCAGGACCAGAATCAGCATCCAGACACCTCACCCCATCTTATGTCCTTTTGGAACCCCAAGATGGCCATCACACGAACAAGGTGTCTCCATCCTCAGGCTCGCTCTATCGCTGATGCATACCTGTGGGTTTTGGCATCGTTGAGGCCTCGCACAGCTCTCTCTCTCCTGCTGTCTGGGGTGTGCTGCCAGATCTCTTTAGATGGTCATACAGGGGAAGCTCCATCCATGGAGCCCTGGCGCCTGAGGTTGCCTGTGCCCCTGGGGCCAAGGAACATTCCCAGGCTCACACCTTCCAGTGCTGCTCCCAGCCTGGGTGTGCTGTTTTCACGGTAAAAGAGTGGAAGCAGCCCAGGACTTGTGTGGTGTGTTGCACAGAATCTGAAGGGCTGGAGCTTGGCAAGGTATGCATCTCAGCATGGGACTCTGCCTCCCAGAGCTGCCTTTGGACCAGGTAAGGCCTAAGCCCCCAGTGGCCAAGCTGGTGGGGCAAAGCAAGAGAGAGCAGTAGAATTCTGGCTGCTTTCTGTTTTAAAGCCTCCTTCCCAAATCCCTCATGCTGTGGTAGTGTCCAGTTTGTCATCCAGTGCGGGCCATATCAGACACATTTGTCTTTGCCCCTCTGCCAGCTACCATGTTTTATAAGGTGGCACAGTCTCCAGTCACATGTAGGAGCAACTGTTCTCAGCTGCGAGGGGGGTGTCCGGCCCCCACAGCTCACAACAGGTGCTGTGCACGCTGTGTACCAGCTTAGTTGATTGTTTACAGTACGCTGAGACAGTAGCCTTCTCCGGCAACAGCTTCCTGCTAGGAAGACCTGGGCTGCTTGGTTGTCATGGCAACGCATGCTGGCTTCTGTGTAGTTGCCTTTGTTTACAGTTGCCTCAGGGCCATCACCCTTCCCTGGCAGCTCCTCCCTTCTGAGAAGGTAGACTCTTCAGTCTGCTACCTCGGCAGCTCTCCCCAACCCCTGCCTTCTCTTGGTGGGACAGGAGCAGCCCCTTGTGCTGGATTGTGGTTCCCCGACTTGGAAGCTACCCTTGCAACCTTGTCAGATCCCATGTTACAAACGCACAGAAACAGAGTAGAGCGGTGTTTTTTAGGGGATGGAGGTGGGGAAAATGGAAGGATGGTGATCAAAGTTCTGGGAATCTAACATATAGTATAGTGATTATAATTAAAATATATTATGTGCTTTAAGCTCGTTAAGAAAATAGATTTTAAAAGTTAAAACCACACAAAAAAAGGTAATAATTATATGATGGGATGAAGGTGCTAACTACTCTTATTGTGGTACTCGTTTTGCATATATGTGTGTGACAAATCATCCCACCCTACACCTAAGCTTGCATATGTTATATATGAATGATATAAAGCTCGGAGAAATAAGAGAAAGATTTGGTTGGTTGAGACTGATCATTAAGCATTCAAATGCCTTGAAGACACAATAAATATGATGCCCAGGGTCTCCCTCACATTTAGCATACTCTGCCTGACATGCAGATCTTGGTAAAGAATACTAATGAATGTAGATGGTAAATGTGGCATAACCTTAAGTAACCTCATTTAGCATGCAGGAAAACACCTTACCTTGTACACTTTCAGTTGAACATGGCAAGAAATTAATGCATTGCACCAACTCAACAGTAGTGGCTTATCCAATACAGTAAGGGTCAAACTGATGACAAAAAGAGTCATAATTTGCTTTACGTAAAAATTGGTGTGCAATTAGCCAAGTACAGAAAGAGCATCTTGTTCAACCAACAGATCCCATTTTCCTATTTCCTAAGGAAAACTGCTCAAATAACCAAAATTTTCTTAAGACTGGACGAGTCTTGCAGAAAGATTTTGCATTTAACATTTGGCAAATTTTATGAGACACTAAGTTGCAGAGAAATCCTTAAGTTACTCCTCAGATCTCAGTGCCGCTGGCAATTCTAATCTTTTGATAATGCAAAGCCAAACTGTCAAAGTAGAATTCTGAACGTTTGGAAATGTTCCTGATAGGAGACAATCTTACTTATAAGTAGAACTAAATCTCGATTTATAACAGATGTTTTACTTTTATAATAGGTTGCAAAAACCAACCTCTCGGTTTATATTTTAAAATATTTGAAAACCCCTCTCCCTCATAAAATATTTCCCAATATTAAACCAAAAATCAGTTATTCATTAGAGATAGAGCAAGCTACATGAACAGATTAGCGGGTAGTGGTGGAAGGCTTTATTTAAATCTGATAGTGTACTGTTGTTGATAGGGAACTCAAGAGTGAAAGATTTTAGCCTTAGTTGATGGGCTTAAGTGATTAAAGCTGTAACTCAGGAATTAAAGATTCCACCCTTAGTCGATAAGCTTAAGTGATTAATGGAAAAATGGTCAATTCCACTGACTAAATGGTCAGATATTGCATGTTTTAAAAATTCTTGCCACAGTCCTGTTGAAAATCACTGCTTTAGACTGAGCTCCAGGACATGTGACTTTTTGTTTGTTTGTTTCTTCTATGGCACAAGATCCTTATTTTGGTCACTTAGTAATGATATGTTTTTTGCTCTGAGCCTCAGTTCCAAAATCTGGGTCCCCAACTCAATTTTAGCACTCCCTGAAGCAGCTATATTGTCTCCCTGCCATTTACCTGCTCTTGAACCTAATTCTGGCTTCCCGTCTCAGGAAGGGTCTGCACAGACACATAGGCATGTGTGATGATTTGGTCCGTGTACCACGCTTCCAGTTGTGTTTCTCCGCAGGTCAATCAGTAGTTGTCTCCTGGTGATACACTGCCGTAACATTTTGGCAGGGGGAGGTTTCAGGTAGGTGAACCATTGGTTTTCGGCAACGAAATCTGTGGTAGAAAGCCAGTAATACATTACTCTCTTTTTATTATTTTCATGAAGGATTATCCCTCCAGAGGATGTGGTTAAAAAATAATTACAGTGTAGGTCACCTGTATCTAAGAGATACGTTCATTATTAGTATGTGCTGAAATGCGAAAAAAAAATTTAAGCACTGCAAATTTGCATCATTGGGTGTTGGGGTTGTTTCCAGTGATTTTTTTTATGTTATGCAAGCATTGTTTTTAACATCCTCTTACATAGCTTCGCATGCCATACATGAGAGCTGCTCTAGGGTGTATATTTGGAAATAAAATGCATGGGTTATGGAGCAGGCTCATGTCTAACTTCAGTAAATTAGTGGCAGGTGAGTTTGTCAAAGTGACTGTACGAATTTGTAGACTCACGGGCTGTTTACACACACTCCTGTTGCGACACAGCTTCACCAACACTTGGCAAGGTAAGACTGTTATTTTGGATAATATATGGGTGTGAAAATGGTATTTTGTGACTTATTTCTGAATACTAATGATATTGAGTATCTTTGAAAATGGGTAGAGCTATTTGAGTTTTACCCTTTTGTGAAATGTCTGTTTATATCTTTTGCTCATCTTTTCTGTGAGATGTCTTAACTGCTTTTCTGTTCTTTATATGTTCTTGATATGCAAATATCTTCTTCCAGTTTGGGGCTTGTCTTTTCATTTTCATTATGATGTCTTTTGATCAACAGAAATTTCAACTTAGTTAGAAAAATTAATCACACTTTTAAAAAATGATTGTAATATTTGTGTCCCAAGAAAGCACTTTCTTCTGCAAGGTGATGAATTCTTTCTTCAATTTTTATTAAAGTTTTGAATTTTTGGCTTTCCTATTTAAATTGTGAACCCATCAATAATTGACCTTTGTGCATGGTATAAGGCAATTATTTTCCCCCTTACCATTTACTGAATATAACTGTTTTCCCCCAATGTGCAGTTAATCACTGTCATATTAGGATATTACACGAGTTGATCTGTGTTTCTGCTTTCTATTCAACTGCATTAATCTGCTCAGCTCTGTAACAATGACACATTTTAAATACTAAAGTTTTAAAATAAATCTTGGTATTTTTAAGCCTCGCAAAGAGTTAATTTGAGGAATGTCTTAGTGAATTTTGAATTTTTTAATATATTTTATTAATTATGTCATTACAGTTGTCCCATTCCCCCCCTTCATTCCCCTCCACCCTGCACACACCCTCCCACCCACATTTTCACCCTTTAGTTCATGTCCACGTGTCATAAGTTCTTTAGCTTCTACATTTCCCACACTATTCTTGCACTTCCCCTGTCTATTTTCTATCCACCATCAATGCTACTTATTCTCTGTAACTTTTCCCCCTCTCTCCTCCTCCCACTCCCCTGTTGCTAATCCTCCATGTGATCTCCATTTCTGTGGTTCTGTTCCTGTTCTAGCTGTTTGCTTAGTTTGCTTTTGTTTTAGGTGTGGTTGTTAATATCTGTGAGTTTGCTGTCTTTTTACTGTTCATATTTTTTATCTTCTTTTTCTTAGATAAGTCCCTTTAACATTTCAAATAGTAAGGCCTTGGTGATGATGAACTCCTTTAACACGACTTTATCTGAGAAGCACTTTATCTGCCCTTCTATTCTAAATGACAGCTTCGCTGGGTAGAGCAATCTTGGATGTAGGTCCTTGACTTTCATGACTTGGAATACTTCTTTCCAGCCCCTGCTTGCCTGGAAGGTCTCTTTTGAGAAATCAGCTGACAGTCTGGTGGGAACTCCTTTGTAGGTGACTGTGCCCTTAGCCCTTGCTGCTTCTAGAATTCTCTCCTTCATTTGAATCTTGGCTAATGTAATTATGATGTGCCTTGGTGTGTTCCTCCTTGGGTCCAGCTTCTTTGGGACTCTCCGAGCTTCCTGGACTTCTTGGAAGTCTATTTCCTTTGCCAGATTGGGGAAGTTCTCCTTTATTATTTGTTCCAATATGTTTTCTGCTTGCTCTTCCTCTTCCCCTTCTGGTACCCCTATAATTCAGTTGTTGGGATGTTTAAAGATGCCCTGGAGGTTCCTAAGCCTCTCCTCATTTTTTTGAATTCTTGTTTCTTCCTTCTTTTCTGTTTGGTTGTTTATTTCTTCTTTCTGGTTCATACCATTGATTTGAGTCCCAGTTTTCCTCCCATCACTACTGGTTCCCTGTGCATTTTCCTTCATTTCACTTATTGTAGCCTTCATTTGTTCATCTAATTTGTGACCAAAATCAACCAATTCTGTGAGCTTCCTAATCACCAGTGCTTTGAACTGTGTATCTGATAGGCTGGCTACCTCTTGGTCACTTGGATAAATTAGCTCTGGGGCCCTGATCTGTTCTCCTGTTTGAGCCATCCTTGTGGTTTTGTTGTTGTTGTTGTTGTTGTTGTTGTTGTTGTTTGTTTGTTTTGTCTGGATGCGGCTATTACATAGTGAAGGGCGGAACCTTAGGCATTCACCAGGGCGGGGCAACCCAGTTGCTGGGTTGTGATGCTGGATGTGGGGGCGGGGTCTGAGAGAGAGCAATGGTGCTTGCTACGCTCTCTCTCAAATTCCAGTCCCTTCCACCGCTTTCCCCAAGCTAATTGGGCCCTTCTGGTGCTGATTTCCATGTGGGTGGGCTTGTGTATATTCTAGGACCCCACAGGTCTCTCGAATGAACTCTCCTGTGAGGCAGGGATTCTATCCTGGCACCCCAATCCCCACAGGTGTTCTCAATCAGTGCTTTTTAGGCTTTATTTCCTGGCACCGGGGCCCTGCATTTCACAGTCTGTCTTGCTGCCTGTTTTCGTCTGGTTTATCTGTGCTCGAATGTGTGACTGCAGTCAGCTGCCTCATGCACCTCCCTGGGTCTGCTCATTGCCTCCCTGTGCCTGGTAACCACTGCCTGTGCACCTGGGGTGTGCCTACCACCGCCTGCATGTCCAGGACCACTAGCCACTGCTCTTTCCTGCTGCGATCCCTCTCTGCTGGCCACTGACTCCGCCCCTCTTACTGGTCTGGGTGAGTCGTCGTCAGACTTCCGTACAATTCAATTTTCTATCTGTTCTGGCTGTTTTTTGGTTCTTATTTTTTTGTCCTTAATTTTGGTTGTGAGAGGAGGCACATTGTGTCCTCCTACACCTCTATCTTGGCTGGAAGTCTGAATTTTGGATCTTTGTTCTCCTGATGCATTTTGGAATCTACTTATCAGGTCTATCTTAATATATTTTTATTTATATAAGCTCTTTTTGGCTCCCTTTCAGACCTCTTCAGTCATATTTGATTATCTCTTATTCTTAATTCATACTTAGGATTTCTTCTTTTATGTCTTTAAATATATTAACCATATTTCTATTTTTGGTTGATTCCAGTATATAAAGTCACTCTAGATCTAGTTCTCGGTTTCCACAGATTCATGTTCACATTCATTTCTCCTCACCATGGGTTGCAGACGTACATCCAGGGTGGACCACAGCCTTGCCACAGCACCAAGTTGGGGAAATAAGAAGACCTGACTCTCTATGACTTCTTAGCTCCTGGCTAGGATTTTTAATGTATTTTCTAGGTTTTGTTTTGGATATTTGGTCATTCTTTGTTCAAACTTCTACATGCCACTAAAATTTCTAAATTATATGCTATCAGATATTTGGATTTTCTTTCTCTTCTTTATTGTGAAATAGTACAGAGTAGTGGTTAAGACTCTAGACTCTATTATTATACTGTCTGAATTCAAATCTGGACTTTACCAATTACCAGCTCTGGGAAGTAAAATTTACCTATATGAACCTGTTTCTCACATTATGTTAGTGTACAGTTTGTTGAGGAGTATTTTGGGCTAAAGATAGTATTGAATGAGTCAATGCATGTGAAGCATAGTGAATGCATGTAAAGAATTCATGGTGCTTTGTACATAGAAACAACTGCATAAACATTGTTTATCATCAGTTCTTTTGTTCCTCTTCTTTGGTATAGTAGCTATTAATAAGAGTGTAGATTGACTGACAAGAGTTTAATGTCTTTGGGATTACTGGTACCTGTAACCTACTCGGCAAGTAAAGATGAAGCATTGTTGGGGGAAAGGTTCAGGATCCATAGTGCAAAGGAGGGCCGCTTGCTGGCATCTGAGACACACAGGTGGGTTCCGTGGCTGCCTGAGGGTAGTCCTGCCCACGGGAGGATGTTCTTCTGCCTTCCCAGGAGGTCTGAGGTGTCAGGGCAGTGGGAATGCAGCAGAAGCAGAGAACCATTAGACTCTCTAGAAAATATACATTGTTATGGTGATTTCTATTGTTTTACTCTTTAATTAAATCTTAAAAGAGCAATCATCCTATCTTTTCCTCATTTATTTCTAAAGAGATACATTCACTCCAAGCATTTCCAGTGATAGGTCCAGATAGAGGTCTTCCAGAAACGTGAGCACAATGATAGACTCTAGTCTTAGGTTATTTTGTTTAGAAGATTGGGAGACATAGTTTATGTAATTTAATATGATAATTAATGTCTATATTTTTTTTCTTAGCTTAAATGTAAACATTTTAGATGAAGTTAAACTTGAAAATGTAGTTAAAAAAACCCAAACACTTTTGTTTCTAAGAGTGTCTTTCTCCTAATAGCCACTTCTTTTGATTCTCTAGGAACTACTTGGCTTGTCACTACTCATTTCCTCTGGTGTTTGAAACTGAGGCCCTCACTAAAGCAAAAAGGATTGTAGCTCCCTCTTTCTTTCAGCGCTCAGCTCAAGTGGTAATTTTCTTGGGGATTATCATATACTATCACTGTTAAAATATTTATTAACACATTGATCCAGGCCTCTCAGTATAAAATCATTCTGAATCTACTAATTAGTCAAGGTGAGACATTTAGCACATTAAATTACTTTTACTTAGTTTTATCACTATTGACGGCTCAGCTTCTTATACCCGAACAATTTTTAAATCCTTTAAAAAATATCTCTGCAGTGCCTTAAGAATCTACTTACATTTTCTGACTTTGCACTTCATTTGTTCTATTTCTAGTTCCTTGAGGTATAAAGGTAGGTCATTTATTTGAGAGTTTTATTGTTTCTTGAGGTTTAAATATCTGATGTTTAAGCTTACTGTCCTGATTTGTTTAACTTACCCATATTGTACACATTGTAAAGAGACTTGGCAAATGGAATTTTCTAATGATGTTTTGTTTGTGAAAACAGCACTAGAGAAGACTAATTTTGGAGTCATAAATTGCCCAAATAGTGTGTGCCAGGATCAACTCCTCACTCCCCTCTTCCAATACTTGTACTGGTTGGGTTGTGCTAATTTATTTCCATCCCCCGGTTAAAGGGAAAGCTCTTTTTAGTTCAACCAAGAGAATGGCTTGGAGATTTATGTCTGAATCTGGTTTCTATTTCAAGGTATCTGAAACCTAGTAATGAAGAGATGACATCCTGGAACTTGCTTCTCTTTTAAAAGCTATTCTTAGATTTGAAAAAAGACAGACATAAGTGACTTTTAAATGAATACTATCTTTTAAATGATTCTTCAAAGTACATTTATTAACAATTATAGGAGAACTTAACATTCCTTGAAACATATGTTTTATTAAATGATGACTAAGTATATTATTCTTTACTCAGATAAATATTTGTATTATGGGTTAACCTAGAGATTGAGAAAAGGGTTGCATGAGAAAGCAGACTGGCAATCGGAAACGGAAATTTATGAGGGTGATTTTAAGATGCATAACAATCACAGTGTTTTCCAGTGGCCTCCCTGGGTTGTTGCTTACAATTTTCACTCGATACCTAGGTAGTGATTTTTCCAAGGTTGACCCTGTTTGTCCAGCATCAGTTCGGTCCCTCACTCAGGTCTACGACAGCCTACCCAGGGTCTTACCTACACCAAGAGGATGCCATTATAATTACTTTCCTCAGGTACTCCAATGTGAAAAAGTGGTGTATTTGGATAAAGACTGTAATCTGCAGTTAAAGAATATATTTTATTTCACAATACTGTACACATGTTTATGTACACTTACCTATTGCAACTGAAATACAATGTCAGGAAATAATGCACGTTTCTAGTATTTAAAACTTTCTAAACATTTCTATTTTGTTTTAGAAAAATGCTAGTTGGACACACAAAATTAACAATCCACAGTTCAAAAGATGCTATTCTAAATGATGTCTACCTAGAAGGAAAATACACATTTAAGTACTAAATTTAATTTTTTTATTTTGGACTTATAGTTGACAAATAATATTATATTACTTTCAGGTATACAATGTAGTGATTAGATATTTACATAACTTACAAAGTAATCACCTTGATGCCAGTAATTCTAGTATCCATCTGACACCAAATGAGGAGGGACCCTCCCCAAAATGGAATAGTCTTCTGGAGGGCAGACTGCTTGTTGTACAGGCTTCCCCCACCAGGTGAGTGTTCTAGAAACCCATCTGTGTCAGTGTACCAGCTGGTGGTGTTGTGAGAAGCTGTGTTCAGCTCCAGTGAATGTTTTTTGAAGACTTTCAACATGTTCACCCATTTCATGATGTGTGACTTTTGAGCACACCTGCCCACATTGCACTGAGTGTTCGGCAGTTTTTGACCAAAAATTGCATGACTGCCATACCCCACCCTCCCTATTCACTTGGTGTCAGCCAAGAGACTTTTTTTCTGTGTGCCTAGATGAAAAAAGTCCTCAAAGGGAAACGTTTGCCAATGTGGAAGTGACGAAACAAGAAATGGCAGAAGCATTAAAAAGCATCAAAGTCAACAAGTACAAAACCTGTTTTGAGCAGTGGAAAAAATGTCTTGATAGGTATATTGCATCAAATGGAGAGTACTTTGAAGGTGACCAAAGTTTAAACATGTAAGAATAAATACAAAACTTTTCATAAATAAATTCTCTTTTTTTTGAGTCCACCTCACAGTTATTATATTATTGACTATATTCCCTATACTATACTTTACATCCTCATGACTTTGATTTAAATTCTGATTTGTTTTCCCTCTCTTTTAAAAAAGATTTTATTTATCTATTTTTAGAGAGAGGGAAAGGAAGAGAGAAAGAGAGGGAGAGAAACATCCATGTGAGAGACAAATATCAATTGATTGCTTCTCATACACACCCTGACTGACCAATGGGGAATTGAACCTGCAACCTAGGCATGTGCCCTGACCAGGAACAGAACAGGCAACCTTTTGCTTTGTGGAAAGACACCCAACCAATTGAGCCACACTGGTCCGGGCTGTCTTCCCTCTATTAACTATAAATTATATTATTGCCAATTAGATCAGTATTACCACACTAAGGTGATAAAACTCATCCCAAAACAAAGAGCACTCATTTTCATTTCTGTTATGCTCTGTGAAATAAAATCACCTGTTGACTTAATACGTTCTTTCTAGACCTCTCAGGTTTGGACTAGCATTTTGTAGGTTGTGAGCAAAGTACCTCATGGGTCTCTTTCTAGTTGGGAAAAAATATATTTACCCAACATTTACAATTTACTCATTGCTTTGTAAGCCTCATGTGAAAAGTTTGTGATGCTCAGCTATAAGGTACACAAAGAGAAAAAGAAGTCTACGGAGGAAAATTCATAAAAAGATAAACTCCTTACATTTAAGTTGTATGTATCAGTTTTCTTGGTTATAATGAAGAACATACAAATCCATTTCTTGTAGTGTTTCTGAAAGAGAAATTGCTGATGATTTGACAACACTGCAGGCTATCACCAGTCAGCCAGTCAGAATGAAACAGTTATTGGTTGTTTCATCAAAATTTTGCTTTTAGATGAGGTGAAATTGACCCTTGGGATGGGAAGTTCTCACAGTGGAGTCACGGGGTTGGAGAAAAGAGCAAAAGGCCATTGTACAATTGCCCATCTTGTGGCTCATCTAACTACTCCTAGAATTTAAGGCATGGGTTTCTCTCTAATTTTTCTCCTTTAGTTTTAACATTTTCAGCAAAAAAAAAAAAGAAAAAAGAAAAAAAAAGAAAAAGGACTATGTATTTCTTTCTTTGATTGGCTTATTTTACCTAACAGAGTTCCCCTGGTCCATCCATACAGTTGCAAAGGGTATTTTTTCCTTTTTTATGGCTGACTAGCATTCCATTGTGTAAAAGTCCCATAGTTGTTTTATTCACTTATTTACTGATGGACACTTGGGCTGCCTCCATATCTGGTGATTGTAAATAATGCAATGAACATAGGTGTGCATATGTTCTTTCACACTAGTGTTTTGGGTCCCTTCAGATATATTCCCAGAAGTAGGATAGCTGATCAAAAGGCAGATCCATTTTTTATTTTTTGAAGCATCTCCATAATGCTTTCCATAATGGCTGTACCAGTCTGCAGTCCCACCAGCAGTGTGAAAAGGTGCCCCTTTTTCCATGTCTTCACCAGCACTTACTGTTTGTTGATTTATTGATGATAGTCATTCTGACAGGTATGAGGTGACATCTTATTGTGGCTTTAACTTGCATTTCTCTGATGATTAGTGGCATTTGGCAGTCATACATACGATCTAGCGAACAAACTGAACTTGCAAGGCAAATGGGGACTCATAGATGGAGAGCGGATGGCAGCTAGTGGGAGGAGGCTAGGGGGTGGAGGGATTGGGCAAAAAGGAGAAAGGACTCATGGACAAGGACAACAGCGTGGTGATTGCTGGAGGGTATAAAGGGATTAAATGGTAATGGAAAAATACAATAAAGATTAAATTTTTTTAAAAAGCGGATTTAAATGCCTGAGCTGTGAAAAGCTTCAAACCAAGGTGGTACTAGGTAGGTTCCCACAGCAGCACAGCCCGTGCACTGTTCTAGATGGAAACCAGTGGATGAAAGGATGGAAAATTTACCCTTGACCAGACGTGAGAATTGAAAGAAGTGATGCCACATGGACTCTTGAACTGCACTAGCCCCCAATAATAACCACGATCAGCCAGCCCTCCAGGAGTTGTACCTAGGACCAGTTTGCCTGAAGGAATTCAATGTTGAGAGTGTGGAAATAAAAATAAGAAGAAGAATGTTTAAATTTTAATGAGATAGCTTGCAAATGATGGACAGTGTTTAGTTAGGAACCAGAATACCCAGGATTTTTGTAGGATATTTACACAAAGATTTTTTTTGTGGACTTTCTTCAAACATGCCATTTAAGGTTGATATAATTTATATTGACATTCTCATTCAGTTCAGCTTTTGCCTATGGGATAACTATATCATGCAGTATATGATATACAGCGAATTTCCCTTCCACTATAATGGAAGTTTTCAGAGTTTCAGATGTGACTCAAAATTTATACATTTTCAAGAATATAGGAACTTTGAATGTTATAGTTTTCTAAAGCTTGTCATAAAACAGAACGTCCTTTCTTATAAATGAGAAAACAATGCAAACATGAAAAAAATACTAATCACTTCTGATGCATTGCAAAGTTTTTGACTGATTGAAATAAATAGCACAAAGCCCAGCCTCTTTACCTGGAGCTTCTGCCACAGACTTCTCCTCATGCTCACTCTGCGGTGCAGCTCAGTCTGGATGCCACAGAGCTATCTGTTTCAGTTGTAAGCCCAGAGAATTCCACATGACTGCCACTCATAACCACCATTTCAGTAGTACCCCTCTCCTATATTTTGTTCTCCCCCATACTCTCCACCTCCTTAATCTAACTTCTCACTATTCACTCCCTCCTCCACCAAACCCTTCAGTTCTAATTTCTAGAACCCCTATTCCACACCGGACATGGTACTCTAGTTGCTAAACTTTTTTCAACTTTTTTCAGGCAGTACTAGTCAGTTCCCAGCAGATTGTAAATCTATTCTCTGTACCTTTTCCCCCTCTCTCCTCCTCCCACTCCCCTGTTGTTAATCCTCCATGTGATCTCCGTTTCTATGTTTCCATTCCTATTCCTATTCTAGTTGTTTGCTTAGTTTGCTTTTGTTTTAGGTGTGGTTGTTAATATCTGTGAGTTTGCTGTCTTTTTACTGTTCATATTTTTTATCTTCTTTTTCTTAGATAAGTCCCTTTAAGATTTCAAAATAGTAAGGCCTTGGTGATGATGAACTCCTTTAACATGACCTTATCTGAGAAGCACTTTATCTGCCCTTCTATTCTAAATGAAAGCTTTGCTGGGTAGAGCAATCTTGGTTGTAGGTCCTTGCCTTTCATGACTTGGAATACTTCTTTCCAGCCCCTGCTTGCCTGGAAGGTCTCTTTTGAGAAATCAGCTGACAGTCTGATGGGAACTCCTTTGTAGGTGACTGTGCCCTTATCTCTTGCTGCTTCTAGAATTCTCTCCTTCATTTTAACCTTGGCTAATGTAATTATGATGTGCCTTGGTGTGTTCCTCCTTGGGTCCAGCTTCTTTGGGACTTTCTGAGCTTCCTGGACTTCCTGGAAGTCTATTTCCTTTGCCAGATTGGGGAAGTTCTCCTTTATTATTTGTTCAAATAAGTTTTCCACTTGTTGCTCTTCTTCTTCCCCTTCTGGTACCCCTATAATTCAGATGTTGGGATGTTTAAAGATGTCCTGGAGGTTCCTAAGCCTCTCCTCATTGTTTTTTGAATTCTTTTTTCTTCCTTGTTTTCTGTTTGGTTGTTTCTTTCTTCTTTCTGGTCCACTCCATTGATCTGAGTCCCAGTTTTCCTCCCATCACTACTGGTTCCCTGTGCATTTTCCTTCATTTCACTTATTGTAGCTTTCATTTGTTCATCTAATTTGTGAGCAAAATCAACCAGTTCTGTGAGCATCCTGATCACCAGAGCTTTGAACTGTGTATCTGATAGGTTGGCTATCTCTTGGTTGCTTAGATGAATTGGCTTTGTGGCTTTGATCTGTTCTCCCATTTGAGCCATTTTTTTTTTTTTGTCTGGTCGTGGCTGTTACATAGTGAGGGGAGAAGCCTTAGGTGTTCCCCAGAGCAGGGCAGCCCAGTCACTGGGTTGTGGCACTATATGTGGGGGTGGGTCCGAGAAGGAACAATGGCACTTGCTCTGCTCTCTTTTGGATTCCAGTTTCTTGCACCACTTCCCCCAAGCAAATTGGGCCCTTCTGGTGCTGGTTCCCAGGTCGGTGGGCTTGTGTACATTCTAGAACCCTGTGGGTCTCTCTAACAAACTCTCCTGTGAGGCTGGAGTCTCTTCTGGCCCCTCAACCCCCACAAGTGTTTTCAATCAGTGTTTTTAGGTTTTACTTCCTGGCATTGGGGCCCTGGGTTGTGAGGTTTGTCTCGCTCCCTGTTTTCATCTGGATTATCTGCATGTGAATGTAGGACCGCCTGGTCAGCCAGACACCTTGCAAGGCCTCACTAGGGCTGCCTGCTGCCAGCCGGTGCCTGGGGTCCACTTGCCACCACCTGTGTACCTGGGATCTTCCAGCTACTGCCTGCACGCCCAGGTCTGCCAACCTTCACTTTTTCCTGCCTCGACTCCACCCCTCTTATCGGTCTGGATAAATGGTTGTTGGACTTCCATATGGTTCAATTTTCTATCAGTTCTGATTCTTTTCTTGTTTCTAAATCTTTGTTGTCTTTAACTTTGGTTGTGCGAGGAGGCACAGTGTGTCCACCTATGCCTCCGTCTTGGCCAGAAGTCCTCCTATCTTCCCAGATTGTAAATCTAAAGGTGAGAGTCAAATGCAATAACTTTTCTATAAATAATGTAAAAGAATATCTTTTTTAAAAACTGGGCTTCTTTTTTATTTTAATTTTTTTTAGATTTTATTTATTTTATCTTTAGAGGGGAAGGGAAGGAGAGAGGGAGAGAAATATCAATGTGTGGTTGCCTCTCATGTGTCCCCTGCTAGGAACTGGTCTGCAACCCAGACATGTGCCCTGATTGGGAATCGAACCACAATCCTTTGGTTTGCAGGCCCAAGCTCAATCCACTGAGCTATACCAGCCAGGGTAAAAGAATATCTTTATAGTATTGTTGTAAAGGATCATTTTAAACAGGGTACAAAGTTCCTAATTATAATGGGAAAAGATTCTAGTTTATTAGTAAAGATTTCTGTCTACTAAAAGATGCTACTTAAGGAATAAAGAGATAAGTAAAAGGAAATATTGGTTAACTACATGATGTATTCTTATCAGTTTGTATACTTACCAGGTTGAGTTCCTGTCATATTTATCTTGTATCTGCAAAACACTGTGCTACATTTTAATATTTAACATGTAGTAAGAACTTTCCACACCTTGAGACTCTCATCCTATCTAACATTTTGAAAGAAATTTCAAAAGCAAGTGGAGGTAATTGATGATACTTGAGATGTAGAATTAGGGATTGGAAAGGGGCACAAGAGGGACTTAGACTGCAGAGGCTGGTCATATTATTTTTTAAAATTGTAGAGACTATTACAGATGGCAAAGGGGGGAAATGGAGGACATCTATAATGTTATATTCTCTAATCCAGTGGTAGTTACATTATTCACATTGCAACGATTCATTGAACTGTTTCCATATAATTTATGCAGTTCTGTGGAGCTACTTCATTCTTCAGAAAAGAGATGAAATGCCTGGTTATGTTGTGTTCTTATTTCCCCTCTCTACCATTCTTGGTCATCAAGACTTCTCAGAATGCAGCCCCTGCTTTTCAACACTTCTCTCCTTGTCCTTTATGCTCCAGCCACATGAGGCGATGTCTCTGCCTTGAATCCACACAGGAGTTTTTCACTGCTTGGCCTTTGCTTACTTTCCCTTTTTTCCTTCAAACTCCCTCCAAACTGCTTCTAACCATTTTTCATGTCCCATGCAAGATACTACTTCTCGTTCATAACTTTACTTGTCCTTCCATTTCACTATGAGCTCTTATTTCCCTGACAGTCCATGCTGTTTTCTACTTCTCTTTCAACCATATTTTTCATTTTTAATTATAGTAATTTTAGTGCTTGCCCTGTCCTATCTCCCATCCAAGTCAAAATTAAGGGGAAAATGTGAAAAATCAGAGTGATTTGTATGCAAAAAAAGTATGCAGTTCTGATTTAGACTAATTTTAATGGAAAATTTCAAACATACAATAAAGCATAGAGAACAGCATAGTAAATTTCCATGTACCTGTCACCCAGCTTCCATAATGATCAGCATTCTTGCTCATGTCTGTTTGAAATCCATTGTTAACTGAGTGACCATGGCAACTGAGTTGAAAATTAAGCAATGGTCTGTGGGGTGGGTATAAAATACACAGAAACAAGTGTAAAATTGGACCTGGGCATGGCTATATGTTTAATAATTTCTTCTTTGTTGCATACATGAACTTCTATTTGACGTATTTTCACTTTAATAATATTGTATTAGCAGTTCAGTTTTAAAATTTCCTGTGTTCCTCATAGATGGAAGTCCAAATGGTTTAACCAAGTTTCATAATGGCATGGAAAGTAATTTTGATTTCTATTTAAGAATAGTGTCATTTTCATCCTCCCCTTCCTTACCTCACCTACTCTTTGCACCTTTCTTCACTCCTTTCTGACATGTTTTCTAAGATTGTATTTTCAAGGCATTCAACTCTGGAGAACAGAAAGCTCAAAGGATTTCTGAAAGGTTAAAGGTAATGGGACTTCAGAACAATAGAATGATTTTCTCCTGTTCTCTCAAATTTATTTGTGTCTTTATATGGTGAATAGCAAGTGCAAAATATATTGTAAAAGTGCAAGGAAGCCAAGGGTTATTATGTGCTAAGAAACTAATTTTTAAATGTCTACAAAAGGTTATTTTTCTCCATTACCATGTTCACTACTATTTCCAGTAAAGAAAGGCAAAATAAAATCCATGTTATTCCTTAGAATGAGGAGTATGGAACCGAACAGAATGGACAGCGAGCACTGTATCTTTGTGGGGCCCTTTAAATGAGTTTTTCATATGTTTTTAAACATATACACTTAGGAAATAGTAATGCACTATGGAAAATATAAATACAATTTTTGGTAATTTAAAGATGTAGGATCTTAGTTTTCTTATCCAGGAAATAAAAAAATTTTCTCCCCCCAATGCAAAAAATAAAATAAAAAATAAATACAAGTCTAATAGACATCAGTTATCCTTTAGTGTATGTTACTGAATATGCACACAAAGAACATTGTCCTCACTTTTCTTACAGCCAAAACATTTCCCTTAAATGGTAACACCACAGCCCCCCACAACCACAAACCCAAACTCTGTGAGCAATACTGGCCTGTAGCCAGTTAGACAATAAACTATGTGGGGTAATAAATAGGTTTAATTTTCAGTAATTAGCTCCTTTCAGAATACATGAATGTTAGAGTGAATCCTTCAGGGTTTTGTGGAAGGTGAAGGGAGCAGAGTGAGGAATAAGTGGTTAGTGATGCATTTTCCATAGATCCATACAATGCCCCACAGATGGTGGTCATTGAAAGCATCAGATGACAGTTCACGCAAGTTAGTTTGAAGCCCATTCCTGAGCTGCTTCATTTGTTAATAATACCCAGTTCACACAGAGGCCTTTCTTTTGAAAGGTTCTTCAGCACTATGTATATATTTGAATTATTTTATTTCCTGCTGAACCTTGCTGAAGAAGTTGACATTTTGGGCTGCTCGCACATTTTGTGTCCACGCTGGGTCAGCGACTCTGCCATCCTAACAGTAGTTATTCTGGCTGCACTTCCATTGGACAGCTGATTAATGCCTGCCCCGTTCCATCTGCACTGAAGCAAAAGCATTTGTACAATCATTTTAACAGCCACAATACAGATCATAAAAATAAACTACAAATATGAAAGCAATATTTGTTCTAGAGCAGCAAAGGATGTTGATGTTGTATCGCTGCGAGGCAAAGGAGAGACAGCCAGGCACCTGGAGGTGACAAAGAGATGATGTTTAGTAAAGCCATTTGAGAGGGCATCTCTGAAAACAATGGAGATAATTATTTTGCATTCAGCACATTTTAGTTTCAGTTTATAGTTTGTCATATCCTGTTCCAATATTTATCTTCTGGGCTGCAGACTAATTAAGTGAAAATGTAGTTCTTTGCAGTCTTTAGTGAAAAATGAAACTATTATTTTAAATGACATCAAAACAAGAAAATACCCTATATATTAATATCACATAAAAAACATATACATGCTTTAGCTATAGGTTTATATTCAGAGTATAGTTTCTCCTCACTCTCTTTTTCGTGAAGATAGATTTAGTCCATTTTCCCCAGATACTTTAACAGTACAATTGTTATTTAAATTAACTGTGAACTTTTCAAATTGAGAATTCCTGTTTTCTTTTGATTCCTAGCCTCACTCGCCCAATTAAGCAAAGATGCTGTCTTTGCCTTTTACCTTTGCTCCTAATTCTTCTCTTCCCTATCGTTAGAAGGTTCTTAAAACGTTATGATAGTAGTGCTTTATTATGTGAACTATCTATTATAACCATTCTAACGAAGGTCTGCTTTATTTTATAGCCATATTGCATGCAACCAGTAGAGTCAATTTATACCACGTTCATTTGATCAAAATACCTATTACTTAGTACATTTGTACCACCTCTCCTTTCAGGTATTCCTAGCATTTTAACCAAATGTTACCATGGGCGTGTCCTTAAAGAAGTCCTAATGGCCACAATTTAAATAAGATGATAGAAGATCTTTTTTAAAGGCTTATTTATTTACAAAGAATTGCAAATGTTGGCACTTCCAAAATGAGAAAATCCAACTGTCTTCTACTTCTTTGTTGAAATATTTTATATTTTTAGCAGTTTAATTTCTCCCCAAATAAAGAAAGTTAATGTAGTGGTATACTTAACTAGTACTCATTGCTATTCATCAGTGCAGTAAGGTAAGATATTATTTGATAAGACTTAATTTAGAGGACAGATTTACTTGACATTTTCATCACTGTTTGGCTTTTTTAAACTGAGGGAAATAAAACTTTCAGCTGGAAGAAACTCCAGTGTCTCATAATTCAGGGTTAAAGAGATGCACCTTTTATTCAAATTAACCATGGTGCAAACATGAAATGAGCAGTTTCAACAACATTTTAAACAGCCCCAGATTACCCATATTCCAATGGTATAAGAATGAAAATTAGATCATTCAAAATGTAATAAAATTGACTTGGAAGTATTACAGCCTGTCTGTCAAAAGCAAATGATGATAAGAGAAAGGAAAAATTGTTGGAAAATTGCCCAGTGAAAAAAGAATATGCAATTGGGACTTGAGTTGTGTTTTCCCAAAGATTAGTGTTAAGCTAGGTTGGCATTCTCCGGTTAGCCTTTATCACATGTTATCATTCCTTCATTCTGCATAATCAGTTTTATAACCTTTTCAATATATTAGTTTATGCTCTAATCCAAATAAAAAGTGCTGTTCATTAGTGCCCCTATCCCAGGGGTTTATTATCCAATTAACTAGTTATCCACATATTTCAGATATGCTTGGAAAGTTCTGCATCTTGCTTCATAAGAGTTTTCTGTTGAAATAAAAAGGTAAATCACAAGTTTAATCCCAAGTAGGGGCCTGTTCTAAAGGTTTTGTACCATATTCTTACAGGTATATTGCATCATTCATTGAGCAAGAATTAAGGTTGCACCTATTAATGGAATATTTTTGCCAGTGAATCTGCTTTGCTGGACCAGCAAGTGAAGAGAAGAGCAAATGAGCAGAAACTAGCATATTCAGAGAACAATGAAAGTAATGTGGATGCACAAGGGCCATCCACACTTCTAAAAACTGTATTTGTATAGTTGCATATTACACTTTCCTCTTGAGGATACCTGACATGCCTTAGAATATTAAAGGCTCTGATATTACTTTGTTTAGCCTAACACTTCCCTGATTTATTTGTCCATGTAATGCTTCGTTCTTACCATGTGTTTATTAATATATCTAGGACCTTTTGTTCCATACACATTCTAGGAAAGAGTTCACATTATTGTTCCAGAGAAACAGTAACAGAGGAGACAAAGAGGCGTGGTGCACTGGGAAATGCTTAACAATAGCGAAGTGAAGGATGGCCAGAATAAAATGGAGCTGGCTGATAGTCTCCAACCACGGGAGACGGCAGGGAGCACGCCACCTGAGGGAGCTCTGATCTGGGCAGAATAGGAATTGAGTGGCTGGCTGTTCGAGCTACACTATTTGAGTTTTGCTTATGCCCTGGGTGGTTAAATGTGATGCCTATAGAGCCAAGGTGTGTGAGCAAAGAAATGGGTGCCTGCTGCTGAAATTTTTACCTAATCAATATTTAAGAGGAGTCTTGTAACAGAACCACTGGGTTCTATTGCCCGCCACCGATAAGAATAATGATTCCCGATGCCAGAGTCTTATGAAAAGGAAAAGAGCTATTTATTCAAAAGTTATACAGGTTTAGAATAATGGTGGAATTCTGCCATTAAATCTCACTCCCTTTAGAAACAAAGGAACACCCACAAACGCACAGTCCTGCCACCCTTTGCCAAACCGGGACAGTCAAGGGTACCGTCTCTCAGGAAAAGAAATAGAAGTCTGTAGCTTAGCTGGGCAGATTCCCCTCTGTATTCCAGCTGCTTTCTTATTTTTTTTTAATTTTTTAAATTATATTTTATTGATTATGCTATTACAGTTCTGATTTTCCCCCTTTTGCCCCCTTGCACACAGAACTCCCCAGTCCCTCAGGTAATCCCTTCACCTTTGTTCATGTGTGTACATCATGCATATAAGTTCTTTGGCTGCTCCATTTCCTATACTGTACTTCACATCCCCATAGCTATTCTGTAGTTACCTATGTGTACTTCTTTTTTTAAATACATTTTATTGATTGTGCTATTACAGTTGTCCCATTTCCCCCCCTTCATTCCCCTCCACCCTGCACACCCCCTCCCACCCACATTCTCCCCTTAGTTCATGTCCATGTGTCATAAGTTCTTTAGCTTCTACATTTCCCACACTATTCTTGCCCTCCCCCTATTTTCTACCCACTGTCTATGCTTCTTTCAGTCATCTCTGCTTGGCTAACTAGGCTCCTGCTCTTAATCCAAAACCTCATCCTCATGGTTGGCCAGTGGGGGTCCTTCTACATCCTTTCAAATTTCATGGCCAAGCCCCAGCATGGCTGCTACATCCTGCTTTTCTGCTGCTTTCTAAGCTGTGTGGTCAAGAGATCCTTCTCTGCTCCCAAGCCCCATGGTAAAGGATGCAATGGTTGCCTTGCGGGGCTTTAAATCCCTGGGTGGTCCTTCCACTATAAGCCCATTTCCAACCTCTCCCACACTTGGGTTATACCTGCCAGCACTCTGGTTTCTTCTGCCTTTCACAGCTGCCACTGTTAGTCCAGGCAAGTGTGGCCCCATGATGTAGAGCTAACCACCTTCCTGCTCTTGCCCAGGCACAGCAAGCCTCTCCCGCTCCATTACATCATGGGTTACAGTCACGACCATCTCCCTGTCTCTGAGTGCCTGCCACAGCTACTTAACATTACTAAGATGCTGGCCAAGTTCTGCAGATATACAATGTAACTCTCAATGGTCCTGCTGTGCTTCCCCTTTGCTCAGCCAGGATATTGGGGGACCTTCCCCATTTTTAGGGATCCTGATATTTCCTGTTACAGTGTTGGTTAATAAAATTGTCCCAACTTCGATCATTTTTTATTAAAAGTAAAAGAGCAAAAACCTCAAAAACAAACAACAAATGCAAACTCAACACTAGAACATCTGTCACCTTTGAGACAAGTAAGCATCTTGGAGAATCTATGTGTGGTGGCCCCTGTTGGCAGAAAGAACTTATACGGGAAGAACAGAAGCTTCAGGATTAGGCTGACTCAGGTTCAGATTCTGGATCACAACTTACTAAATGCATAATCTTGGGCAAACTATTTTATTTCTTTAACACATTTTCCCTCAAGTGTAGGTAGTACCGTATATTTCTGTACACTATCTTTTGCCCATATTTTCTTGATGTCCCCAGCCAAAAAAAAAAAAGAAAGAAAGAAAAAGAAGAAGAAGAATGTTTCATGCAGGCATTATGCTGAGTATTTTTCATGCATTATTTCATATATTTTTATAATAACCCTGTGATGAGTGGGTGCTACCATTATCTCCATTTTACAGAGGGGAAAACTGAGACACAGACAAATGTTTACAAGTTACCTAGATATCATGCCGTTGGAGGAGGCAGATCATAAAATGTCAATTATGTTTATGGTGGATGTTTTCTGATTCATCTATTATGGCAGTTGGTAAAAAAAAAAGTCTGAAATTAAAGATATCATTCTATTTTTGTTGCCACAGTTTCAGCGAGCTAAACTTTTAAATCTTATTTCTAAAGTAGGGAAAAACATGTACTAGAGAAATTAAGAACCCAAATGTCTTACTTCAGCTTGAATGAATTGTAGGTCTGGAGCACTGGGTCCCAAACCTGTCTGCATGTTAGAATTACCCAGGTATGTTGAACACCTTCCAATGCCAGGGAGCCCCACCCCAGGTCAGTGAACACGGATTCTGGAGATGTGCTCCTGGCGACTTTGTTTTGCAAGTTCTGGGGGTGATTCCTATGTACGCCCAGGACTGAAAAACTGCTCAGTAGAGTTGGGTCTCTGGAATCTTCCTTTGTGATCGAAGCAGTATGTGTTTTACTGGTTTTCTGAACTGCTGGCGTTGCCTCAGACCCTGGAAATGAACACAGAACTGTAAGTGTTTTGAATTTAATTTGAGTTGTTCTTGCATGTTTTTAATAATGGACTAATTTATTGCCAGCACATCTTGAAGTTGTAGTAAAGGCATTAAGTAAAAACACTGGGGAGCAAATAGAAATTCTGGGAAATCAGTTTTGAACCAAATACACTTTTCTTGTTGACTGTAAAAGTAAAATTAAAGGGAGGAAGAAGCAGAATTTCTCGGAAAACATGTTCTGGATATTTCGCCAATTATCTCTTTGATATATTTTCATTCAGAGAGATTGCTGTGTGGTGACCAAAACAGTCACAACCGGACTTGCACTTTACTTGTTGCAAAGTTTTTATTTCTAACTTTTCTTCTCTAGTTGTGTTGCAGTCACACAACCCTTATCCAGGAGCGCCTTAAAGGAGGCCCTGATTAAACCCTCTTGTGACCCAAGTGGGAAAAAAAGGATGACATTCCCACCTCAAATATGCTTATTTTTTAAAAAAGCTAATTAATTAATTAAGTTTGTGGAAATCCAAAGAATTTCTGCCTTTTCCAAAATATGTTGTTTCCCTTTTAAAAGCAAATATAAAACTCTTTCAAAAAATTTTTTGGTGCCTTAGTCTTATTCACAGACTGCTTATTAGGCTGAGTGACCCAGCACTAGATTCAAAAGGATTTCTCTGAGTTCTTTAATGACTTTTTTCCCCAGAGATTTATTAACCATGAAGTTCCAATTCTTGATATGATACAGTGACTGAGATTATGACCTAGAGATGATAAATTGTCACATAAAAATGATAGATGTTGAAAGGAAAAGAGCGAAAAGACAGAATAACATTAGAAATCTGGTCCAGAAGGCATTTTGCCAGTTAATAATATTTATTTGAAATGCCACAGAAAGATTTAAACTCATTTCCATATAAACACATTTTAGTTTTTAAAAATTCTTAAATAGGTACATGAATTCAATTTATACGAAATATTAATTCAAGTTTCAAGGGTAGGTTGAACTTTTATATTCGATAGGTTTCCTGTGGACCTGGTCTTTGTTTTCATTTTACTCCTGTGTATGGGGAAGACCACTTAATTGGCAAAAGTACACATTTTCACAATGACACTTAATCATAAAGGCAAATGTATTTTATTGTGATTATTTTAGTATGATTATCATTTAATTTCATTATATTAAAGGCATTAAAGTTAATTTAATTTTTAGTTTCTAATTAAGTACACTTCTGTTAAGAAATCAGAGAGTCTCATTGAAATTTGATCACACTGAAATGAGAAGGGTCAAGAGGATAGTTTTGAGAAAGGCCATAAAAGTATTTCCATGTCTTATGGAACATGATTTTCAAACTTCCTTATGAAGACTATGAACAATGTTAAGTGGCATGTGCTGAAAGTGACCCAGCACACAGCCTTAATGTTGCGGATTTGGGGGTCTGTATTCTCGAGTATGAATAGTTATGAGTGTTCTCAAGTTATGTAGAGAGGCTGCCAATCACATGACAATATCGTAGTTAGGGATTCATTCTTCTAGAAGGACAAATCCCACACAGCTTGAGTAATGATAGGAGGACTCCACAATATTGTGAGAAAGTTATAGTTCTGTTGATTATAAAAAGAGAGCCTAGAAACACATTTGAATGTCTGAACTATCTAAGATGCATTCTGGAAATGTCTTTAAATGGTTTAATATGTAAACCATTTTACATATACAAGCTATACACGTATGTGTCGACACATTGCACATGTGTATAGCTTGCTAACATTTTATGAAGTGGACACACCTGTGTAGTCCACTCAGATCAAGATATGGGACACTGCTTTCACCCCAGAAGTATCATACATCACCCTCTAGAGGTCATTGCTATTCTGACTTCTATCACCAGAAATTTGACTTGTCTGTTTGGGGCCTTGATATAAATGAAGTTAGTATTAAGTGTAGTTGTTTGTGTCTACTTCTTTTGCTCAACATTTTATCCGTGAGATGCAACACTATACGCATGCAGTGCTTTGTTTTCAAAACTACATAGTATTCCATTGGAGGAATACACCACCAACTTATTTGCCCCTTCCATTGACACACATTTGGGTTGTTTGCTGCTATAATGACTAGCATTGCTATGAATATTCTTGTACATGGTTTTCGGTTTACATGTACACACTTCTATTGGGTCTATGCCTAGAACTGGAATTCTAAAGTGTAAGATAGATGTATATTCAGCTTTATAAGAGACTGGCAGATATTTTCCAAAGACATCATAGTGACTCACACTCATACCAACAGTGTGTATGAATTTCAGTATGAAGTCAGGAGAAAATTGGAGTGCAGACAACCAGGGTCAACCCTGTATGTTTTGCCAAAGTACATATGAGGTAAAGGAGACAGTGAGGTTGTACATGAGGACTTGGGACATGGATTCTCCTATGGATGGCAACTAGGAAGAAAAAAATCTGAGAATAGAACTTTAGGAAATGTCTAAATGTAGGGGGGAAAGGAAGATGGTCAAGAAAGACAGGGAAACGTCAGAGACTTAAAGCAAAAAAGCTGTGTTAAAGTCATCTAGGGATTAAATTACACAGGTAAAAGGAGGAACAAACCCTATTATGGCATACAGCAGGTCCTTGAATAATGTTTTGTTCAATATTGTTCCATTATAATAATATTGAGATACTGTAGGAACTTAACTCTGATTTACATCAATTAGCCCATGTTAAAATCAATTTTATCGTACATGATTTCATTGCAGTTCCAATGACTTACTGATTATGTTATGTGGGGATGTACTGTAGAGCAAACACTGATAAATTGCCTCGAATTCAGGGTGTCCTGACTGACATTAAGAGAAACATTTGGAAAAAATGAAGGGGAGTAAAAGCCTATTTGCAATGAAATAGAGTGAGAAAGAGGACAGGAATTGGTGAATGCATGCAATTCTTCCAAGCTGTCAGTGCCAAAAAAGATTGAGAGGAATGAGGAGAAGGCGTGGACAATGTAATCTGCTGGAATGGAAGGTGCATTAAGGACGGGTACAGGCGGGCGTTAGGGTTTACCACTATAGTGAGCTGATTCTGAAGAGACTTGATTGGCAGATTAATGTGTCTGTTTTTTATCCTTTAAGGCCAGAAGGGTATGTGATGGGATGGGATGAAAGAGAAAATATTACTCTCTGGAGAGTTTATTGTCCATCCTTCCACTGTTAGTTGTACTTTGTTGAAATATTTTTGGAAGAACTACAATACTTGAAAGCCAATTAAAATGTGGATTGGTTAGTAAGGAGGCAAAAAGTGACTCGGATCTTCGCAAATTCTCCCTTTTAAAAATAAGCCTCATTTCCAGTATTCTCCTTCACATTGTATTGTTTTAAGCTAGGGTTTCTCAACAGTTGTAGTATTAATACTCTGGGCTATGGAGAGGTTGTTCTGTGTATTGTAGGATGTTTGGCAACATCACTGGCTTTACCTGCTACATGCCAGTATCCCTCCTTTGCCCTCAGTCATGACAATGAAAAGTCTCTGGAGACTTTGTCAAATGTCCCCCAGAGCAAAACTGTTCCCCTCTCCCATCACAGAGAACCACTGATATGGATCCTACTGATCAGTGAGATGATTTTATGGTCCCCGAGTTGGTGTTAGGAAGGATAAGGAATCAGCCTCTGACAACTGATACTTCCTTTGGTATTACACACTGAGGATTATTTGAAGCAAACAAAAGCTGAATTCTCTGCCCAGTACACGGAACTTACTGTTTACGGAGGGGGAGCTCTATCTATGGAAGACAGGCTCTTGGAGCAAAGCGAGAGCTGAACTTATATGGGGTTTGCAAAATCACGAAGTCCTAGTGTTGTCAATGGAAATTAGGTGTGTTCATGGGATTGCAAGGAAAGCGTTCCAAGGACCCACATGCAGGACACTGTGGTGTGGCAACGTGGTTCCTTTGGGTGGGAATATGCCCCTGGGTTTCCACTTTTCCACTTCCCTCTGTCCTAGGTGGAAAAAGTTCAACCTCACCTTCAAAAGGCCAAAACAAAAGCCAGTGTTCAGAGTTTCTGCTTCATATTAAAGCTCAGTCCTTCGGAGCCTATGCCCTCTGCTGCAGGCCCTGGTAGCTGCTAGACCCACATGATCATGTGCTCCTGGGTGGGAGAGAATGTGTGAACACATGGAGTGAGTGCATTACTGGGTGAGGGAGAGAGAGAGAGAGAGAGAGAGAGAGCCCGCCTCTTTGTTCCTCTGGGATTATTATCAGGAGATTTTTCAAAATGGCCAATCAACTTCCCTAGCTTTCTTTGGCTTTTTGATGGATCCACCCCCTCACCAATCCATTGTTCTCCAGGCTAGACTGACAGGCCTCTATGATCATGCACCTCCCCTCTGTGCCATTCTGACATCTATTTCACATGTGCCTGTGCCTACCTGCTCCCCACAAGGCAACTTGGTACCAGAGGGGAAAAGAGGGTGTCAATTTCCGTGGAGCACAATGCTGTGGTCCCCTGCAGTGTGAAAAGCTACAGCATTGTGGTGGAGCAAACAGGCTTATACTTCCCAATGTATTAAGCTCAAAACTATTTAATTTCCCATGCTCCATTTTTTAAAAATAATAATTAGCTAGTTACCTATGATAACATCCCCCCTTAAAGACCTTGGACCTTGTAATTTTACAAGGGTAAAAGGAGGGAGGCCTCATCTTCTGTAATTGTTTTTGCTGTTGAAAGGGGCGTAGTGCTGCCTATCCCAGGCTCAGAGGGCCTTCCTATCTGCTAAAAGAAGAAAGGGACCAAAAGGGAAGGGGAGCCTTCCCAGAAGGAAGAGGGATTTTGCAAAGTCCAGGTCAGTCGCTGTCCCTGGGAGGCAGCATATGTGATGTCTAGAGGATGGCATTGTCTAGAGGATGGCGCTGTTGGACAAGTTGGCATTCTTATTGAATTCTAGAGGTGACAAGTTTGACAAAAGGTTAGAATGCCATGGCCTAAAAATGAGGTCAACTCTAGCAACTAAAGGTCTGGTGGGAGGTAAGAACCAGGTGGTAGAGGGAGGGACTAACTTTACGGTTTCCCAGATTAAGTTACAGGAGTGGCTTCCCTGGAGGAAGCTGCGTCACATCCTCTGAAGGCTCTTGTTTACCACACTTCACTCAAATTATGCTGATAGGGATATTCTGAGATTTCCCCCTGAAGAACTGTGAGCCTTTTTGTCTGAACCACGTGGGCAGAAAAGGGCAGACGTTTCAAACGAAGCTGATAGACCACCCCATACTTCACCAACTCAACCATCTAGTACTGGCAAGTCAAACCACTTCAGGAGACCGCAGTGCAGATGGGCGTCTAAAGTGAGGCCTATATGGTGTAAAACCATAAATAAGGACTAGGAGCTGCTGTTCTAAAAGCATCGACCAGCCGCTGTGTTTGCAGGGGAAGCTGGGCTTTACTGTGCTCCAGGCTGCAAGGGTGCGGCAGCAACCCTTGGCTACACATGGCTGCTATGGGTGACATCCTGGCAGCAGCTCCAGTCACCAGCTCTCTCCAGAATCACTTGGGCGGAGAGCTGGGAGATGGAATGATGGACGGGGCCAGGACATGTGTGCTGCACGAGGCTGGGCTGCAAGCCACACCCTAAGGCCCTGGGGTTAGTGGCAGAGACAACCACCTGCTTCCGGGACCCAAACAAACCAGGATGGAACCGCAGGGGTGGGTGGGGGTGATGGTGGTGGTGAGAGGGGACTGGAATCGTGTGCCCACCATGCACAACTCAGCAGGGCATTGCAATTGAGAAAGGTCTCGCCTTCTGTGTGCCAGGCTGGGCATGCAGAAGCTGCATATGGGGAAAGGAACTTTAGGCATGCCCCAGATTTAGTACACTAAGAGCAAAACCCACAGAATCAGCACTGGGAACATGAATTCCTACAGCATTCTGCAGCCCCTGGTACTAAGCAACCTCTGTCCCACAGGGGTTGACAACACTGAGTCAGAGGTCTTGGTGGCACTGAGAACAAAGTGTGGCCACTGGCTTCTCTCGGGCTATGGCTGCCAAAAGGACCTGAGACTGGCTGAATAACAGCAGTCCTGTCCTCAGTGTTTGTCAGTCGGGGGTGGCGGATGTATTTGGGGCTGAGGTCACTTGGCCCACATCCACAAATTTGGTCCTGGATCTGAGTCTGAAGCAGCAGCAATGGAGGAAAGACAAAGGGAAACAGAAAGCCCACACAGGCAGCAGTAGAGGGAAGAGAGAGAGAAATGATGAATGGAACCCCCAGCCCATGGTGGTGTGGTTCCATCGCTCACCACCATCCATGCCTTCTTCCTCTCCTGGCTTTCTCCCCAAATGTTGTCGGTGGAAGTTAGGCTATCACATGGGATTGCAAGAAAAGCATTGCAAGGACCCACACACAGGACCACTGGGGTGTGTCAGGATGCTTTATTCAGGTGGAAATCTGCCCCTGGGTTTCCAGCTTCCCATCTACCTTTGTCACACCCTGGAAAAAGCTCAACCTTGCCTTCAGGACAATCAAAACAAAACCAGCGTTCAGTTTCTGCTTCATATTAAAGGTTAGTCCCTTGGAGCCTATGGCAAGTGCTGTGCGCCTATGTAGCTGCTAGACCCTGAGGGTCATGTGCTCTTGGGTGGGAGAGAAAACAGGAATGCTTTGGGCAAGTGTGTTACCTGGTGGGAGACAGAGTTTCTTTGTTCCCTTTGGGTTATAACCAATAGCTTTTTCAAAATGACCACTCTACTGCCCAAGCTTTTGCAGGCTTTTTGCTGTGTCTGCCCTCTAGACCGGGGGTGTCCAGCCTTTTGGCATCTCTGGTCCACACTGCAAGAAGGAGAGTTGTCTTGGGCCACACATTAACATATTGCAACATGTAATCACAAGAAAATCTCATAGTGTTTCAAGTAAATTTACGATTTTGTGTTGGGCCACATTCATAGCTATCCTGAGATGCATGCAGCCCACAGGACGTAGGTTGGACACTCCTGCTAGACAATCCGTTGCTCCCAAGGCTAGCTTGGCTGGCTTCTTATGGTCAAGCACCTCCTCCTGAGTAACTTTGACTTCTGTCAAGCCTTTGCCTATCTTCCCTGCTCCCCACTCCCACCAGCAATCTGGTACCAGAGAGGGGAAAGGAGGGATGTTAATCCCCTTGGAGCATGAAGCTGTGGTCTCCTGCAGTGTGAAAAGCTGTAGCAATTCCCTGCGCACTCCCTATTTAATAACACTCAGCTAATTACACATGGTAACACTATAACTAGCAGATTTTGGAAGCAGAAAATATTGAAGGGTCTGTTGCACCTTCCTGATGGAAGTATCCTTACTATCAGGTACTGTTGATGGGGAGTTTTTTCTCCCAAGTGTGGTTGCTGAAGTGCATTGCTGATACATTGGGACTGGTTTGTAACTAGTTCTGGTAGTTACTTATTGCTCTATCTAAAAAACAATCAGTCATGTCCACGTATAGGAAGAATTTTTTTTATTTGCAAAACGTATAGGAAGAATTTTTTTTATTTGCAACAGTATAATGCCCTAAAGTTTCTTTGAAAGCTTCAAAGGATGGAACAGACAATTCAGTTAGCAATCTTCAGGCTTCGAGAGATAGGACACTTACAGCCTGATTACCGAGTGGCTCCCAGAGCTGCTTGTACTTTTTTATTTCAAGTGCCTGTAGCAGTTTTACATTAATGATATTATCAAACCAACTTTGTATTGTGTTAACAATATATAAAATATTATAAAATTATTATTTATTAAAAACAATACCTGACCTCTTTAATGATCTGTATGCAAACCCCATTTTTAATTTTGATTCAAGTCAGGGTTATATGAGGCAAGGCATTGGATTAAAAGAGTTCTTTTTCACTTTTATTTTTTATGTTGACCATTTTACTTTTTGACATGCTGGTGTATTCAAATGATCAAATAGAAACAATGTTTCATGTTTTTCACTTTTTGACTGTATTGAGTAAGATCACATTTCAACAACAAGGAGTATTTTCCTTTTTAGGGAGAAGGCTGCTAATGGTACGGATGGCACATAGTGGTCTTTCAACGGTTCTGTTGAATGTGGCAATTAGATATAATTCTTAAGACAGATTTTTCTCAGGCAAAAGTGCTCAAGAGTTCTTTACTTAGGTGAGCTTTTCTCAAAATGTGATTCTTAGACCAGCAGCATGAACATCACCTGTTAGAAACGTACATTCTTGGTCTGCCCCTTCTACCACATTTTCTCCGAGTCATAAATTCCACATCCAGATTCCGATGCATGCTCAGGCTTGAGACTACTGCCTACGACTGTAGAAAAGCTGATAGCATGTGTCGTCTTTTACCTCTTCGTTTCTAATTGTTCATTAATCATTCAAACATTATAAAATAAAATGAAATACTTAGAAAACACTTCTTTCTTTCCTGTCAACCTATTCCGTTTGTGCTGTGACACATTGCTGCACATGGACAATTTTTAAGGGTGTTTTATTTAACGAATGAATTACCCTTATGTTTGTGGCATCCAGTGTGGCAACAGGCAGCTCTTGCTAGCAAATATGCTGGTGGAGTATTGCTAGGAGAAAACCAAGGCCCAGTCCTTTAGTGTTGTTACCTTTCTTCTGCTTGCTGCTTTAAACTTTAGACACAGTCTGCATTAGAGTTCCAGAACAACAGAACCAATAGGATAGGTAGGTAAGAGGAGATTTATTAAAGATTTGGCTCACACAGCTATGAAGGCCAAGAAGTCCCATGATCGGCCCTCTGCAAGCTAGAGAGCAAGGAAAGCTGTGGTGTAACTCATTCTCTCCCTAGGCACCCACACGGACACACTCAGGTATGTTTACCTATTATCTGCGCATCCCTTAGCCCAGTCACCTAGACTAAAATTAACCATCGCACAAATTCACCTAAGTTCCATGCAATTTAGCTCCCTTGGTATATTGCCCATTATTCCCTAGCCTACCTCACCTAGTCTCACCAGTCAGCGTGTGTGTGTTTGGGAGAAGAGGTTTAGATTATTTCATAAAAAATATTCTTGCTTCCAATTGCATGTCTCCCTTCCTGCCCTTCCATATTTATCAAAACCCTTTATTTTCTTCACACACCTCTCATCTAATCCCTCTCATCTAATCTCTCACCATCTTTGGTGAGAGTATAGCATAAGGGTCTTGCCTTAATAAAGAAATCAAGTCTAAGAAAGGTAATTAAAGCAAAATCCTACCGTAAGGACCGGCCAATTATGTAAGGAAATATGGCCAGGCAGGAACCTGGGGGGCACCAAAGACTAGGGCTTCCCTGGCAGGTACAAGCTCTAAAAGCAGGAAATTTCATGTGGCCACTGCTGGCTGGTGAGACCCAGGCATGGTCTGGAATTTGAGACTGGAAGAGACCAGCCTACAAGCTGAAGATTCCAGTGAGTCCAGTTGATATAGATTGAAAAGGCCTGCAAGGACCAGATCCAGTCCCAAATCCTTCAACACCCATTCCTCGGTCCCTCTCACTTTCAATGTTTTTTGAAGAAAGATTGTTGCACCTCACAGTTGAGAACTGAGTTTGTGTTCTGCTTTGTATTATTAAATTGTCCTTGTATTAGTCAGCTGAGGCTGCCATTACAACATACTATAGAGTGGATGGATTAAACAGCAAATTTATTCCTCACAGTTCTGGAAGCTGGGAAGTCCAAGATCAAGGTATTCTTTAGTTTGGTCCTCCAGTGAGGGCTCTCTTCCTGGCTTGCAGATGGCTGCCTTTTCTCTGTGTTCATGATGTTGCCGGTGGAACTACGGCTCTTTCATGGGATCGAGAGAAGCATTTCATCAACCCATGCATGGGAGAGTATGGTGTGGCAAGATTTATTTTGGTGGAAGGCTGTCCCTGTGTCCCATCTCCATCCATCCTGCCATGAAAAAGTCCAACTGTGTCTTCAACAAGACCAAACCAAAAGCTAGTCAGTGCCCAGAGTTTCTATATCGTATTAAAGCTTAGTCCAGTCCAGCCTTTCTTACCATCCAGCTAGCTTAGCTTGTGTTCCCAGCTGCAATCCATTGCTGTGCTGCGGTATCCAGGCTCCAGCCTGGAGCCTGCATTTGAAGTCTGTGGGGCTATGGCCACATGAATGCTGGGGCCACAAGGTTATGGAGAAAGAACACGTGAGTGAACAGGCAGTGCAGGTTACAGAGGTGGGGGGTGGAGGGAGAGAGGGAGAGAGAGAAAGCTCTTTTTGTTCCTTGGGGTTATATTATTTTGGGTTTGAAAAAGACCAGGAGCCTTTTCAAAATAACAAATTAACTTCCCAAGCTTCTATGGGCTTCTGAGAGATGTACCCCCATTTTCAGATTATACTGTTAGGCCTCTATCATCAAGCTCCTCCCCCTGTACCGCTGTGACTTCTGTTGCATATGTGCTTACCTCCCCCTGCTACCCGCAACAACCTGATATCAGAAGGGGAAAGGGAGAGGTGTTAATCCCTGGCAGGGCAACACTGTGATCCCCTGGAGTGTGTGAAGCTGTAGCTTGCTGGCTACGCAACAGGCTTACGTTCCCGAACCCATTAGGCTCAACAATGTCCAATTCCCTTTGCTTCCTTCTTTATTAATAGGTAGCTAACTATCTACGGTAACAATAGGACAAGGAGTGAGAGAGAGAAAGCAAGCGAGCACGTTTCCTGGTGCTTCTTCTTGTACGGGTGTTAGTTGCCTCAGGAGAGCCCCAACCCCATGAACTCATCTAAACCTGATTCTTCCCAATGGCTGCATCTCCAACACCATCCTACTGGGGATTAGGGCTTCAACCTATCAATTTTGGTGGAGAAGCAACTTCCTTCATAGCAGTTGTTTTGAGGCACATACTTTATTATCTCCACTTAGCAATGGCAAGCACAGGGTAGGCAGGCTAATTTTGCCCATTAATTCATAGCCACATCCTATGTATAGTTGAGCATAGATTTTTAAAACATTGAATAAATGACTTTCTATAAATCCTGACACGTTGCCTCGTAAAGTTTCTGCTTTGCTGATTAAACATTTACTTGTCTTGTCATGTAGTGCCCAAGTCAGCCTCTGAGGGGTAGGGTTACAGACGCAGTGCCCCCAAAAGTAGCCACGCTCAGAGGCCAGGGTTGCAGCAGGGCTGCCTTTGGGATTTGCTTGCAGGTTTGAAATTAAAAGCAGAAAAATAAAAAATAATTTCTCTGTGTGTTCTGCACTTAGGACCTTGTCCTATTTCTCCTGGTAAAGCATTTAACAGCTAAAATGAGTCAATGAGAGAACAACAGGTACTGGGCAAACCCTACGTGCCAAATTCACCGTGCTGCACTGGTAACTAATGGGAATTACTCCTTCCAGAAAACCCAGTTGGAATCTGCATTTGATCAAGAAGCAGGTAAGTGAGGGAGTTATTTTTGCATCATGGGCCAAACCATTTCATATGGGAACAAAAGCAGAAGAGACCTTCGTCGATATCATAACTGTCTTTTCACTTGCTTACACACTCCAGGAGCCAAACACAAACTGTCTTTTACCCCAGTGTGCACACTTATTTCATCATGCAATTGGGCTCTGCCTTCCTTTTAAATACAAATTATGGGTTCTTCAACAAAAACCTTAAAGTTTCTATCAGATTAATACAGAATTTCAGATTTTTCCCAAAGGGCCTTTACCTATCTTTTGTGTTAATTAGTGTGACCCCTTCCTGAAAATACGTTGAACTCTCCTTCCCCACTGAGGTCCAACAGCCAGGAGTCTGGCAGCATTTTCACCATCTGCCACCCACAGAGCTTGATTTTAAGTTGTTTTCCTCAATGTTAAGAGACCAGTGATTTCTAATAGCAGTCACATCCACGTTTCTTCTGGAATTGTCAGCTATGTATCTAAATTCAGTATGTTATTTTTTTCTTTTCCTTTTTCTTTTTCCTGCTGTTTTCTTTTTATTTCTTAATATTATATTTTGGAATACATTTAGATTTATAGAAGAGCTGTAAAGATAATAGAGATGTGTTTATGTATACATCACTCAGCTTTCTGTAATGTCAACCATGTCAAATTCATTCAAACTAAGAAATTAACAATGGCACAATACCATTACTGAACTCCGTATTATATCTGGCTTTCCCAGTTTTTCCACTAATGTCTTTATCTGGTTAGGATCAAATCCAGGATGCTGGGTTGCATTCAGTCATCATGTCTCCTTAAATCTATAGCAGTTTCTCAGTCTTTGTCTTTGATGACCACAACACTTTCTATTTTTAAAGCTCTTTCCAACTACGCCTTTTAATTCATGTAAGATCATCATATCCATTGAATAAAACACCTTATTATATACAGTTTAAGATAATTTCCACATGTGAATGTGGTTATTTTTGATACTCAAAAGAATCTTGAAAGATGAGAACAATATAAATACTTATTGGAAAAAAGTGAAAGAATTACCCAGGAAGACCTCATCCCTTGGTGCAACTGCCTTTTAACTAGCTTTCCTGCTTTCATTGCTACCGTAATGCAGTCCAACAGATGCATCTCGGACATCCAAATGTGTGCATTGATCGTGGGGTAACTGTGTTGGAGATTCCACGATCGTTTCTGTACATTCCAGATTCTTTAGCCTGACATAGAAGGTCTTTCATGATCTGCTCCCCACACATCCTGCAGGAAGCAACTTTATTTATTCCTGACAGTCAAGTTCTTTGTGGCAGGTAGCCTCTGAGATTGCTCCTAGTAATCTCTCTCTCTCTCTCTCTCTTTTTTTTTTTTTTTCGCCCCTGTGTAATCCCTCCCCCTTGAGTGTAGCCTGGATTTATTGAGTGGTTTCTAAGGAACAGCAAACGATAGATGTAAAGGAATGTCACTTCTGAGATTACAAAAATGGCTGTGGCTTCTGTCTTGGGTGCCCCCTGTCACTCTCTCATTCAAGAGAAGCCAGCCACCATTGGTGAGTGCCCTTCAAGAGGAGGAATTGGTGTCTCTGACCGGCAGCCAGTGAGGACCAGGACCTGGCAATAGCCATGTATGGAAGGCTGGACTCGGATGCTTTTCCAGCAGACTGTGGGGATGACTGCGGCCCTGGCCTTCTGTGTCACTGCAGCTTTGTGAGACACTCCAAGCCCGAGGACCCAGCTGAACTATCCCTGGGTTCCTAACTTTCAGAACTGGTGAGTTAGTAAATGTTTTGTTTTCGTTTGTTTGTTTGTTTGTTTTCCCCCTGCTGGGTTTTGGAGTAATCATTAATGTAACTAATGCATGTTTCATCCAGATGGACTACCTAGAATGTCCCACATTAGCCATATTTTCTCATATCTTGGTGCCTAGATGTTTAGTCAGGCAGTTATTTTGGGATTTAATTGACAATCACAGAGCCCCTACTGAATGCCAGGCTGTGTGCTAGGTGTTCAGACCAAGGATGCCAAAATGTGGCTTAAAGAATCCACAATTGATTAGAAATGACCACGATCCTTGTTACTGGTAATAAGGTAAGTGCTGTAGTTGAGGAATGACTGTATTTCTGTTGTAAACCCCTGAATGTTCCCTAGGGTATTTCAGGGAATCACAAGAGGTGTCCTATGTGAACTCACAAATGAAACTAATCAGCTGCTATGTGGCACCATGTTTGCATTGCTCTGCCTATTTTTCCCACACCACTCTTGGGAGCAGGACCCCCACTCACTCCTTCTGGCCCGGTTCAGCCTGCTGTACATCCCCCCTCCCACAGAGCAGCAAGAAGGCTTGGGTTGGGCGGGTTGTCCCTGCTGCCTCTGATGGATGGAGCTCAACGTGCTCAAACTTCTGGCCATCTCCGTCATTATAATCATTATAGTCATGTTCTCTGTGCCACAGTATATGTGCCCTCACATAGTATAGACTTAAAAAGACAAACAATTATTTCAATTTCTACTGATAGCTTCATATCATACCCACACCTCCTACCTCCCAGGGCTCAGTCATGAGGCCAGCCGGGGATAAGCAGAACAGGGAAGGGAGTTGGACCTGAGGAAAGACCTTAGTGAAGAACATGATGCTCTGTGTGTTATTTTCCTCCTCCTCCCCACTAAGGCTGCATTACTCTTAACAAGTGTGTTGTGTCTGCTTCTTTCTTTACTCAGGGACTCTGCAGTTCTTCATGTGCAGACAGACTTCTGGGGGGTTGAGCAGCGGTCCTCAGGCATCTCTAAACTCCTGGTGGGGAACAGAGCTAGGGCTTGAGCCAGGACCACAGCTCTCCCATGCTCATGTCTAAACAAGGAATACAGACTGGGACTTGTATAGCCCAGATAAGGACAGGACCAGAGAACAGATGAGGGAGACTTATTATGTGTTGGGATGGACAAAGGGAGAGGGGACCTGGTTAAAATTTGCAGACACATATCTATTTCCTTTGCTGGACATCATTTTACCAACTCTGGCTATTTGCTTGTATGGATAGAACCATTTAAAAGTGAGAGGTAAGCAAGGGACTAAAATTTTTAAGATATTGATTTTATGATAATCTGACAGACATATGAAGTATGATTTTTTAAAATTTAGGAACCGATAACTTTATTGGAAGAAATGGCAAAAATTGAAGAAAAAACCTTAAGTGAATGGTGTGGAAGGGCAATATTGAAGTACGCATGCTTGGGAGTGTGACTGGGGGAGTCACCCTGTGGCTATGAGGCAGGCAAGCCAGGCTCAGCTCTTCTTGTTGCTCTGGTCCAGACTGAGCTTATCAAATAGGACTCTTCAAGGCTGCGTGCCAGAGCTCGCATCTTGTACAGGTTGGTGATGTGGTTCCCCAACCCTTTGATGAACTACCTGCTCATGTTGGTAGTGACTCTCCAGGAAGTCACACAGGTGGATGCCCTTCTTAATGGCCAGATGGTACAGATTGAGAAGGCTCTGGTTCACACTCATCTCTAGGTGCAGTGCACACTCCATGTGCCTTAAGCCGTTCTCCCAGAGGTTGCCCTCAGGCCTGCAGATGTTGTGCTTGTTCTGCAGCTGTATCCTCTCTGTGTGCTCTCTCTCTCTCTGCTCAACTGCCACAGAAATGAACCAAGTGCTTCAAGGCCACATATCCGTGGTCAAAGTAGGAAGGCACAGACTGGTAGATGTATGGTTTAGACTAGAGCAAGCAAGAAATTATTGAAATAATCCAGGCATGGAGTGATAAGCATGTTTCCTGCTTCCCTTGCCTGCCAGGAAACTCATAATTAAATTTTGTGCTGACTTATAACAGCTGCCATATATCCAAGTTTAGAATATGATTATCACTCTTCAACTTTCAAATTGTATGTGTGCTTCCTCTTCCTATTGAGTGTTATTTTACTTAATTTTTCTTATAAGCCACCACATTTTACTTTTGAGAAGTAGACTTTAAGTGATAATGCATGAATGAAAATGTCTGTTGGTAATAATGACAAGACCGAGATGAACGATCCTTATTTGACATGAAGCTTTTAAAAGAGCCAAGGATTTTACAGAGCACTGGATTGAGATGTCACCCAGTAGGTGGTGGTGGGGTGTGACTGGGAGTTACAGAACAAGGTTAAGATGACATAGCAACTCTTAAACATCCGATGACAAGAAGCAGAGGTATGGTTCAGAAACTGTTGTTGAATTCTGAGGATGTGCTATGTCTTCATACCCACTTTAAAGATCAGGAATTAAAACTGAATAATGACCTGAGTAATACATGCAGGGCTTAGTAAGGCTCTGCTCCTTTCCAAGGTTGAACAGATGGAGGAGCAGGAAGGGTGGTGTGATCAGAGTTCCAGGCAATTTACACGGACTGGATGTCTTCATCATTGATACAGAGCAGCAACTGCACGGGGAACACAGTGACATGCCAGGCATTAGATTTTATCAGTGAAGAGTCTTGACCTCCAAAAGCTTATAAAGAAAGTACAACATAATGAGAGATGAGCAAACAGAAAGGCATAGTGATTAAATCCTGAAAGATATAGAGCCCAAACTCCCATAGGGTCCAGGAAGACCAAGTAAACGAGGGAAGTGGGCAAGGTGTAATAGAAAGACGACAGCAGGGCCGGGGACAAACCGGAGAGCGCTTGATCCACCAGGAGGGCAGCATCCCATCAGCCCTACTCATTCCAGAGAGTGCCACACAACCAGGTATTCTGATGGTTCAAGAGAAGCTAGAAAATCTTTTACTACAATAGGATTATCTACATATTGGCTTAGTGTTGTAATTAAATGTACAGACCAAACAGAATGCTCTATGGCTGCATTAACCCTGTGGACCATTGCCTTGTAGCCTCTGGAAGAAGGTTGCTTTTCACATCTCTAGAAAGAGGTAAGACTCACACATGCTGTTATTTACACAGAAGAAGCTGGCTGGGGAAATTAAAGGGGAAACACAGCACTTGTTTAGGGAACGGATAAAGGATAGCAGGTATGGGAATAAAATTCTATCTCTGGTAGGCAGGTTCAGAGGGGTGATGAAGGGCCGTCCCCCGAAGTAGACCCTGTTGCTCTACTTGAATGCAGCACCTCTAGTAAAAAGACTTCAGCGGAGGCTGCGCTCAGTCATTACAGAGCTGAGGCTCTTGTTGGGAGTGAGAAGGAGGGGTCTGGATTTATCGTAAAGACATGACTAAGCTTTTTGGTACAAGGCTGAAAGAAATGTGGTGCCACAGCTGTGTTATGTGGCAACTAATCCCCAAGTGGGGGAAAATGCTCAGTCAAATATACCTTATTTCATATTCACTCTATGTGAGAAAGACAACTTGCAAAATCTGCCAAGCTTCCAAAAGTTAGATTATGGAATGTGAGGCTGGGTTTGGAATTTCAGCTCTAGTTTTATTTTATGGTTTTAATCAGAACAATATTTCTGTGTTAACTGTGTACTAGAAAGTATAATGAGTTTACTGCATGCATTATCTCAATTATTCCTTAAGGACCATGAAGTAGGTATTGTTGTTATTATCCCACATGGGCCCTTCAGCATAGGAGCGCTTTGACAGGTGCAGTGCCTTGTTCAAGGTCACGCAGCTAAGTAAGTGGTGGTGTTGTGTCCTGGGAAGAGACCGGCCTGATGCTAGGGTGTGAGCTCTATGATGCAAACTTTCTCCACTGATTGGACCCTGACAAGTTTCTAATTTTCCCTCAGTGTAAGTTGTTATAAAAATTAAATGTGATAATATACACGACACGTTTTATAAACTGTTAAACAGTTGCTGGTTTAATCGGCCCTTCCCTGGCACCAATGAGATGTCAGGACAGTTGCTAGGTGACTTCACTTTTGACAGCTATAACTGTATCTGTTTATTCCTCATATGAAGTTATGTCCATTGGTTCTTACTGCTTACATTCGAGATGAACGATCCCTTGCCCTGTCACTTTTGTTCCAGCGATGTTTACATCTTTATGTGCCCACTTTACCCCAATGGCGTGGTCTCCCTCTGGGACCAGCTGGGCATGAAGATGAGAAGAGAACCAGGCCACAGGAGGCTCCTGCTCACTGAATGATTATTTTACCACTGTCCCATAGGCCCAACGCTGGGGAATTTTCCTTCTAAACAGTGGTTTTGCCCCGTGGGCTTGTAAGATAAAAAAACATGGTCCACTGCTGAGCATGTATCCAGAAACACTGTGAGTTCAAATCACAGAAAGAGCTATTTCAGAATGTGGGAACTTTTGTCCTAACACAATTTCCTCTGAAATTTTATATTCTTTGACTCTCTAGGGGAGAAAAAGAAAGGGAATAGAAATAAATGAGAGAATAAGAGTGGATATGAGCAGGAATGCAGCCGAACAGCAGGTTACCGTACAGAAACGCAGAGAATGGTTTCCACAAGTCAAGCAAAAGCCCATCATAGGACCGGGAATTGCAGGAGCTGGACCTGAAGACAAGTACTGCATGTCATAAAAAATATGAATCGATGCGTGAGATAGAAAAGTAGGACACACATTCTTTTCTTTGTTAAATGAGTTGATGACTCCATCGGGCTGGCAGAGAAAATTGCTTCTTAGTATTGGTCAGCATAATGATAACAGCCCACCTGAAAAACAACCCCCTAGTCTTTATCCTCTTTCTCATTTTAAGGAAGGAAACTAGAAACTAGGAAAAAGGGGGAAAACAGCGTGTGGCAAAAAGAGCTATTTATTTTGAACCAGATTTTAGGGTAAACTATGAAGTATGTAGTCTAGAGATTAGAAGCCTTTTACCTGATTGATGAAAATAAGTTCTGTACATTAGACCCAGGATTCAGGGGTCCATAGGTGCAGCTCATAATTAATAAAGAGGAATCAACAAATTTGCAAATTATTTAAATGTGGTATATGATATTTTTTGCTATAGCTTTAAAGATAAAAGATATTTGAATGTAAAATATATAGAATTTGACCTGGCTGGTGTGGCTCAGTGGATTGAGTGCCAGACTGAGAATCAAAGGGTCGCCAGTTCAATTCGCAGTCAGGGCACATGTCTGGGTTGTAGGCCAGGCCCCCAGGAGGGGGTGCTAGAGACAACCACACATTATTGTTTCTCTCCCTCTCTTTCTCTCTCCCTTCCCCTTTCTAAAAATAAATAAATAAAATCTTAACAAGAAAGCATTTACAAAATTAAAAATAAATAAAATATATAGAATTCAAACATGATACCCCTTTCTTCAACACTTATTATACATAAGATACAGTATTAGGTGTTATAACTCAGATCATGTCAGTTCTTTAAAAATTTCAGTGTCTTCCCGTTGAACTTGGAATGAAGTCTGAACTCTTACAATGAAGCCAATGGCTCCGTGGGGTCTGGCATCCCCACTCCACCGGCTTCACCCGTATGACTTACTCTCTCCTGCTCGCTGCTTTCCCAGCTTCCATGGCCTTCAAGTGTCTCAAACACTTCGAGCTGTTTGCCCGTTTAGGTCCTTTCTGTTTGCTGTTTCTTCTGCCTGGAACATTCACTACCTATCTTTTTTTGTTTCCTTGCTTACCTTTTTACGGGTGTCTCCCTCACACTCTTCAGGTCTCAGTTCAATGTCATACTATCAGAAAACCTTCCCTGATTTTCCATTTTAAAACAGCTTTCCCATCCCCCATCCCACTGAGCCCTTATTGATGATTCACAACAGCATGTCTTTGTTTCCTTCACAGAACCCCTAACAGTCTATTTTCTTGTTTACTTGGTTGTTTTTGCTTCCTCTGCCACACTCGAGGCTCCACGAGGACAGAGACCCTGCCATTCTCAATTTCTATTACATTAAATCCTAAAACGATGACTGGTACACTGGACAGCTACTACTAATTTGCTAAGTGAATGAATAAATGTGGGGAATGGAAACTATTTACAGACCCCCACTTCTATGCCAAGCATTGTGCTAACTATTATATTCATCACGTAGTTATTGTGAGATAAGTATTATTTTCTCCAGCTTGCTGATCAAAAAGAGGAATCTTAGGTCTTATAATGTTGCATAAGTCCTTAAGGAATGCCCAGTCTACTTATATTAGGGCGAGCTCATTATATACAGATCCAGATTTTTGTCTTCTTCCACTATGGCTTGTTGAAATCTCATAGAGCATGTTCAGATTAAGTGGTTGGATTTCGCCCTGCTCTTCATGCCTTCAGTGAATTATGCATATGTTTGTAGGTATGAACATATCTTTATGAAATAAATATCTATTGGACTGCCGGCACTGTCTCTCTAGTTCCCATAAAAATGAAATGCCCATTACATAACCATGTGTGATTCTTTAATTATAATTCTTTACATTCACAAAGCTGTCTAGCAGAGGATTTTCTGACAGGTTAGCTCTTTGTATTTCCTTTTGCATCTCCAGTAGGCCAGCAGGGCAGGTGTTATTTTTCATTATCTTCCTGCCGCAGATGCTGCTGCTGAAGCTCTGCGATATGGGGCGGCTTGTCCAAGGTCACACAGCTGCTGGTGGTGGAGAGGCCCCCTTGGCCTCCATTTGCTGCCCCCAGAGTACAATTAGGCTGTCCCCAAATCTCTGAAATATCTCTTCGCTGGTTCTCGTGCTCATCCTTCTTGCCTCAAGCATTCTTTCCTCCTCTTTTGAGCATTTCCTGAAAGTCAGTACTCATATTCTGAGAACTTTCAACAGAGGTGAGGTTGAAGGAGTTCTGGATTAGGAAAACAGAGGAGCAAACAGATTTCTCTGCCTGCCCATTTCTCCCCAATGCCCTTCTGCTCCCAAGGAGAGTGTCACCATACAGGTCTTCAGAATACCATTCCAAAACATTTGAATGGGTGACCGTGAAAAGGTAAACATTTCTTCTCTGATCATTTGACCAGATACGCTAATGACACATGTCCCCAAGATGTCTCTCAAATAGTTCCCTTCTTCTCCATTCCCACTAGCCCTGCTCTAGTTCAGTCCTCATAATGTCTCCAGAGTTCTCCAACATTCTTCTGACTTGGCTCCTTCCCTTCAGCCTAGTCACCAGCCGTTCTCTTCTCTACACCGCAAAGGGAGATTCCGCTGCGGAGCGCAGACCTGATCGTACTGCTTCTCTCCTTACGAGTAATCGGTGGTTCCCCAAGGACTAGAGCCGAAGTCCAGACTCCTCAGTACCCATCCGTAGCCCCAGGCGATGGCGTCCCTCCTGTTGCAGCCCCCTCCTGCTCCGCACTGTGTCGCCGTGTCCCACGCGCTCTCCCACCCTGTGCCTTCCTTCTCCTGCTGTTTCTGCTTCACTCAGCTCAAAAGTAGCTTCCCGTCTGAAGCTTTTCTGGACTCTCCTTCATCATCCCTTTTTCCAAGGAAGATATTTTCATCCAGCCTTGTTTCCACGGCAGTTTGCTTGGACATCTATTAGGGCTGCTCTTCTGACACTCTCTGGTTTTAATTTTGTGACAACATGGCTTGTCAACAGAATAGAATAGTTTAAGTAATGATCATAGCTGTTTTTCACTTCATTCCATTCAGCATCTTTACTTCCTGGACAGAGGTTTCATGAGGAGCAGGGACATAACCTGCTCCTCTTTGTGACATTAGGACCTCAGGTAGCACCTGGCATGTGTTACCCATGTTTGTGGGACTCCAGACGTTCTTACGGGCACTGTGCATGTACTCTCTCGTTCTTACTGCGCTCCTCTGAGGTAGCCATGATGCTGCCATTTTGCCGATAAGAAAATTGAGGTTAAAAGGAATTTTTCCACAGCATTTGAACTGATGTGTGTGTCTAACCCCTAAACTGCATTCTCTTCCATTATAAAAGCTATTGCATTATGTAAATTGTTCAAATATGAAATATCTTCTCCCCTTTGATATGTTGAAAATATCCCCTACCTTGAGTTGTGTCAAATCTGTGGAAGATGGGTGAGAATTTAGCCCTTAACGTGATTGATCATGAAAGCCAGGAAAAGGATATTGGAGAAAAGGCGTTTTGGGGTTGAGGGTAGGAAATGAGGTACTTACACAGAGACTGCCTGGGATATGTCAGCAGAGCTTCATGGATGGAAGGAAACTAGGCCTGCGATTTACAGGGATAGCTTTCTAACACATAAGTGAAAACTTATTCTGATTAAGAGGCACTGGTAGAAAATGAAAAATATTGCAGTTGACAAAGGAATAAATAAGTACATTACAAGCGCTTTAACACGTAACCCTCCAGCATCCTAACCTTGGTTATGAGGCTGGCACAGAAGGCTGACTCCCCAGGTTTGACTTGCGGCTTTGTGTTTTCATTCATCTTCCACAAGCTACAGACCGTGCAATGTTGGACGCATTCAACAAACACATCACACACACAACTACAGCGTTTCCCCCTGAACATCTGCAGCACTCCCTCTTAGCAATAGGAAGTGCAGGGAAAATCGTGCGGGACCTTGTATGGGAGGTCATAAAAACCCCTAATAAATTTTCTTGTATGCTGACATTGTTATAGAGGTTTTTGCAAAATACTCCCATGCTGGTTTGGGGTTTTGCAGAATTCTCAATATGTAAAAGGAACAATACATTTCCTTTTTTGCCAGAAGGGCATTTCTGACCAAGGAAGCTACAGTGACATACTTTTCCGGAGATGAGAGATTAGTGCGTGTGCGCATGTTCCCCAGCAGTTTTAGGAAAATGAACTAGACATTGGGGCAAAGGCTGTACTCTCAACTTGGGAACGGTTGTGGAGGGAAGGGAAAGGGCCCCTTGTCTTCAAAGGAGGTGAATGAGCTGCAGCAGCCTCAGACAAGTTGAAGAAACATCTGGAAAGGCTGATAATAGATGGACTTCCTGAAATGTGGGTTTGACTATGATGACTTCAGACAGGAAGCTTAAGTTTCTTATCATAATGTTGGGAAAAGATATAAAATTACAAAGTCAGACTGCTTAACTTCATGCAGAATTGTAATTTTCTAAAACAGTGTATTTCATAAAATTATAGAGGTTTAACATTGTTATTGTCTAGAATATCTAACAGCTATCAAGCATCTTCATCTATTTCTCTCATTCATAGGGAATAAAGAAAAATATGTGTATATGTGTCTATTACATTCAAATGCTATAATCTCTTCAAATTACTACATTCTGGAGGCAATTTTCATAGAAGTGACATTTCTTTCCTCCAAACAAGAATTTTGATATGAAAAAAGTTTTGACTATAACAAAGTTGAAAGTACTAACAAGAAGAAAAATTGATAACCAACAGAGAAATTAAACATGTTTCCCAATGATATGGCTATTGGCCTTTCTCAGGCCTTAAGGCATGGCTATGAGAATAATCGTGGGGGTTGTCCAATATATGTGCAATTTTTTTAGATTGTATATACGTGTGTCAATAGTCTGTGGATATCAATTAGTCAGGGCATTCTCTCAGGAGAGAGGAAAATCCTTTAGCACCATATCTCACCATATACTTTCTATCTCAGGCTGCCCCCAGGAGTGCGTTAGGCTGCTGTGTCTAAACAATGGAGCAACATACAAACCTTCTTTCTTTCTTAAGGGAAGGGGAAACTCCAAGAGTCTGCCACTCTTGACTGCTACTGAATATAGGATTTCTTTTTCAGAGTGAAAAAAATGCTCTAATATTAGACCCTGATGACAGCTGCACAACTCTGGTAATATAACTAAAACCGTTGAGCTGACACTTTAAATGGGTGATTTATACAATGTATCAATTATATATCAATAAAGCTCTTAATTAAGAAAGTGACACTTAAAAAATTCTTTTTAAGGATTATGGGAAGTTGCCCTGTTTGAAAAGGCAAATTAGGGTAGCTCTTCCAGAGGCTTTTCAAAGATATTTTTATTACTTGTGAAAATGCACGGGCGGACTGTAAAGTCTGGGTGTAATAATAAGATCTGGCACCAGTTTGCTGAATCGAACAATTGTTGTCTGAATAATTCGTATTACAGGGAAACTTCTCAAATAATGATTTCACTAAGAAGCTCTCAACTTTGTGTTTCTAATGTTAGCAATATTAAGTTTTTTTATTGAACATTTTATCAATAGTCACATCACTCATATTCTGAAGGAATAAACCAGTAAAATTGGATGCAGATCAATGTGACCTTCTTCACCAAGAAGTTTTGCCACACTTTTTTTTTTTTAAGTAAGGAAGTCACATTATATCTTGTAAAGGTGGCCCCTCAACACCCAATCAGTCATGGAGAATAAAGGAGATGAGAACAATGGAGATGAGATGCTTCAGATCTACCCTTATCCTCTGTTTGAAGATCAGATTCCTCCTTAGTGACTTCAGTACAATTTTATTGTTATTATCTACTTATTTACCTGGTTAATATTGGGCTGACAGAGCCCCGCTGGAAACCTTAGGACTTCGCGGCATGCTTTCCATCTCCCTGTCCGCAGCTGTGATCTCCGTGGCGGCGGGAAGTGCCCTGGGCCGAGATACCACGCGGTTTCTGCGCTCCGCTCTGTGAGGTGGATCGCCAGAACCACTGGTCACGGTCTTCTGATGACAAAACTTGTGGAAAAGTCTCCTTCAAACTATATGACTATTTCCTGTTTTGAACCTTTCCTTACATTTTTAGTTCTTCAGTTTCTGATCCTTACGGAAATGATGGTTTCATTTCCTGTAAAAACATTTACTTGTACATTAAAGTCAAGGTCAGTGCAGCCTAACAAGATAGTAAGAGTCTAGTAGTGGCCTGTTAAATTCAGTGCACAATTTCGGAATATTTCAAGTTATACAAATAATTAGAAACAGGTTTAATATACCTTATAAATGAAAATAACTGGCTGTATAAATTAGCCTGATTCTAAATCAACCCAGTTGTCTGATTTCCCTTGCACAGAACACACCTCCAAATAAATTGAATCCGTTTTGCTTTTGGATTTGACCAGGTTTTCCACTCAGATCCTAGCCTTGATTTATCATCATCTATAATGATCGGAGGGCTATGGCATCTGGGGGGGTCTGTGCCTCTGTGTCCTTTTGTAGGAATATGAAATCGTCCAGGCTCAACGGGATTTGGGGAGTGCTCACTAGTTGTTTACCCCCTTCAATTATGGCTGCTGGGACTCTGACTTATGTTGCTGTGTCTAAACAAGCCTCCTTATTACTGTGATGCAGCCACTGTAGTGGGGGGGGGGAGAGAAATAATGAGTTTCCAGCTTCATTGCACTGATGACAATTTTCATCAATTATTTTTAAAATCAATATTTAGTTTACAGTATTATGGCTTTATAAATATTACCCACAGCTGAACCATGTATCTGTGATTGCTATGGTAATTCTGGTTTACTGTTATATCCATTTTTTTTTTTTTTGGTTTGTTTTCCCTGGAGTTAATAATTGCCACTTGTTTTGACTGGGTGTTTAGCTTCCTACTTACCTGACACTCCAATCTTGACTTTTTGTTAGTATCGGAAGTCTGCTTCTAGAACAACAACAAGTAATATTGTGTGCTCTGTCTCTTATCCTGGGGTTAGCTGTTTCTTCCCCTTGCCACCGTCCTGGGAATTCCCTCTCTCGTGTTAGATTTCCTGGCTCCTAAGTTGCACGTCTTTTTCTAAATTTACTCCTGTATTTTGAGACATTATATTCTCTGGCTGCTTCCTAAAAAAGAAGATACATTTTGAGATATTATATGTCTAGGAGTGCCTTAATTCCATTCTTAATTTGATCTCTTGCCTAGATATATAATTCTATACTGGAAATGTTTCCTTCAGATTTTGAAATCATTGCTCTATTTTCTTCTTTAACTTCCAGATTTGCTGTTAAGAAATCTGATGCTGTTCTTATACTTAATATATATGACCTATCTTTTTTTAATCCTTCAATGGAAGCACCTAAGATCTTTCCATTATCCCTAATACTTGGAAATGATACAGTACAGTGACTTTTAAAATCATTTATCTCCTTTTAAACTGGAAATTTACATACTTTGGGGAGGGGAGCCAGGGAAGTTCTGTGATGTGAATCAACTTGCTTCATACCGGTTTCCTTTTCCACATTTGGTTACGAAGCCAGCTACTCCTCCTGCATCTGGTTTTCTGCTTCTGTAACTGTGCTCCCGTTTCTCACCTGTTAGGATCTTGTCTCCCATTCTTTTTGACCTTGTATATTCATGTCTTTTTAAACCTTCTTAATAGTCATTCAGTGGAGTTTTGGGATAGAGTGGGAATAAATGCAAGTTTCATACTACCATGTTTAACTGGAAGCTCAGGATTTGTATTTAATTCCATTAAATGTAATCTTGATGGTCCTAGCCATCAGTCCAGCTTGTCAGGGTCTTCCAAATTCCAGTACTGTCCTCCACCACACTGTTGGTATCACCAAGCTTTGTGATGTCTGCAAATATGTCCTTCTGGGGAGTCTGGAATGAATACAGCTATTTAATAAGTCCTCTAAGATTCCCAGCACAGTGGCTACTCAGCTCTGCACCCCTCATATAAATGTGGCTGCTCTGTGTGTAAACTCTGCCTAGTCAGTATGCTCATATGTCATCTTTTGCTCTCGAGCTGTGACCAAACTTCTTAGTTTATCAGGATATTTGAAGCAAATGTGCCCCCCAACTACCTCTTCTCTCTCTCTCTCTCTCTCTCTCTCTCTCTCTCTCTCTCTCTCTCACACACACACACACACACACACACACACACACACACACACAGAAGTTATTCATTTATCTGTAACCAAAGGCACCTATGACTTCTGAATTTTAAATATTAGATTTATGGCTCATCAGAGTACAAGTAGCTGATAACTTCTATTGGTATGCTATTGCCTCCTACTTTTTTAGACTCTTCTTCTATGCAAGCTGATAGCATCTACCTCCTGAGGACCGAAGGAGATCCATAAGGCACACACGGAGTTGCTGATGTACCTCATGTTTTACAAGGAAGGGGGCTTAACTTAATTTGGTGGAAGATGCCAACATATCTTAGAAAGAATCAAGACTACCTCACAAATTCAAGATAGGCCAAATTGGAGCAGAATAAAAGTAACAGCAGATTCTATTTATTCAAATATCTAAAATGAAATTACATAAAAGCTAAGAGGTGCAACTTAACATGACTTCAAATTCTGTGTTTGCAGGTTGAAGATAAAATACTTAAGAGTTTGTTTACTTGAAAATGAGTTTCCTTACCATAGTTTGTGCCTTACCCCAACTTCACCTGTTTTAAGGTTGGTATTTATGAAGGTTTTTTTTGATTGTTGAAATCATCATTGAACATACCATTTCTTTTTCTACTCTCTTAGGGAAACTAATTGTCATAGGAAGGCACAACACCTAAAAACCCGAATATCAGAAATGGTCACACTTGTCTTTCATGTTCAAGTTACAAAGGCATGTGCCCAACTAAATTACATGCTAAATGACTTAACAGTTACCCCTAGAGAAAACAAAACAAAAACAAAACTTGAACCTTTTTCAACCTTTTTTCAAGGTTTGTTTTTAAATAGCCATTATGCACTTTGTTTTCATTCAAGAATTCGGATTTTTAAAAATTATAAACATGTTGATCTGGTTAAATAAAAGTTTGAAAGATATTCAGAAAGATTTACAATAGTCTTACAGAAGTTACATCAACTCTGACCCTAACTTGCAGGGATTTGAATTACAATGCACCGTCCTCCTTTGGTTCTGATAAATCCTTCCCCAAACAGGGTCTCAGAAGGCCCAGGACAGGGCCTGCCTACCAGTCACTGGCCTGCTGTCAGTCCCTGAGCAGAGCAGATTGCCTGGTGGATAATTAGTAGATTCTCCAGCGGGCACTCTGCCTTGTAACATGAGCTTATCATTTCTCTTGGACTTAAACAGAGAGGACCTGACTCACTATGAGATCAGATCAGAAGCAGATGCCAGTACTGAGGTACAGCACAGGGAAAATCAGCAAGATTCATCACAGTGCTTGATGATGCACTAACGATTGTGATATAAGCCGCCACTGCTATTACTGTAAAGGTTTTTCTCCCCATTTCTTAAATAGTAGTTTATGAAAGGAAGAAACAAATACATACTGTGCTTTTTATCTAGCCTCATCAGAGGCATTAGATTCTCCAACACATGGAGGCCTTATCCAAATAAAATGCTTCTAATTGTCTAGCAACCTATAATTATGTATTACAGTTAGACCAGGTCAGTTAAGGTATGGTTCATTATTTCACTAAAATTATTATTTTTTATTATAGTAGGAATGTTTCCAATATTGGCTGGGGAGATGGGGGTTGGGGGAGAAATTCCTTACATTTTTTTCTTTGAATCAATTTAAATACACAAAAAACCTAGAGCAACAGCTTAAAATGAGTTCTAGCAATTCTAGATTAGGCCAATCTGAATAGAAGTATTTAGGCAGCATATGCAATTAAAATATTACCAGCTCATAACTACCAACAGCAGACATTCCCCTCAGCACTCAGAGGTGCAGTGAATATGCACTTAATGTTGAAAGATGTTGTAAATACAGATATAGCAAAGGATGCTTCCTCCAAAATTGTATGTTATACTAACTGGATTATGTTGGAAGGACACAAGTGTTGCATTTCCAGAAATAACCCAAAAAGTTGGCTTCATACTTTCAATGCCTGAGGCAGTGAATAGAGGGGGGATTGGTTTATCAGGACTTGAGATATAATTTTGTCTTGGGAGAATGAGGGTGGGGGTGGACTTAAGATTCTTGCCTGAGGCAGAATAACGTATACGGTTTTCAATGACATAAAACTGAAGTGGACATGTGACAGAACTTAACGTCTGAAGGGAATGTGATGGATGGATACTCACAACTGTTGAATTCCTGCTTCCCGGCCCTTTGCATGCAATGCGTTCAGTAGTACATTTGGGTCACATCTGCACTGACTGCAGGAAATCTCCTGGTGCTATCATCTCTGTGACTGCTCTTCTGCTTATTGAAATTGTCTACATAAAATTTACAGGGACAGAGGAGGTTATATGGATGGTCTGACAGCATTTCCTATAGTTGGAGAACTATTTTGAAAGGTTCTTCATTTTCTCCTTTTATGCCATCTAACCATTGTCTATGTTTCTCAAAAGAAGTTCTTAGCTTAAATGCAGTGGATAAAGGAGCATTTCTGCCCCATGAAACTTTAAGGTGGGTAATTTTAAAGGAGAGTCTATACTTTATAGTAACACTTCTTGCTTCTTGAACTTTTCCAGCAAATGTGAAAGCTGAAATATGAATGTTTATAAAGGCAAGGAAAAATGATATTTTTAACTTTTTTACTATCTGTTATAAAATTACCACCCAAATCACTGAATTACATATTTATTTCTTCCAGGATACCTCCTCACTTGAACACCTGTATTTAGGTAAAATTAGAGCAGAAGATGAAGGGTAAAAAGTGATTACCCACAAAATACAGCATGCAGGGGTTGGTGATGCAGATGGGAGAGAGCCCCCACTGTAAGTGATGGAGCTAGAGGAACTGGTCTGTATGAAGGGAGAACATAGGCCAAGATGCAGTCAGCTTGGGTGTAATTCTAGAACCAAGGAGGTCAGTCACCCCAGCATGGCCGCGATGGAGATTTGAGATGAACCTCCAGGGGAAGGGGACTGTCTCATGTTTCACTGAGTGTCTCCAGCCAACTCAGAGAGTACTTGCCCACTGTTCAGCCAATGATGCTTTTTCTAATTATGTAGTTAGGAACTTCAATTAGAAAATGATATAATCAAAACATTTCTTACCCTCATTTCATTATAATGGTTACCAAATTCTTGATAAGCTACCATAGAAAAATATCCAAAGAAATGGGAACATCTGTAAATACCTTATAGAATGTCAACTATAATTATGTGCTTATGTGATCTTTGGGTTCTTATAATTTTATTTTCTGAAATATACTCAGTTCTGTAGCCATTTACCCTAAGAAAGAAGAGAGGGAAAGGGGGAAGGAAGCAAGGAAAGTATGAAAGCAGCGTAGGATTGAAGGTATAGTATATGAGATGTTTTCATGGGAAATGAATGCCATATAGAACTTTCCACCCCTTGGTTTCAGAGCCCTTTCTAAAATCAGACCTGCTTTCTTGTGTTTTTCTTTGCCTGAGAAAACACTTTACATTTTGAAGCCCTCCTACATGAGGGGATGTCCGGTGCATTTTCTCTAGCTGAATCAAGAGTGACTTTGGATACTACCTCCCAGGGTCATTAGTGTTCTAGACTCTACTTGAAACTTCCGTGGTTTGTGTTTTGGGGACTTCAGTGGGTTTTAAGGATGTAGCATGGGCTGGAGCAACGTCTGCCTATGACTTCAGATTGCAGCAAACTTTAACTGGCTTCCTGTGCCATCTCTCTGTTCATAGGTTAGTCTATGAAAACCAAGAGTCTGAAGTCACTGTGCCATTGCCCATCCCCCCAAATATTAGCTTCAACTTTTATTTTTCTCTTTTACAGAGTTTTCATTACAGAAAATCTTCAGGAAAATATATGGCACTATTGCAAATCTACAAGACACAACCTTCTGCTTTCCAGGAATATTTACTGATATATTACTGCCTTCTCCTCTGTCATTTATCTTCAAGTTTTCATTCATTCTGGCCTAATTTATGGACTCACATGTGATCTGCTGGTGAAGAGAGCCAGACCATTTAGTATATGTTTCTCTAGGTAATTGGAGGCTTCTCCTGGGCAGGGCCCTGTCTCACTCCTGTTTGTCACCCTTAGACCCAGACATGAAGCCTGACATCCAATAGGCGCTCCTCTGGTGCTTTTGAAATTGAAGTGGTGATGCATTTAATCAAACTTTATACATAATCAGAGCAGAATGTTTTCTGTTTGTACACTTTAAAACAGTTTCATATCCACTTCTTCACAGTATCTTGGGGCAGGTTTGGTCTGTCCAAGTTTTACTATTGTCTCATCATAGTATTAATTAGTTTGCTAGTACCAGACTTGAATTACTGCCACTGTTCAAATGCCCCGTGTCTCCACTACACAGTGGTTCTTCCAGTTCTCCCATATGGAGAAATATCACCTGGGGTCTGGGTGGCCTACTTGTTTGGAAGCCTCATTCTTAGCTTAGGCAAGATATTTTGTGTTGATTTTGCTTCAGAGGAAACACAGTCTATGTGAGACTTGAGGTGATTTGACAATGATCTATTGGAACAGATGGTACCTAACCAGTGATAATAATGCTAGTGAATACTTCAGTGATATCTGGAGATTGCAGATAAGCTTTCCTGCATGCAAAACCCAATAAGAGATAATTTTTTCATCTTAAGTGCTTCAGTTAGTAGTGTTCCATTTAAATAAAGCTTATCAAACAATATTAACAGCAAAAATAGTGTAGTTGTTAGTATCACTGTTACTTTTTATTTCTTCCAGCAGCCTCAACATAGTTAGAAGAACTATCCATGCTGAGATATCTATTGAAGGGGACTGATGAGACCCTTATAGTTATATCCAGATTAATCTCAACCTCCTAACTTTCTACCCATGGAGGCTTGGGAATTTGATAATCTTCTCTCCACAGGGCTCTGGTTAAATAAAACATGAAGTTTCTAGCACACTGACATTCAAGGTAAGTTCACCTTAAGCATTAGTTACGTTTATTCCTCCTCAAATATGTCAGGTATTGATCTTAATATTTAGAGTTGAAAATTAATTCATGGAGGAGAAGATGTAAAAGAACGTCAACTAATGAGTTTGGGTTGTTTTCATGAATTGATCAACATGTTAAGCATATTGAGTAATTTGTCATCTAGAAGTATAAAGTAAAATTAAAGTAAAAAATTTTGTTTTCTTGAAAAATCATGATAGAATAATGGGTAAAAGTCTTTGGGCATCAGATGTCCCATCTGCTAGTTTTACATGTTCCCCAAACACAATAAATGAAATATAAAATCTATCTTCTTTCCTTTAAGTTTGTTCATCATCCCAACCCTTCCTATGAGACAATTTCAAATCATCCATGTCAACACCATCAGATTGTTTTTCTCCTCTTCCCTGCTTCTAATGAGTCATTAATTTTGTGGCTTCTTGCTTTGTAATGGCTTTGTCATTTACTCCTTCCTTCTTATTCCCACCGCTAATCCCCAGCCTAACTATTATAATATTTGTAGACAATTGAAATGCTCTCCTAATTAAGCTTCCTATCCTGTACCTTTACTCAAAAAGAAAAGAAAAAAAAACTAATTGCTTCAAATAAGTGTTTGCATAGATTACCAAAAAATTGAATGTCTTTATAACTAGCTGCAAATTATTTTCATATACCTGACATTAGACAGACAGTGCAAGCACATGCCACAGACTCCATTGTAACTGGCAACCCACAGACTCGTGCAGTGTACAGCTGATATGGCCTTGCACCGAGGGCCTGTCTATAATGTGTCCAATTCACTCACTCAAACAAATCTTGGTTCTTCCACCCCTTCATGATTCGCAATGATTTTACCATAAAGTCCAGAGAAAAGCCTGAGATTCGTCATCTTTTGTGATCTAGGCCCGCACTGCCTTCCCACTACTTGTAAGTATCTCCCATGACATCCAGACCCTCGCCCAGAGCAGACCAATGTGGAGGCTGCCTAGGCAGCACCACTTACAGTATTAAATCTTGGAGAGGGCTTACTCCTTTTTAGCTATTGACAGCTTGGGGGAGGTCCCCCAATGGTAAATTTTTAATAAATATTTGGGAAGGCAGATAAAAGGAATCATTTTACAATAGTCTCCCTTAATCTGTGGTTTCATTCTCCATGGTTTTAGTTATCCATGGTCAGCCACAGTCTGAAAATATTCAATGGGAAATCACAGAAATAAACACTTCATAAGTTATAAATTTCATGCTAATCTGAGTAACATGATGAAATCTTCTCTCTGTTCCTTTAAGAAATTGTTAAGTGGCTTACTTAATGATTTTTTTAAAATTTCTCTCAACATGACAAATCTTTCATATGTGAAGAATTTGGGTTTCCTTGTCAATGAGCTCCTATTAATATCTTTTTATTTTTGTAATTGAGTTCTTTCTTTTTCTATTTTTTCTGTAGTACTATTCTTGGTATCGATATTCTTTTTGTTATATGCATTGCAGATATCTTTTCTTAGTCTGTGGCTTTGTTTTAACTTTGTAAGTGGGAGCTTTCAAAGTTAGATTTTTAAAGTACTTTACTATTTTTACATGTATATTTCATATTTAATCTTTATCATTGTGGATTTTACTTTTTGTGTCTTACAAATAAATAATCCATTACTGAAAGTCATTAAAATATCTCGATATATTTACACACAAATGTGGAAAGCAAAACTTTAAAATTTTTATGTCTTCAATCTTTGTGGATTTTAGGTATGATGAGTTCCTATACTACATCATATTTTCCCCATATGTATGTTCTTTCAGCATGGTTAAATATTCTGCCCTTTGCCCACTGATGTATAATGTGAACTTTCTTATACAGGAAGTCCTACACTGTTATGAGCCTCTGGGGACTCTCCTCTCGTCCATTGGTTCCCTTGCCTATTCCGGAACCACATCAACCTTCTTCACTCATTGGCTAGTATACTCATTGCTATTTGGGGTTCTTTTTTTCTCTATAAATATTATAATAGACTTACCAATGTTTTTGAAAAATATAGCTGAAATTTTGATTGAAATTTCATTGAATGTGAAAATTTTTAAAGAAAATTGCCATCTTTATAGTAATATGTTTTTCCATCAGCATTTAGAATATTAGATGTAGCAGCCCTATCCTTTTATTTTCACTCTCTTTTTATAAATTCCAGGAATATATTTGAGAAATAGTACATAGCAGTACTTATTTTTTAAATATAATTTGTAAATATATTTTAAAGAAATAAGTTGAATCTGCTTATATGTACTTTAGAGATTATATATATTTTAATGTTATATTTGCCTATTTTGTGTTTCTATTTTTTCTTTTTTTCTCTTATAGTTTCTGTTGAAATAGTTTGACTTGTGTTTGTTATTCAATTATTCCCTTTGGCTTAAAACTTGTTTGGAAATTTTAATTGTAGTTTGTTTTGTTGTAGTTACTAACTTTATAATATGTATTTTAAGTCTAAAGTTAATATGTTTAATTTCCTCCTAAATTATATTTGGAAACTATGGGAACTGGTGAGATTTTTCTCATACTTACAGTCTTCAGTTATCTCTGCTGTTGTTGACCAGTCTATCACTACTGGCACACAACAAACCACCCTGAACAGTAGCAGCTTAAAACAACACTTTCTTTTATTGTTTCAGGTCTTACATGTGAGTCTTTAATCCATTTTGAGTTAACTGCTGTGTATATTATAAGATAACTTCATCCTTTTACACTTGGCTGTCCAGGTTTTCCAAGACAATCTATTGAAAATACGTTTTTTTCTATACATATTCATGGCTCCTTTGTCATGAATGAATTGTGCGTATATATGTGGGTTTATTTCTGGATTCAGTTCTGTTCCATCTATTCGTGTGTTTGCTTTCTGTTGGCACTTTTTGACTAATATAGTTTTGTAGTGGAGTTTGAAATAGGGGAATTTTGTGAACTTGACTCCAAAGGCAAGGGAAACAAAACAAAAAACAAACCAATGGGATTGCACCAAACTGAAATTCTTATGTGCGCTGCACGGCAAAGGAGGCCATCAGAAAAACAAACAGCAAGCCACTGAATGGAAGGTGTTTGTAGTTCTAGTAAGGGGCTGATATTCAAAATATGCAAAAGACTTATACAACTCAAAAATCATTTAAAAATGAGACTAGACATGTTCCCTAATGAAGATATACAGATAGCTGTAGGCACATGAGATGTTCAACATCACTAATTATTAAGGAAATGCAAATTAAAACTACAAATTAAAAATAAGCTTTGTAAATGTACTTGGTTGATATTTTGTAAGTCTCACATAATCCACAGATTCCATTTCTCTTTTATTTGTTGATGTAGTTTAGTCATTCTTTGTTACTGTCGAGTTTCTTAAATACTTTGATGATTATATCTCCATGACATCATTTAACATGTTCCTGTCTCTCCTTTATTTTCTACAAATGACAACAAGATTTAGATGCCATCAAGTAAAAGTTCCATTGTTAGAGGGTCAATTCTACTTCACAGTTGGTGTGGTATATGAAGTCAGTCCAGAAAAAGTCCAGACATTGTTAATATAACGAGAATGGTTTGCGTGACATTAATGTTGCCTGGCAACCAAGGGTAGTAGACTGGAATGCGCATGTGTGAACAATGATGACAATGATGGGTGAACAATATGAAGTGACTGTACCAGTCAGTGGGGGCAGTAGATGCTGTTGAATGAGCGTGTGTACTGTGTGGCCGTCACATTCAAAATGACTGAGCAAGTATTACAAAGCAATGAATTTGCATCCAATTTTGCTTTAAGCTTGTACATTCCTCTGTGGAAAATATTTGGATGATGCAATTAGTGCAGCAGAAATAAAAGTGTGGCACAAACGCTTCAAAGATGGCCGAGAATCTGTTGAAAGTGACCCACATTCTGGAAAGCCTGCAACAAGCAACACACTGAGAATATTGAATGTGTACCGGCTGCAATCAACAAAGATCAGGGACTGATAGTGGGAGAACTAGAAGCTGGCCTGGGGATTCCCCAAACCTACAGTATCTGAGATTCTGACACAGGATCTTGGCATGAAATGTGGCAAAATCGTTCTGTGGTTTCTACGATCAGCGCAAGAGGGACATTGTGCTGCAGTTGCTAATGACTTGATTCAAACTGCTACCAATGAACCAGATTTCCTCAAGATGGTCATAACTTTGAAGGGGACTGAGATGTCATTATCCTATGTGTGATGTTTTGTTGCTTGTATCTTTTATGTTCTTTAATGAATGTCTCTTTTGCATATTACATGGCTGAATACTTTCTCGGCAGACCTCGTCGTATAATTTCTTCAGGCATATACGATGTATAGTTCAATTTTCATGATTTTAGTTGTCCTCAATTCATTAAATTCATTAGGGGTTGCAAAACACTCTAATTCTCTCATTCGTTATTTTTTATAAGGTAAGATACTTCTGTAAAGTGAAACTTTGCTTCATTAAACTATTTGGTTGCCCTAAGTTATAGCTGGCATAGTAAAAGCAACTTAAATGTTTGATTTTTCCTTTTATTTATCATTTCTCTAAATGATCAGCTTTCCCCTAACCCTTGGGCCCTCTCGTCTAAATGGAGAAGTGAAATTCCCATGGCCACTGTTGCCTCTGCTGCAGACTGAAGTTCTGGCTTCACTTTCTTTCTTTATTTATTTATAGTGCCTGGGAGTTTTCCTTTACTTTGACCTTGGTACCTGCTCTCTCTCTCTCTCAAGAAAAAGTCATATTTTTGTCCAGAATTTTCACATTTAAAAATGGCAGGTTTGTCCTACCATCCTAGTCTGTTATATCTACAGACATATTTGAGCTTATTTCTTAAAGCAGTTTGCCTATATTCTCTGAAAAATGTCAATGTGAGTGAATTTTAACATATGAGTGCATTTTAAGAAAAATATAATTCAGTTTTTTCAAAATTACAAAATAGTTTTTTACTTATGTATAAACAGTAATTTTATAAGCATGTCTATAAAATATGACTTCTGGAGGGAATTATTCCCCATCATATTTAAAAGATTAATGCAGGAGAGAGTGATTTCAGTTGGAAGTGGTGTGAGTTAAGAGGTTCTATGGTCCTCGATGTTCCTTCCTCTAATTTGAAGGTTGAGGGAACACTGGATTCTTCTGTTCGAAGAATATCATTTTCTCCTCTGCCATCACACATTTAAGTCTTCTTTTACCTAATGGGGCAAAACCATACTTTTCCTTCTATTGGCACACAAGGTAGACAATGCATCATTTTATTCCATAACAAATTGTCAAGCAGAAGTGGGTTACCTCTATGTTTATAAATAAATTTGTTTCAGGGCTGTCCTCCAGTGAAAATTTTCCTTTTGTCTTTCAGATAGTTAATCTACATACAAATATCATACAAATATGGTGATCATAATTGCATCCACATATTATTGGGAGGAAAATCAAGTACATAGTGTTTCTTTGGTAGTAAGTGCTGGTGAGGCTCCGTCAGCTGCATATTGGCATGTTAACAGAGCTGAGAAGTTCCTGCATTACCAGTTCACAGTGTGAGCCTGGACCTTGCAGAACTAGGTAAAGGGATTTAGTTTCAGGCATTTGTTTGGGGGCTGATGATAGCAGCTTACTTGGCGGGCATACCAGCACACATGTGGGGCATAAGAAAGTGAACGGTATGTTTTCAAAATTCTACCATGAATGTTGAGTACACTTGCCTCAGGAAACTTCTCTTTCTTATCAATGGAAAAACACATGTCTGTTAGATACTTGTAATTGTGCCTGCCAAACTCAACTTAGGAGATAAACATAGCCAATAGAACAATTTCTCCATCACAGAGGATTCCAGGAGTAGAGGCTGAAACTGTGTTCTCAGTCCCATGAGAGGCTGACCTTGAGTTCCACAAAAGGACTCAGATCTGAGAGCAAGTGGATACTTTCAGAATTAAAAGGATGCTATAAAACATAAAAATAATTTATTTAAATCTACTCAATAAAATGTTACCTTAATGATATCCAAATTAACAGCTATTCTAATTTTTACATTTGAAGAAATTTTTAAAATACAAAGAAAAATAAATTCAAATTTTTAACTGCCTAGGAATAATTCTGAAAAGGATACTTATTATTTATTGAAAAAGAAGCAAATTTGCCCTGGCTGGTATGGCTCAGTGGACTGAGCACCAGACTGTGAACCAAAGGGTCGCTGGTTCAATTCCCAATCAGGGCACATGTTTGGTTTGCATGCTATGACCCCAATAGGGAGGTGCTTGAGAGGCAACCACACATTGATGTTTCTTTCCCTCTCTTTCTCCTCCCTCCCTTCTCTAAAAATAAATACATAAAATCATTTTAAAGAGAAACAAAGGTGATGAGGACTAGTCTCTGCTTTCTTATCTCTAATATTACTTAATGAAGGGGGGTTAGACGATGTGGGAAGTGTATGGAGCCATGGGCTAAGGGGGAGTGTGCATTTAGGATGGTAAAAGGGGAGAAATAATGTTGAGGGTTTTGTATATAGGAAACTTTAATTCTTACAATTAGGCAATGAAAAAGCTACCATTATCATTTCCGATTTACAGATGAGGAAACGGAGGCTCTGAGAGATCTAAGTAAATGGCTCTTATAGTCGGTGATAGAGTTAGGATGCAGCTCTCAGGTGCGAGCGTGTCCTTGTTAGAGTGAAGGGAAGGGTGCAGGTTTGACAAGTAAGAGTCACAGAGGTTCCTACATAATTGAGGTCGGCTCTTGCCCAGGCTTTTCATAGTTAATTATGAAGATACCAACACACAGAACACATTTTCATCCCTTCATCTTCTTATTCCTCCTTTCCCTTTTATATTCACACTAATTTGAGGAATCGATAGGGTATAATGTAAATGATGCTCATTATATCATTACCAGTGCACTGGGTCAGGCCCTATCAGAAAAAAAGACACTCTGGTTTCAGAGCTGGAATCATTTAAAATAGCGAACTGTACCTCTGTACCTGTGGGCCGCGCTGCAAAATGCAGCAGTTATTGAATCACTTGATTGCCTTTACCTCCCAGTATCATTAAGTTTTCTCTGCGATAAAAGCTCCAACTGCTTTTGGTGGTGGGGTGGGGTTAGGTGGTGGGAGGAACAAAATAATTTCTCTTTCCTTTCCTTTCCTTATGTATGAATTTCATATACATAGAAACTAACAAGAACTAACACTGTTTCTCTAAATTCACTATTAAATATTTTTCAGTCCAAGAATCTGGCTTGTCATTACCTCTGTGACAAAAGCAAAAGCAATTACAGGGTTGACTCTTTCTTTCTTCAGTCGCTACACTACGTAATAGCTGTAATCTAGCCTTCTATTTTGGATTTGTGGCATCCACGGATCACAGAAAAACCGCATTTCCTTTTTAACAGCTATACTTGTGCAACTGTTAGAGTTTTTTCATTATATTGAGTTGAAATCTGTCTTTTAATCAGTCCCATTTTATGGGATTAATTTTACCTGAGATTGTTTGGCCTCTTTAGTACCTGCAGCCCATTTAGCTATTTTCAATCAGCTGTAAAGTAGCCTCCTGCTAATTATCTTTTTGTTTTTTATTGGAACATCCCTAGTTTCTTTACTGATTATACAAGGTGTGGTTTTCTTACCGTTCTTACAACTCCTTACTTCCTCTCAATCCAGCTTTGCCAGCTGCCCATTAAGGGTGCTTCCCAGGTGCAATGCAGGTCTGTAGATTTGGTCTGACCAACCAGAGGGCACAGATGTAGGACTTGTTCTGGGTGTTTGTTTTCTATTCATGCATTTAGCTAAGCCAGAAAATCCCTGGATAGACAATCTCTGTAAGAAGAGCATGCCAAAGAAAAGACCACATAGGCTGATAGGGTGTGGAACTGGCTGTTCAGATATTTAAACATCAAAATTTCAAAACAATATTTTTTTTTACTAGCAGAGGAGGCCAGTAAGAGGTTATTTATATGCCAGTAAGAAGATGTTTATCTTCTAGGCACTGGACAATGAGTACTCATGTCTCTGGTTTTCTCTGCATGGAATGTTCTCTGTCTTTTCCAACTACTTGGCACACGTCTGCTCTTCTTTTCACACCTTCTTTGTGAGGAATTCTTGACTGCCTGACACACTCTGCTAAGTGACCCTGCCCTGCCCATAGCAACTGATGGCAGGGAGACTTGTGTTCACTCTGCAGTCACAGCTGACGGGGCAAAGTGGTGGGACACCTAACTGAACAGCGTACATGACGTGGTCCAGCTCACAAAGCTGGATGGGGCCTGACAGACTTCTCCTCAGGGAATGTGGAAGACAGAGAGGATGGGCCCATAGCCGTACGAAGAGCTGGGTCATGGGTCACTTGGGGCTGCCATGGCCCTCTTGTACTTTTAAGCTAAAGTCCTGGGGCAAAAGTCTATAGAAAGAGGAGAGCAGAGTCGAAGACTCCAGGAGTGAGAGACCGCAAGGCAGTGCTGAGTGATCTGTGGCTCCCCTTGTTTGTTTCCGTTTGCCAGGACTTCCTGGTCTTCATATCCTCATGTCCAGTGTCTTAAAAACATTTTAAAAATATGTATTTTCTCTTGCTGTTGTTTGAGGCGAGAGGTACCTTGTTAAACCAGATCCCTGTTATTCTATTTTGGCTAGAAATGGAAATTTTGGAACTTGGTGACTCATTTCTTTAGAAAAGTTTGATTAAATATCAAAGTTAGTATACTTGCTGATATTTTGTGCTGGAAGATTCCCTTTGATTTCTGATTAGGACCTTAATCACAGAGATTTATGTCGTTCTCACAATTTAAAGCAGCTCCTTGGAGCTATAAGTATCTCTGACAAGAGCATAATACGCTTAATCTTTGGTCTCATTGCTGCAAATTATCAAAGCTGAAGTTAAAGGCATTGAGTTAATAATGGATTAAGATGTCACTACATTTTCTTCAGAGGAAATTCATTCCATTGAATCATTTGAGTAAAAATAGTTTCCCAAGAGGAACTTAATTCTGGAAAGATAATGATCTGTTTTAGATCCCTGCAATTTACACTTATGTTTTGTTAGCTTCCAAATTGTGCGCATGGGAAGTGTTGCAAGACTTAGAAAGCTGGTTGGTATGTAATTCATGCAATTCATTTCCAAAACTCAGGGGAGACAAACATATTTAGGAAGGGAGCATGGGCCTGCATTCAAGAAAATCATTCAGAAGTAAGCTTACATGGCTCTATGCCCATGAAGTCACACAAGAAGTACTACTAATATTATCAGAAATAGCAATATACTTACAGTGTCCTTAAAAGCAAGGGAAATGGCAACACGATCTTTACCTCTACTTAGAAGAACATCCACTTATCTGTGAAGTCCTAAATTAGGAAAGGATTTCTTTCCCCATACCAAATGCTTATACCTGAAGAAAGGACTCCAACTCTCATGGTTCCCATAATGGGGATCTCTCCTTGACCAAGTGGAGCAGAGAAAGGCAGATCACACTATGTCCTTCACCTAGGAGGGGCACATAGGGTCTAGCCTAGGGAGAAAGCCCCGACTACTTCAGGGACTCAGCAGAAGCTTTCCTCCTCTTTGCATCTGGACTGAAGGAAGGCTGGTACTGCAGGCATTTAGGAATGAAACCTGGATTTCTCCAAGCTTCCTTACAGGGGATGATCTCAGGCTACCCAATGAGAGAAGAGCCCAGTGACTGGCAAATGAAGAGTAAAAAATGTTTCTGAAAAAATCATGCCCTGGCTGGTGTAGCTCAGTGGATTGAGCGTGGGCCTGTGAACCAAGGGATCTCGGTTCGATTCCCAGTCAGGGCACATGCCTGGGTTACAGGCCAGTTTCCGGCAGGGATGCATGAAAGGCAACCATATATTGATGTTTCTCTCCCTCTCTCCCTCTCTCCTTCCTTTCCCCTCTAAAGATAAATAAATAAAGTGTTTAAAAAATTTTTAAAAATCAGAGACTTTGTTGTTGTTGTTGTTGTTGTTGTTGTTGTTACAACATAAGGACAGACAGAATTTTTATTTTTCCAGTAGTACAATCAATTAAACAAAGAATGTTCTCTAGAAATAATTTTGGGGTGTTTTACAAATGGTGCATGAATGAAACTCCAGAATTTGGTATGCCTAAAGTTCAGTCAGAGCATCCAATGTGAGATCTCTCTATTGAAAAAAATAAATAAATGAAACAAATAAGCAACAGAAAAAAAACCACTACAAAATAAGAGTGTTTTATCTTTTTTATCTGTATCTTAGGAATATAACCTTATGGATATAGGAGGGGTAAAAAGAATATGAACTTCAAAGTTAAAAACCCCCAGTTTAAAGCAGTTTCACCATTCACTTGGCTTATAAACTTGGGCAAACTATATTGACTTTCCATGTTCTCAACTATAAATATGGCAATGTTACTCCTCAGAATATTTTCTGGGCTGAAATGAGGATTTCTGCAAACCGGACTTTATAACGTGTCAATGTGCTGCACAGAAAGAGGGAAAGCCAGCCAGACTGCCTGCTTAGAAACGCGGCTTCGCAACATTCCCTCTGGTGAGGGTGCTGCTCGTTTGGAGACCTTGTGATTCAACACTTCCCTTCGTCTGCCTAGACCCCTCAAGTTTAAAAAATGTCATGGAAAGCAGAGCTTTTTATCACAAGCGTAAGTGTTCAGGGTGCCTCTCTGAGTTGTCAAGCTCTGCCGAACCTCAGTCTCCAACATCCTGTTGCAGATCTTTGGGCATCTCTGAGGCTGCAGCTTCCCTCCAGGGATCAGGTAGAAACAACAAAAGCAAACAGCTATGGGATATATGACTGATATCTTTTGGTAACTCTAAAGCTAAAACCCAACCTCTATTGCCTCTAATATGAGAAAAAAAAACTAGGTCATTTGATATAAAAAGTTACAGTGGTAAGTGCCCCAGCATAGCCTGCTGGCGCTAGGGAGGACTCCTGTGGTCTGGGAGCCACAGCAGCCACACGTGGGCCCGCAGAAGTGTTCTTCATGGACCCCGGAGGCCTGAGGAGTGGCAGAAGCTAAGAAACAATTCACTCCTGGGGAGTGGAAGCCACAGGGATGCCCAAGGGACTTTGCCAACTACAACTTATATGTTGGGTCCGAAGAAGTCTGAACCAGGGCAGTGAAGTAGGTGTAACAGTTACAAATTAAGGGTAAGGTGGTGGGTGACTATTTCTTCCACCAGACTGGTGAACTTGCAAGACAGGCGATGGGCTCTGTGAATCTTCATTGTGTTTTCCTGAAGGCAGTGCTGACGATCACAGTCTTGTAGGGAGTTTTGTGTCCTAAAGTCCCTCGTGTCAACCGTGGGCCAGAAGGGAAGGCTCCTATCTCCTGTCTTTTCCCTGAAGTTAATGTCCAAAGTAGGAGAGAACATTTTCCTTGCCCGAATAGAGAACACATGAAGAAGGAGCCTAAGTTAGACCCATGGTGAGTTAAGGCAAATGTCTTACATGTTACTTCTCATTGATAAAGACAGAATTTGAAATGGATTATGATGGAATTACATCTTTATTTATTGATGTGCATAATATACACTATTTGTCCTGGTCTGGTCTATATTAGCAAGTTTAAGTAGGACCACAAAGATTCTATCAGTGGAGAGGATCGCTGTTGGTTCCAAGATTTATCTGTACAGTCCACAGAAGTTCTCTTTACATGTATTAAATAGAGTCCATCAGCATTATTGGAACCTGCCACGAGCAAGGCACTGTGCTGCAGCAATCTCACCTTGCTTTCTCACACAAGTTCACATTTTATTCACAATAAACATGTCTTGTATCTCATTCAGAAGGTAAGCGTATTTAAACGTCCTGGGGTAGTGAGTAATCAGTAAACCTGGGGCCAGAGTTCAGGCTCCAGAATGGGATATAATAACCCACCGAATTCCCTAGATTATATTGAGATTTAGGTCCAGGAACCAAATGGTGTACTACTCACTGCCGCACTGTAGTGGAATCATTTGTCTCTACAAATTAATTTCTAGTAACAAATTAAGGCAGGAACAGACGAGTACTATGAGCCCACCAAAACATTCAGAACCATCGTTCTAGGTAACATGTAGAGCATCATCAAGCATAAGAACTACGCTGTGCCGGAGACGCTAGCTATAGTGCCGCGTTTTCCAAACTGGGGTGCCAGTACACTGTTATTTTATGAAGTTGAATGGTGAACTCGGATATGTTTTTAATATGTCATGTTAGGTTTAGAGAAAAATACCAAGCATGTAATGGAAGAACCAATCAGAAGCCCATACTCCAAAATTCTTGCTTTTATTCCCTTTGTGTGTGGCCCCATGTCAGTGAGGTAGCTTGCAAAGCACTCTGAAGTGTTTCCTCCTAGCAACAGATGCATCTACACAGATCCAGCCAGGCAAGATGAGAGCCCTTATTTCATTTGATCCAATCAGTTTCTCCTTGCGAAGACAAAAAGAAACAATAAAATGAATATAAAATAGAAACAATGGTGACATTTTCTTTGTAAACAGTGTGTTCAGACAGCAATGCTTTCAGTTACAGCTATTCTTAAATCTCCTGATTATCTCATGGTGATGAGATTGTTCTGCATCTGCTATAAATCCTATTATCTCAGTTCTTTCCAGTCCTACCAATGGGTAACCTTGAGCAAATGAATGTTCTGGTTTTAATTCTTCATCCATAACATATGAAAATGGCAGTTTTTGTCTACCTGTCTTATCAAGATAAAGTGAACAATGAACCTATCCATTATTTGCTTAGGACACATACTAATTTATAAGATTTGAGTTGTAAAGTATGAGTATTTTATTCATTTTATTACCTATAATCTTCCACAGAGAATAAGAGCTCTTAATGATTTTATGTAGTCTAGTATATTTTCCATTGTTACTAATAAAGATGATTTTTTAATCCAAGAAGATCATAGAAGAAATATTTTATGATTTGGGAGTATGTGACTGAAATTTACCTGAATATTAGAGTGCCATGTTCTTTTTTATTTAATTAGAAAATGCCAATAGAAATCATAATTTTTATTTGACCAATTTTCAGAAACATCCTCAGGTATTATGGAATAAGTGTTGAATATACTTTTGTTACTTCCAACTACATCTAGGTGCTATTGCTGTCCCACATGTGGTAAATGGTTTAATCTCCATATTGCTACTATTTTTAACTACTACTAGTAAAGATCAAAAGTTGGACACTTGGAAGGAAACTGAAAAATTCATTTTTGTGAAACCAGAAGACAGAATATATTATATTGGAATTTTCATTCTTCAATACTAACTCAAGAACTAAATTTTTGTATCCAGTTTACCAGTATGTTTAGGCTTAACTTTCTAAATTACATAATTTATTTACAAATGAGTTTACGTGGCTGTTTTTCATTGTGCAAAGTATGCTGCCTTGTTCCTTCAGCATTCAGAACTTCTATAGGATCCTTTTGGCAAAGCGATAATTTTTTATCTTGTAGTGAGTAAAACAAGTTGGGATTGAGAAAAAAGAGAAAAAAGAAAGAGAGAAAGAACTCATGGACTTGGGCAACACTGTCGTGATTGCGGGGTGCAGCGGAAGTGGAAGAGGGTGCAGGGGTAAATGGTAATGGAAAAATACAGTAAAAATGTGATGGATTAAAAAGTTAAATGTATGTTTTTGATAGCATCAAGGTTTCTATTAGAAGCTTGATTCTTGTATGAATATCCTTCAATAATGCGTTTATGAAATTGAACAGCATGTTTTACTCTAACGATTTTTGTCTTTGACATTTGTTTCAATACAGGCACATTCCTGAATCTCCCAGAACACTCTGACTCAAAGGGGCATCTCCACTGACTAATTTGTACAATTAGAGTATTGCCCTTTGCCTTTCAATACAGGAAGTGCAATGTGTAGAATAGTTTATTTAGCTTTGGAGACCAAAGTTACAGAAGCAGTGCACCCACGTAAATCACACAGGAAATGGCCCAGGTAAATTAGCCTCTTTAAATCAGAAGGCTGTGTAGCTATCTGATACCAAAGACCTCTGGGAGCTCACACAAAAGCTACCAATGCAAGTTAGATTATTGATATATTATATGATAGCCACTAGATAGCAAGGGAAAATTGAAACAATAAATTTTTTATAGGTAACTGACCAATACATGAATATGTAGTTAGTTGTATTTTTAAGAGGGACTGTGCTTCGTTTTCTATGAACAAATGTGTGCAACGTTTCTACTGTTTCCACCTAATAGTTTGTTAACCGTATTAAAGGTTTACTACAATGTCTGAATCCTAAGGGGTATTTCATAGGGCAGGACTTTTCAACCTCACTCCTACTGGCATTTTGGGCCAGAGAACTCTTTGTTGCAGGGGGCTACCTGGAGCACTCTAGGATGTTTGGCAACATTCTTGGTCTCTACTTACAAGATTCTAGTAACACCCTTCCCCTTAACACCACCCCAGGTATGATAATGAAAAATGTCTCCAGATATTGCCAAATGCCCCCTTGAGAAGCAAAAACACCTGGGTTGAGAACCGCTACTATAGAGCCAAGAAGGGAGTAAGTCCTTACTCCCATCTCATCCTCTTTGTCTTCATCAAAGAGACTTTCTTATGATTGCTTAGCATCCTACATAATTACTGAAGGGGTCCTATTCCATGCTTCAATAAAAAAATACAGTTCCATCTTGCTGGGAGCTCAGGAAGCACAATTTTTGTCTTGAGACCATGCCTGTTTTTTTTTTTTTTTTTCATTGAAAACTGAATCAGTTGATTTAATGCAAGAAATTATCCAAACGAGTATACCACCTCATCACTTTACTTGTATAGTAGGAAACTGGATTACTACTGGAAAATGTAGCTGCTTGAATTCAATATAGGAACATTAGAATTGAAAGTGTGTGTATAACAAGAATATATGGAACTAAAATTTCTTTTACATCTTTTGGAATACAGGATGAACAGCTGTTCATTACTGGCTTTCTTCTTTAGCTTTTGATGTGTCCATCCAGCCAGCACGTGTTTGTTGCAGGTGACAGAGATCACAACTTATTGTCTTAAAGTCATGGGCAACACCAGCTTTAGGCCAATTCAAAACAGGGTGTAGTATGGCTGCAAGAACCTCTGTCTAGTGGTTTATCTCTGTCCTCCTACATCTGAGATGCTGGCCTCCTTTCCAGAGAAGCTCTCTTATCATGCTTGCAAGCTAACTATAGTTGAAAGTCTTAAGTGCTTCCACCTTTAGATCTGGAAGGGAAGAGAGGGCATTTGTATCTGAAGGTGGTTTTTGTCTTACCCAAACTACGTGAACTGTATTGAATGGGAGAGAATTGATAATACTTAGTTGGCTGAGAGAAAATTAAATTGTTTTGGGGACAAAAGTAACATATGGTCATTTCTAGGGGTTTCTAGCCTGGTTCACTAAAAACATAAAATAAGGCCTTTTACAGCAGGCATTGTGTCTTATATTTATTTTATTTCTCTTGAACCTTTATACTTTGTGTGCAACAAGCATGCAATGAAGAATATGCAGGTTACAAAGGGCTTGGAAATGATACACTTATTCGCACAAAGAGATCAAAGCATTTTTTTGTATCTAAAATAAAGCACAATCTTACAGACTCTCCAGAGAATAAGAGTATCAGGGGAGAAGGGTACTATCTTATTTTAGTTTTCATTCTAATGTCTTACCTGAGGTCATAGAGAGTAAGATGATGAAATTTTCACTTACACAATATCTTTTCTGAGAAAAAGGAGATCAAAAGTAGGTCTCCCAGAAGGGAAGGGGAGAATGCAAACATTATTATTATTATTAAACGATTTATTTCACTAACAAAGTTGAGTTTTTCTATATAATATAAAACCACAAAGGTGGGCTTAACAAATCCCTGAATTCTTAGATACAGAACAAAAAAGATCTAAATATTTGTATCAGATCAAATAAAAAAAATGAAGCTTATTTACATCATGATTTCTCTGAGACTGATTTGGATAAGGAAATGAAGCTTCAGCAATCCGCAGTCTCACTTCATATCCAACGAGATAGATTTAGAAGCTATGCTGTTTCGATACTGCCTTGAGGAAAAGAATACAAAACATTAAACTGGCATTTAATGCATTATCAGCAGGGGTGCTGGTTTTGATCAATACCATGCTTCACTGGCCCCGAAGAATGGTAACATGATGTCCCCATTGTGCTTCCTAATAACACATCTCTGTGTGTGAGAAATGTAATCGTCAATTCAAAAAACACGAACCGCATTGTGTTAGGTGAAGTCTTACATTTTCATATATTTTGACAAAAGCAAGACCATTCTTATTTGTACAACAAATGTGTTTAGTTTTAAAAATACAATTATTTTTTCTAGTGCAATGAAGATGAGATTTAAAGTAACTAATATTGAAAGCTGTTTTATTTATGGCAAAGCAATAGAATTCTAAATTACTTGTGTAACTATATTCAGATGCAATTTATACACTGAATGTGATTTGATGCAAACAATACACTTAATTTTTTGTCAGCTGAAATAATGACAAATCTGATCGTATAAAGATTCCCTTTTCAAGTTGGAGAAGATTACATGTTCATAACTTAGAAAAGCAAATACTAATTTATATAAAGAATTTAAAGAATAAAAATTATATTAGAAATAGTAGTAGAAAGACGGTAGAAATGTCTTGGGTGTAGTTTAAATGCCTTTGATGTTTTTGTTGAGTGAAGGCTGTTCACATCTACTCTATCTGCTATTTTTCAGCAGAATTGTTAATTATCTGGGAAATCTTCATTTACAAAGATGATTTCTGAGCTAGATTTGGGCTTATACACTTTGGGTGGCCTTGGTAACCAGTAATAGAAGTTACAGTTCTTTGAGGAAATGTCCTACCTAGCATTCACCTTCCAGACAGAGTTGGTGAACCTGGGGTGTTCCCTGCATGGGGAAGCATTCTTCCAGTAGTCAGCCAGATGACTGTAAGTTTTTAAGTGACATTTTCCTGTGTAGTTTTTTAAAGGGAGTTGTTTGTCGTTTGAGGTTCCTCTATTTACTGACATAAACAGCTGCAGAGTATTTGGCTTCTCTAATTGTTGATCCCTTAATCTGTAAAAACAAAATGGTGACAGAGAATTGTTTGGGAGATTCTAGCAGAAAAGGAATGTGAAAGAGCTAAGCACAGGGTCAGGGACCCTGGAAGCTCGGTGGGTGTTTGTTCTCCTTCTCGCCTGCCACTCCTCTCCCGAGAGGCTCCCAACGCTCCTGTCTCACGCCCTCAGGAGACATCTAGCTTCTCTCTTGCTCCCTCCAGCCTGAATCTGCAACTGCACAAAATGACCTTTTGTTTGGAGGTATCTCTGGTTCTACCCTAGACCAAAGACGTCAATGAATGGTATTAAATTCTCTAAGTAGAATCATAGGCATCATTATGTTCCTAAAGCAGCTAGGGGATTAGTAACATTTTGAACTTTCAGTTGTCACAGAAATTTAGAATAAAGTAGGATTTATTTTAATGACAAATGATATAATAAAATACTTAGATTTTAAGGTTTCTACATATAATATTATAAATGTTATAATTGCAAGTATGTGAAAATAATTGAACTCAAACAGAAAACATTTCTTAGATACCAAAGGCTATTGTTTTCAGGGAATTTAGTAACAAATTTGATTTTTCTCATTACTAAATGTGATTTTCCCCATGCCATTAATGATTCTGTATACATTTTATGAGTAAACTTCCTAAAAGCACAATCAGAAATTTTACAAACAACTTGAGAGAAAAAAAACAAACAAACTATGCATAGTGCATCCATAAAAGGCGGAGCCAGAAAGCATCTTTAAAAGATCTTCCTCACTTCCTGTAGGTCATGGGACCCTGTGAGTCTTCAATGAAAAAAGATTCATATTTCCCAAGTTCAGCATGAGCCCAGAGGTCCAAGTAGAGTTTTACTTGTGGACATTATGTATTTTCAACCTTCCATGAAGAGAGAACTTGACTTCTAATAAGTCAAAAGTAAACACAGAGAAAACTGAGTGTTTGAGACTCTTTCATACAACCCTTTGCCTGAATGGACTACCAACTTAAAGTGTACTTATGAAATAAAATGGGAACCAAAGGAAATAAAATATATTGTGGAAAACTGGAAAAACTTAATAATGAGGATAAATAAGGCCATCAGAGACCCTGAGGTTGAAACACTATATTTTCAAATAATAAAAAGGCAGTAACATCTCCTTCTGGGACTTCATAAAATGGGGTTTAGACCTACTGTTTGTTGACAATGCAGGTGAAAATAGAACAGAAGGGGCAAATAAATGTCCCAGTCTTGCTCTGATTGGAAGTATTATATTCCCTCAAAAGGATCAAAAAGGAACATATAAGAAAAGTTCCTTGTAGGTTCTCTAAGAAAATATTTCTAACCTCATAGGAAAATAGGTGAGCATGGTGAATGCAAAGCTGAATATCTTGCGATTCTAGAAAAATCATGCCAGGAAAAATAGCTAAACCCTGTCCTCCTTGGTTTTTCCATCTGCTGACAATGCATAGGTGGGCTCCTTGGTCTTTCCGTGGTCTGCTGACAATGCATAGGTGGGCTGTTAGCGGATCGGAGGTGGAGCAAGGCTAAAGACGAGGACAGCAGGTAAGAAGCTGTTTTGACAGTCCAGACAAGAGACAGCAAACACCTGGGCTCTGCTCATGTAGATGAACTGCAGGAAGGTGAGAGGATGGATTACGTGGCTATTTAGAAATTTAATCACCTGCCTTCACTGAATAAATGGGGAGAGAGACAAAAAAAAGGAAGGCGTCCAGCATGACACCCAGATTCCTGGTTTGAACAGGAAGAGGTCATAGCTTATGTGAACTGACTTGCAAATACTCAGCAACATGCAGTGTAGCTGTGCAATGCGGCCCACTACCTTGGCCTAATAAGCAGCAGGGAAATCAGGTGATGTTTCCTTCATCTCTTGGGCATGTGTAATGATGCATCCTCAGTGGTTAGGACATTTCCCTGGGCTCTCACTCACTTCCAAAGTGTTTGGGGGAGGATGGAGGAATAAATGGGTAGAACACAGGATGTTTAGGGTGATGTAACTGTTCTATATGATACTATAATGGTGCTTGCATGTTGTTCATTTTTTCAAAATTAGAATGTACAAAACCGGAAGTGAACCCCAATGTAAACTATAGAGTTTAGGTGATGATGATGTGTCAGTATAAGCACGTCAATTGTCAGTCACAGATGCACCACACTAGTGGTGGATGTTGATAGTGGAGCAGGCTGTGCATGACTGGGGCTAAGGAGTATAAGGGAACTCTGTACCTTCTGCTCAATTTTGCTGTGAACTTAAAGTGCTCTAAAAATAAAGCCTAATTCAGAAAAAATCGACAGCAATTGGAGGTGATGCAAAGTGCACATCTACAACTCCCGTGTCTTAGACCAAAGTGAGGGGCTGAGCTGGTGGGCTGGTGTGAGGTGGGGAATAGGCTGTGACACGTGCTGGGACCCGTGCTTCAGCGACTGAGGCCCCACACGGTTCTGTTCAAGGATCAGAAAAAATAGAACAGAGACATTTCAGGAAGTAAATCACAGAAAGAAACGGAATGACAACAATTTCTTTTTTGTGCAAGTGTAAATACGTGATCTGCTCTATGGAGGCAACTCTCATTCCTGTGTTCTAGAAAACTCAAGAGCACATGTGTGTGTACACTAAGTGCTCTTTTTCAAGATTTTTAGGTTTTCTTTCTTCCCCTTTTTTAAGGTTTTTTTCCTTAGTCATTAGGACATATTACATCTAGGCTGGGACAGGCTTTCTACTTCAAAACTTAAGTTCTACTAGCAATTGAAAAATAAATCATTCAATACATTTTAATTGAATGCAGTTATGTTCCAGACACTGTTCTAAGTGGTGGGGCTATACTAGTAAACAAAATAAATAAAATCTCAACCTTCGTGGAGTTTACAGTTAGGTTAGGGAAGGGGGAAAAATGTAGTTAAGGTTATAAGACATAAGTGCTAAGAAGAATGAAGCAGAAGGGGCTAGAGAGCGATCAGGGGGAGAGGTGCTAGCTCTTATCCACAGAGTGGTGAGAAGATGTTATCGCATGAAGGACTCGTGTGCAAACTGGGAGGTAAAGGGCTTCCGGCAGAGTGAAGAGCAGGGCATTCTTGGTAGGAGGAGCCATAGCAGGCCAGAGGGCTTGAAACAGAGACGTGGGAGGTTAGGTCAGGGAGGTGCCCAGTGGTCGGATCATCTGGTTCCCTGGAGGCCACCACACATCTGCTGCTACAAAGCAAGTCACACCAAAACTTAGTGGCTGAAGTGTTCCAGGAGGATGAGCTTTGGGTCTCTTGAAACCTAGGTTCAGGGTTTGCTCACTGTCTCCTCCAACACATTCTGATGTCAAAGGAAATCACAGGCCAGCCTCGATTGAGTGGGTAGGGAAAGAGACTCTACCTCTTATTGGGATGAGCAGCAAAGCATCTGCGATCCTTTAAGAACCCTCTCAGAGGTTGTAATAAAAAGACTGAGAATTTTTTGTAAGAGTCATGAGAAGCAATGGGAGAATTTTGAGTAAAGAAGTAATATAAGCTAAATTTGTTTTTCAAAGATCACACTGGCTTCTGTGTGAAGAATAAACCAGAGGCCAGGTAGAAGGCTGACACTAAATAGTATTCTCTCCAGTATCCATTAAACCTACAGAAAAAAAGCTGACAGCCTGCAATAGAGCTGCTATTGTTATGATCTGCGGGCTCCCTCATGGTTCAGCTTGCTGAAAAGTAGTATAAAGTGGTTAGAATAAAAAAGTAAAGTTTTCTTCTTTGAGAAAAAGACAATGACCTTCCTGTGCTATGCTTTCACTTTCATTTATTTTTGGTTAAATTTAGTTTTAAACATTGAAAAATCAGATTCACATAAATATACTTCTGGTTCCTCTAGAAAAATCAAGTATAAAAATCGCATGAAATTCTCCACATTGCACTAGCACTTTGTCATTTAAAATAAGAATATGATAATTATATCAAATAAGGCACTTATATCACATATTTGTTCAAAGAACTTCAAGCACTATGAAAACACTCTGTAGTAGAAACAACCATTTACATTATTAACTATGGAAACCCTTCTAGGCATGTGCACATTTCATAGATATGCATACATTATACATGCCATAACTACATATAGATTTCTAAGTCCAAAATAGCTGTCATTTTGATTTCATCCTCTGTTTTTTTTTTTTTTTTTTTGTTTTTGTTTTTATCACAGTTAGTGCAGGAAAGAAGGCCTCATATTGAGTGAAGTCAAATAAAAGACTGAGCAGAAGACATCAGAAAGTGCACTGGTTAGGAGGGAGGAGAAGACAGAGTTGGAGCTTGTGAAGAGGCTGCACTGCCCTGGCCAGGAGGGGGTCTCTGGGATGGAGGGCGTCTCCGGGATGGAGGGCATCAGTGATTATCGACTTCAGTTTCTCCTCCAACAGTCAAGAAAGTGAGTCTTTAAAATGCTGTCAGGGACCCATCCTGAAGGCCTGTGGACAGAATGCAGCCTGCGGATATGCCTTATCTTACCTTCAATACATTATACTTTTAATTAAATTTAGTTTGCAATATTAAAACATGAGGAACTTTTGCACAAATCATTTCCAGCTTTTCCTGAAAACTCAAGGTATCTGAGAATACTGGGTTGTTCGCAGCCTTCCCCACTGAGTCTGCCACAGTCGTTTCTAACCCTGCTTGAACTTTGGTGACGTTTTGCTGCGACCTCTGGCCCACACAGGTTTGAAGGCATACATGAGGCCAGCAGCTCCTACTCTGTATTCTTCCTATCCTTTTTTCATGGCCTTTCTTTGTGATTCCAGTTTTATTGTCTGATATTTTTCTCAGACAATATCCATTCAAATCTTGCTTTCTTCTCCAAAGTGGATAAAGAAGTTTGTGGATATTACATTTTATTAAAGCTACTCCTACCCTTACACACCGAACAAAAGGCAGATGGGCCATTTCAGATGAGGACTTTGGGGGTCATCAGCTGACAGTAAAGGCTCCGGTGAATCCCTGCCTACCGAGGGCCACTGTGAGAGCAACCACAGCAGAAAAGAACCCGTCGGAAACTCTAATAACCGTATCTGGTGCCTTCTCACTTCAGAGTTTATTCATTAGAAAGCATCATATCTTTTAGCCTTTTATTAATATGCTATAAAAACATCACTTTCTGAGTGCAGAGACATAAAGTGGAATGATTCCTGCTGCCAAGCAACAAATTAAAACGAGAGCTTTCTGTGTAGTCTTACCAAGCTTGCAGAATCTGTATTAGATGCATTAGATTTGATAGATTTGGCTGAACGCTTTTATACTTATAACTTCGTGTTAACTTTAAAATTTTTTGAATAACATATAAAACTCCATAAATGGTTCCACATATTATCTTTTGCTATATGTACATGGAATTCTTGCCACCTTTCTTTCACCTTTATTTTGAAATAAATGTCTAGTTATCCTCCCTGTGGTCACTCTGAATGTCACCAGATTGTTTATAATTAGCCATTTTGTGTCTTTGACTGACACGCATGTTTAATAAAGCAAGAAATTCAAAGAACTGCTTTATGTCTCATGCAAAATAGGACTTCCCATATACTGAGGTAATAAATTGCCCATGTTTATATATTAACACATAAGCATGCCAAAATCAGCACAACCACACACGCTCAGGCAGAATGATTGCCTCCACATTTCTCCTGAAAAATCATTAACTGGCACTTAGAAATGATGAAAGCCATAATGCTCACCAAAAAGAATAGTAAGTTGTGCAAGAGGTATAGTAAATACATATTCTGGCCAAAATGTTTGTCACTTCTTTGAAATTTATATCCCTATAAATGATGGTAGAATAAAAATATTGTCAATCTTCAATTTTCTTGCTAGAATTAAAGGAACTAATAATAGCTGGTAAACATCTGTCTCAGAGGATGTCTAAGATGGCTTTGGACAATTATTTTTTTAATTGGCCTCTTACTTGGCATATCATCAGATGATGTTGCCCTGGAGACCTTACTGCAAAGATTTCCTTACCTGTACTCATTGCCTTGCTAAATTTGAAGCTTAGAGTCTTCTCTTGTACTCTATTATCTGGCCCTTCCTCTAAGTTACAGATTATTAAATAATTTCATATGTGATTAGCGGGATCATGCCTTTACATTGTCTTCCAATAACTTCTAGCTGATCTCTGAGTACATGGAAAGTATCAAGAAGTGTAAAAAGGTGAATGAGCTCAAATTACATCAAAGAAGAGCCCCTGCACTCTTAGGTATTAAAGCCCTCTTAGATCAGACTCGTCTCCCTTTTGAAGCTGGCCTCCATTTACCAGTCTGCTCTAGCCAAACTGGCCCAGTACCAGCATCTGAGCATGCCTTCAACTTCTGCGCTTTCTTAGCCTCTATCTGAATTCCCAGTGCTATCTTCTCCACTTTGCTTCTACTCACCCTTTAGGACTTGGCTCATATTCTTTATACTTCATTTAAATAAGCTCTACCTCTGGACAATTGAGCTACTCTCTAAAAATCAGTTCCATGCTCCGAGCCCAGCCCTGGGCTCCATGGTGGCAACATGGGGTTCCTGTGTTCAGGGCGCTTGCTGTCCAATCCTGTGGCCACACTGTGCGCCCGGTGCTCTGGCAGAAGAATACCCACAGTGCTGTCTGTGCGCAAAGAGGCACTGACGCCAAAGACAGGCAGAGAGGAGGTGAAGGGCGGTGATCAGAGGCACCTGAGGAAGGACTGAGTAGAGATTGTGGCAAAGAAAAAGGATGGATGAGGGGAGGTCAGAGAGGAATAAGAGTGGGGTCCTCCTGGGCAAGTGCCGGTCCTGAAGTGGGAGAAAAAAGTGGTGAAGGATGCAGCTAGATCCGTGAGCAGGGGGAAGATCTCAAAGATCCCAGGGCATTGTGTGAGGGAATTTGAGCTTTATTCTGAGTTAGCAGGAAGCACAGGAGTGCTGAGAGAGATTGCCTCCAAGATCTCCTCTAGTTCTGAAATTCTGTCACTTTCTGACCCCAACTCTCATGTACTTAACACACAGCCCAAAACTAACTTGAATAACTTAGTATTCTTATTTATACCTATATCTGTATCCTATCCCCAGTAAAGGACTTTGTAATAATTGTGAATGAAAATGCTTATCAGTTTTCTTGATTTTTCTCTTAAAAGTATATTCCAGGAGGGGAAACCTCAATTTACTTGCTATTTATCCCTACAGTTTCTAGTACTATAAATATTTATTGAATGAGGGAATGAAAGCTGTGGGTGGGGCCCCAGCCTGAGTCTAGGGCACCTTTCTTTCAGTAGCCCAAGGCCCAAGTTAAGAACCTGAATGGAAACACATTTCCCTTTATTTTTTGATGTGCAAGTACTGAAAGCCCATGAGATGCCAGTACCTGGGTTACCATATTGGACATGACAGTTATAGTCACTGACCTCTTGGATTTTATATTCTGCCCTTTCTCTTGCCTCTCTACCCTTGCCCTGTGATTTAAAATGTTCAGGAAAATCAGAAGACACTCCTTTCACAAAAATCATGCAAAATAATTTGAGAGGCTCTGGAAGCCTGCTGCATAGATTTTTGGCTTACTGGAAAGGGCATGGAATGCCATGCCAGACAACTCCGGTGTGGCAGACCCTTCTGCGTGGCGTGGGCCTAGCTCCCACTTCGAGATGCACAGGACCCACACCCACAGATAGGTTCTCTCATGGGTAATCGGATTTGCAATATACCTAGGCTGCTTTGAGCCTGGCTTTTACTGCATCTTCCTAAAATCCATGCTGAACCTTGCAGGGACCAGTATAACTGGCTCAATCACTTTTGCCTATTTATTTGCTAATATCCTTCTTCTGTGATGTAATTAGGGGCATTGGCTCCTTTTGTTGTAACTGGGGATAGTGAGTAAGGACCATCTTGTAATATGAAGAGAAATAGAATAAAGGCCTGTCATGGTGGAGGCTAGGGCTTTTGCTCCCCTTGAGAGAAAAGCCATGCTGTCGTCCTTTTTCCTCCACCAGACTCGGTAGTCTGTGTGTATGTTTTATTTCATCCATAATGACGCGGACACTGCTGGCCAGTATCCACATCACTCCAGTTTAAATATTCGCTCTGCCATGAATAGGTACTCACTCTTGCACATTCTACCTTTCTCCTCTAAATCTGTTTATCCACCAGAAAAACTCAGTAGAGTAGCAAATGGCCTTTGTTGGATGTGCAGTAAGTGTTAGATATTAGTTTCTCATCCTTCTGTTTTTATTTTCCTAAGGACCTGATTTCTTCACGGAAGCAGAGAAATGAAAATAACCTGCAGCGGGCCAACCGGGGTCTTCCTGGTTTCAGAAGTCAAGAGAGCACAACATAATCTTAGGCCCTGTGCCACCCTGCAGAGCCATGGGCAAATGCCAGTGCCAACTCTCAAAGCACATTGCTGGGAAGGATAAGAATTTTATCTCTTGTTTTATGTGCATTTTACCTGAGTTTTAACATTACCTGGGAGGCAGGTATTAACTCGCATCCATTTGGCAAAGGAGACGTTTGAGGCTCAGAGAAGCTAACTTGCCAAAGGTTAGGCATCGTTTAGATTTGACTCAAAGTACATCCAACATCAAAGTCCAAGCATCCTGTGACCACCATGAGGCAACACCACTCTGTCAATCATGACAAAAGTGAAGTGCCATCTTCCGTGCTCTGGTCTGCTGCTGCACTGGAGAGATAAAAGGCAGAGATCTACTTTAAAAGTCTAGGAAAGAATATCAAAAAGAAACTGCACTGTGACAGCTGTGCTCAGAAGCACAAATAATCACGTCCATCTGTATTTCTATTTTATAAAGGAGTCATTATAAAAAGCAGTAATAAATTATACAGAACTAAACCTTTTATCAAGTATACTCTCTATATAGAGGTTCTTTTCAAGGTAGAAATGAAAGAATTAGGGTGACCAGGCACTCTCATGTGGAAGGATTTTCTGATGCAGTATCACATGGGTGCGCCTTTCGTGAACAAACATTCCTGTGTTCTGAATGCTTAATGTGCATTTATTTGGACGCAGTGGAAACTAAGGGGGTGATAACAATGATGATTCACTAACTTTCGCTTTATTTTACCTTCCTAATAACAGCAGGTCTCAGATTCTGAAGCATCTCTTCCTTTCTCTTCCTCCTTTGATCCTTCCCTCACTTCCCTTCTTTACCTAGAAATATTTAGTAACACTAAGTCATTTCAGAAAGAATTTTCTTTCTCTAATTAATTGTGAAATAATAAGCATTTCTGCTAAGCAGCAAGCTCCTTCCCCTCTTTTTCATGAATTTGTTGCGAACTTGAAACAGTTGCCTGAGTGGTATTTGTATCTATGCCAGGAAGCTATCCACAAAAATTGGAATCCTTGATATGTAAACAGTTACCTCTTAGTCTAGTCAGTGGTAGAGATTAAAAATTTACACCAAGGTTGAGCATACCAATTTTCAAAAGTGAACGTTAGAAAAGGACATGTCTCATTACATGGAAATAATCTATTCAAAACATTCCACGAATTATGAATAGGAATTAACAGATTCCAGTTTTAGAACCTCATTTTTATTGATATTTTTCATAAGGTCAAGTTTTGAGACTTACTAAAAATGCTACTATTGAAAATGCCGTCTCCCCTTAGTTAACCAACAGGTACAGTATTAACTACTCACTTTAAGGGACTCTGGTGCCATTTCAGTGGCAGTGACCCACCCAGTGAAGGGACATCTTTGGCTGTGGTGTTTCCTCCAACACTGATGCAGCTGAGAATGTTGAGGGATTGCAGCAATTTTTCAAAGGTCTCAGAGAATAGTAAACTTCTTTCAACTATCAACCAGTGAACTTGATCCCAGAGATTTTAAAATGCTTATAAATTATTGACGAGAACGTTTCCTTACTCGAGTTCAGCTACGCTTTGTGTACTGACATCCCCTCAGACCATGGTGTGACATGCGTACACCTAGCAGGACTCACCGTAACATGTGTATAGCAGCGGACTGGGAGAGGTTGGGGTAAGGTGCTGTAAACAACATAGGACTTGCTGCTAATGATTTGTAGAAGTAATTTGGTGTAATTACTGGGGCAAGGACTTTGAAACCTTATTTATCAAATAAATTCACTATAAAGCTCAAAGGGAAAACTAATAGGCTGAATGACAGAAGATATTTAAAAGGAGTGTGATGATTGTCTATTCAGATCTACCTTCCACAGGGCATGTTCCCTTGGCCATCTGAGCTCCACTTCCCTCATGCGTACCATTAAGGTAATATTACATGAAACACATGGTAGAGAGATGGCATCATGGAAATCAGTGCCACACATCACGCCCTATGCAGTTTTTTTCTGGGCCAAATATCAAATCATCCAGGTGATTCAGCCCCTGTACAGCCCAGGTTTGGTGCCCTGCTACTCCCAGCTCTTCCCAAAACTAAAACTACATTTGAAAGGGAAAAGATTTCAGACCATCAGTGAAATTCAGGAAAATTCGACAGGGCAGCTGATGGTGATTGGGAGAACTCTGTGAGGTCCCAAGGTCTACTCTGAAGGAGACCAAGGTGGCACTGTTCTATGTGTAATGTTTCTTGTATCTTGTCTCTTATTCAATAAATACCTCTTTTTCACAGTGCATGGCTGGATACTTTCTGGATAGGCTCTCTCTCTCTCTCTCTCTCTCTCTCTATATATATATATATATATATATATATATATATATATATATATGGCCTTTTTCATGAAAAATATAATTTTAGATTTCAAAAAGATCTGGAAAATCTTCAAATGCAATCATACACCTAAATAATGTTAAGGGTATTTCTAAACGATTTAGGTTTAGGCATTGGAACATTGGAAGGACTTAAAAAGTCACAAGTATCAGTGAATGCAGAGGTCACTGACGCACTCACAGGGCTGTTCACCCTACCCTTACCTCAGGAATCCCCTAGCTCTCTGCTCTGCCCATACCGGCCTTAGGGGCACAGTCTCATCCCTTACCATGCTGGCACAAATTACGATACTAGTAAGTAATAATCTAGACTCATTAGCTCACAAGGCACAATCAAAAACATCTGAATTGAAGCCATGGTAATTCCTAAGTCATACTGGATCGAGTAAAATAGATCACCACACAACTTTCAGGGAATTGTCTTTTAAAGATATTATGCATTATGATGTTCAGTTTCAGAAATCCCCAAGAGTTATTTTCAATCCAACAAAAAGAAGAAAACAGGAGAAAGTAGATGGGGTTATAAAGGGTATAGCCAATGGTCACAAACACAAATCAAAGGAATAATTTTTATGCATAAAGCAGATTCTGATATTTTCTCATAAAAGGCAGAACATTAACAACTAAGGCCTTTGTTATAATGTAGTGTGTACCCGCCCAGAGCAAGTCACCAGATGAGAATGTGACCCTCGGTCAGAAGAGCACAACTGAGCTTACTGTTAATTTGAGCAGACACCGTCATATAAAACAAAGGCTGAGACCAAAACCTTGTCATTTAGAATGTAAATGAATCCTGCTGACCGAAAACTCTGCTGCATCCAGAAGCCTAGAGTTGGCATGGGAGACCCTGTGAATGGCAGTCTGTAAAAGCTTGCAGGGAGCCGGGGCTTCCCCTCACACAGTCTGTGTGCCTTTGAGAAGGAGGAGGAGGGGGCGATGACCACAATAGCGTCCTGGAGACACTGTGCACTGCACACTATGCAGTGTAGAAAACTCTAGAAGACTAGCAAGCTATTTTGTTTCCTGGTTTCTTCCCCCCACCTCAACCCTAACACACAAACAATCTCAAGTATTCGAACTTGCAGAAGGCTTCAGAATGAGAGGCAGAGTTGAGGTAAGTAAGCAAATGAAAACTGAAGCCTTTCCTTTGTTAACAAAGTGATGGCTCAATTAATTACTGACCAGCTTCCAGCATAGCGGTGAGGAAGCATTTTCCAGCATTGTGTAAAGTCTCTGCCACCTATAAAAAACTGTCTCAAAGTTCTAGTTCTCTACTGATGTGGAAAGCAGGACAAATAAAATGGCATTGGTCCAGTCAAGGTAGCATAAAGTATATAAAACAAAGTGGAGTCACTCATGTCAACCAAGATGGCTGCCATGACAGTCTGGTTCAAGGCAGAAACTACCTGAGTCAGAGAAGACACATCTGGCAAGGAGACACACCTAAGATATCTGCACATATGATGAGAAGAGTCAGTCTGCAGAGTGGGACCACCCATGGATAGGATCCTGGGCAAATTCCACATTTGTCATCGGGGAGCTAAGACACTTATCAAAAGACTCAGAAGGGTGGAGTCCACCACTTTCAGGGCATAACCGAGGCAGCTCCAGACCACTGCTGAGCAGCCGAGCTCCACACACCAGAATGCTGCCCCATGCCACTCTGACCTCCCTTGGCATCGGTGGCCGGAGGCTCTGCCCTGCTGGACTGAGGACTTTGTCATCCCTGCTGCCCACCTGGCTCCGGAGATTCTGTCTTTCAAGATGCAGATGGCTCCCTTGCTGCCTGTGCTGTCCCCCAGAGCCACAGACTGAGGCCTGGGGCTCAGGTTTGTTATCCCCTAATTCTCTCATGTGATGTTATTATTGATCATTTCTGAGTGATTTGTATTGTTACTAGGTTAGCATAGATTTGGATTAAATCTGCATTAATAAAATCTGGGTGAATAGCATAGTCACCCGTGTTGACTCCCTATAATTTCTCCGTGCCAGTGTCACCTGCAGGACTGATGGCTTGGTGCTCTCGGTTCCTAAGGCCTGGGTCGCACATCCAAATGGGGACTGAAGACTGACATAGAAAAGACTACCTCATGAACATACACTCGTGACGACTGACTTTGAATTAGTTTCCTTAGGCTCTGGAAGTTACCAAACACTTTGCAGTAACTGAGAAGACAGTTCCCATCAAGCCCCAATCAACCAGGTGATGGAGGGAGGAGCAGCTATTCAGAAGAGCTGACACTAGTAGCTGGCTGAACCCGAGCTCCTAACACACAAGGTCACATCCACCAGAGGCACTGGGATAAGGAGAAGCCAGGCGGCAGGCTGTGTTGTGGCCTAAGTCCAGCTGCTCTGGACATCCTTTCCCACCTCTCTGCTGCTTCCATGGGGACGAAAGTTACCTGGAATGCATGGGAAGTTTTATACATAATGTGAGGAGAAATGTATGTTTATGACAACTGTCTGTTCAAAATGCACGCTTTCCCTTTGATTTTGAGAACAACAAGGTCATTATACAGATCTCCAGGTCTTTCCTTCACCTCTCCTCCCTTGCTTACAAAGTTGGTGAAAGTATCTTAGTGATTTCTACCTCCTTTGTTCCTCTTTGTACTACAGAATTTTTTTATGAAATATCCCACTGTTCATCCAAATATGCCTTTCTTTCCAATTGCACCAGGCTCTTATGTCATGCCTAATGCACCCCTTCTCACTTTTACATATATTTTTTTTCCTTTGGTTGCAAATATGCTTGGAAGAAACACATTGGGTTCTTTTTGTTAGTCACACTGTAGAGTGAATACATTTAATGAAAAGACGAATTGCTTTCTTCTCACTGAGCAGGCAGGTCAATTCCAGGCCAGATTAGAACAGAAGGAGGTACTATGGGCAGAGGGGACACTTGAATGGGGGTTTGAGGTCATGAATTTATACAGAGAAACATGATGGGACCAGAAATGCAGAGCGCAGGTAGGGTCTGTACAAGGAAAGCAGAGGCACCACCAGGAGGCGAGCAGCATTCTTGGAAAACGACCTAATGGTGCCCTAATTTCTAATTTCATTTACTCTATAATTTTGCAAAGAATGGGCATCATCTCAGCTTTGTATCATCAGCAGGTAAGATCAGGAGAGATGGTTATGCAAGGTAATAGTTTGAACCTACACATATTACATTCATGTATTATACTTAAAAACATGAGAATGAATAATGTTTGAAACATATAGTATCACAAAATAAGCCAATTAAACTTTTGTTTCTGGAGAGGTGTATCAGCTGTACACAGTAACTTCAGCAGCTGATGAAGTTGCTGCTTTGTCAATGCCCTTCAGCCCCACTGCTCACGATGTGTTCTTGGCCAGAGTTTAGCCTACACACACGACAGTGGAACCTTGATTCTTGAACTTAATTCATTCCAGAAGGCTATTCAAAAAATGATTTGTTTGAAAAACAAACCATTTTTTTCCCCTAGGAAGGGGTTGTTGGTTGAGAACTGAAGCTTTGTTTAACAACAAAGACTTTATTTTTCTGTGAACCACTTGGTCAAGGACTGAATTGCCTAAGATGGGAGATGTTTGAGAACTCAGGTTTGACTGGACTTGGATTTTGTTCAGTAACTACTGATCTGTGGCTGGAAGTCTGCAAATGTGAGGGGCCTACCGTGTACATTGATCTGTACCATTTTGTACAGGGGACTTGAGCCTCTGTGGATTTTGGTATATGCAAAGGTCCCGTAACAAATCCTCCATGGATGCCAAGGGACTATTAAGTTTTCGATTATGCAGGGGTTGGTACCCATAACCCCCCTGTTCAAGGGTCAGCTGTACTTATCTAAGAACTGTGGGAAGGATAAATGATGTAATGAATGAAGAGCACAAAGGAAGTGTTTAGTAAGTAATTCTTTCTTTTTCTACTAGTTTCCTATCATGTTCCACCTTCTCTTTCTTTCCCTCCTCCTCCTTCTCCTCCCCCAGGTAATAATTTAAACCTGAAATGGACTTCTCAACAGCATTGCTAGACAAAATACAGGGTACTCAGCAAAGGCAAATATGAGATAAACAACAAAAAACTTTTTAGTGTAATTATTGTATGGGATATACTTATTCAAATCTCAATTCTTGAACGCCTTGGTTCTTGAACAATTTGGTTCTCAACTAAGTTGTTCTTGAAAAAAATATCTCAGTTGTCTAACAAAACTTTGGGTCTCAATTCTCTAACCAACAACCCTTTGTTCTGATAGCTGTGTGATGAGTCATGTGTCTCTCAGGTGATAAACAAAGGAGATGGAGGTTTTGAATAAGTCATTTTTTGAGCAGTTTTCCAGAATGCATGAAGTTCGAGAACCAAGTTTCCACTGTAATAAAATTTTATTTATATGAAATTCAAGTTTACTTGAGTAACTTGTACTTCTATGTGTTAATCTGGCAACGCTACTACAAATATGTGTATAATTCGTCCTGGTGGTGGAAGACTGGGAACTGTTTGTGTGACTTAGTCATCAGCACTATAAGAAAGCATTTGAGAGAATCCCCTACATTTGGGAGGGACAGTGGCACTCTCTCCATCTCCAGGGGCGAGTTCAGCACTGTATCTCATGTTTAGTTATGAAGATCATCCACAATGTACTTCCTCAGCTAATAAAACATCTTTTCAAGAATATGGTAATCTATTACTAATGGTTCTGGTCCCTACTCATCAATAAGTAACAGTACAAAAAAATTAATGATACACACAATAAAGATTTAAGCATCTGAATTTATAAGCATTCCAAAGGAATTTTCAACTATTTGAAAATTGAAACTATTAAAAAATGTTTTGCCAAACATATTAATTTGATCATAAAATTTATGTTTTTAGGAATCCTAAGCCTTTTGCTTTTATCTAATCTATCTTTGAACCTAAGAATGATGTTTATAGAAAAGATATTTTTAATGTTCTTAAAACCTTGAGTCCTTTTGTCCATTTCCAATGTCTTATTTTTTTCCAAATTATATTATAATTTATATATTACATAAAGTGTTTTATTCTCACATTATGGCAGAACATTACACACCACAAAAGGATTCTGATTTTCACACTTGAGAGACACTTCTGCCCCTCCTTGAATATCACACATTAATCTGAAGATAAGACATGCTTCACCATTTGGAAGTTATTCTCCAAAATGTCAGAGTTGAGCATTGACACTATACGCTTTCATCTACAAAAAGCATCCCTTTGAGTATGAATATCAGTCTAGACATGCACTTTTTGACAGTATTTCTTATCATGGGTTTGCTGTTTTAATGTTACTTTTATTCTCCAACTAGTTGTAAATCAAACAGAAACACCTTCTTTTCTACATAATGGTAAACTTTTATGTACTTTAAAAATTTTGACAATATAGCATTTACCATGATCAGTCACACTTCATTTTTGAAAATTATTAACATATTTGGCATTCTCAAATTAATTCCATCTTCATTTATTTGCATGAGTGACAGCAAAATCATGAAGCCAGCTAAGTTGGTCTCTCAGACACCTCCCACTTATTCCCGACCTTGTTTCTCTTTCCTGACACCTCAGACATTTGTGGGAAAAGTGAACAAATGCGTATGAAAGCGATCCAGATGGCTACTGTGGAGCCTGGGTTTCAGCGACTGGCAATGCGCAGCACTTACTCCTTTGCTGAGACAACCATCCCGGATGGACTGAGGGGAAGGGGCGAGTATTCACCACTGTGGCATCTTCTGTCACTTCTAGAAACTGACAGGACAAAACATGGCAAGTTCTGTTTAGATTAAAAGATTTTTTCCCCTTTACTTCTATGTGAAGAAATCTCATGGCAGCTGTGATTCTTACACTGACATTTGTTAATATTTTATGGTTCATACGAACTTTGATAAATCAGTTTTGGGGAATCATTGGCCAATGATCAAGAAAAAAATCTTTTCTCCCAGTGAGACTTTGAATTAATGGAGCTTTTTGTTTGCTTTGTTTTTTATCCATTTTTTAAATAAGACAGGAAATGATTGAGTGAAAATCCAAATCACATTCAATAGTGACAAGTGTTTTGTTTTTTAGTCAAAATATTATTTTTTATTTTCTCCCACGATGGTATTGATTAAGTATCAGATATTATCCTCAGCCCTATGATGGGTGGTGTTGCTTTTGTTTCAAAAGAAAAAATAGCGAAATGCCCCTCCTTTTATGAGTGAAGGGTCGAGGGATAGAATAAGGAGATTCAGCCATGGATAAAATTTCTTTCTATGACTCCTGGTCAGCACTTCTAAGGGGCAGGTACATAAAACTTCATTTCTTACATGCTAAACAACTGATAGTGGATATATTCTACTATAATTTTTCTCATTCAGGAGGCACTTAAAATGGATCCTATTTTTTATAGGAAATGACAAAGGAATAGCATACTTTATTTGTCAAGAAAGATAGGAAGTTAAAAATGTCTGCAGAACATCTCAAACTTTGATCCTTTCATTTCTGTAATGTACAAAACACCTCTGGGTAACAGAAGGGCCCTGTCTGCGTTTAACTCTGGCTGAGTATACCAATGATATTTATCAAGTGCCCCTTTGCCATGGTAAGGAAAGTCTGTCCTACAGCAAATAGCCAAGAAGCACTGGAACCGGAAGTGCGTAATTCTCCAGGAGATTCATAGCACCTTGCCACTCAAAGTGTATCTGGTGCCTGGACCAGCAACCTCAGCATCATCTGGGAACTTGTCAGAAATGCAGAAACTTCTTATTAGAAATATCTCACCCCTGACTTACTAAATTACGAACTGCATTTTAACAAGACCCCAGGTGATTTGTATGCACATTAAACTTTGAGAAGTATTATCTTAGCACAAACACAGCATTTGGATAAAACCTTGCAACAAACCCATTAGGCACATTATAGCCATTACCCTTTGCATGGTTTTGAGGAAGTTGAGGTTTTAGAATGTTATTCACAATAATCTTAAAGTTCCTCAAGCAGATAGGCTTCAGTAACACTACTAATCATAATATAGCAAGAAGAAAAAACAGCAATGCAACACGTGAGTGGAAAGAGGGCTGGCTCTGGAGGCAGACTACCTGGGCTCAAGTCCTGACTCTACGACTCAGCAGGTGCAAAATCGTGGGCCAGTTGCTCAATATATTTGTGTTTTAGTTTTCTCAACAGTAAGTTAGGAATTTTGAAAGAACCTATCTCTTGGTGTTGAGCAGGGGGAGGATTAAATGAATAAATTCAAATAAAATGCTTAGAACAGTGCCTAGCATGTAGTGCAAATGTGATATGTTTTAGCCAATGGCAACAGCAGGTAGGCTAAGGATTGCAGTAGTAACTAACATTTTTTCCCATCACTTACCACACGTTTCATTTCATTTAATCCTCTAATAACTGTATAAGGTACAGAGATATGATGTCACTGGTGCCTTGCGGCAGAGGGACTGAGGAGAAGCAGTTTTGCTAGAGAACACACAGAGGGTCAATGGCATTAAAACCCCAGGACTAGGCTGCACACGACTATACTGCTCTTCCAGGGCTGCAACTTCAGGTCTTTAGAATGCAAGACCTCTGTTTTTCCCCCAAACGGCACTTCTCTCCAACCATCAATGAGAAGAGCATTTTCAGATGATGGATGACTCGTTAATGCCATTTGATTCAGAACACATTTATCAGGCCTTTGGAGCTGCCTCTGTTTTGCTCCAGGTCCTGTTCCTTTGCTCTGCCCCAGCCCCAGAGAACACTCTGTCATTCTTTGTTTGCCTCAGGTTTCAAATAAGCATCAAAATACTCTTAGAAGCTAAGAGTTCCAGCTTCCCTAGGATTCTTCCTAATAAATAGCCTCTTAGCATGTCCATTTCTAGCCCTTTGAGGGAAATTTGCATTTTGATAGAAAACTTCTGAAGATGAGAAGCCTTAACCTACAGAATGACTATGTAATGATACTGTATCAGGTGCAAGAGGACAGTGCCCTCTAGGGTAAAACACAATTAGGAGGAATAAAAATTTTTTCTAGAGAGCCTCTGATCTCTGTGGGCCTATAGGCAAATGGTGTCCCAGATAACAGCACACCTGCAGAAGTCCTGACTAAGCAGCTAAGTGGAACGTGGTAACCTACATGCTTCGGTAGGTGTCAATTCTGATTCTTGATTTAACCTCATAGTGATTTTCATAACTAAAAGTTTCAAAATGATCTGTGATGGCCCAGTAAGATGAGAAACAACCCCACACCAACATGGGCTTGAACATGTATGAGTTTGTGGATGGGGTACATAATGGATGCTTTCACTTTTTTCCGTCCCAAGGGAAAAGGCAGCATGAATTGGGAAGGCACTATCTAGGAGCCTAATACTGTATTATAGAATGTATGTCCAACCTCAGGAAACCTGGAATATAGACTGGCAGGCCAATAATTCCAGATTTCCTAAACATGTGAGGTATCTTTTGTAATATTTTATAATATGAAGGACTTATAAATCTGGGGAAATAAATACATTTCATTGTTTTTAATGAGTACATTTGTAAAAGAGGCTTCAAGCATGTTGAAAGGTTCGCTGAACAATGTCTGGAGTATTATTGAAGAACAGCCTTTGGTTAGAGTAAATATTGAAGTATCTGACAAGATTATAATTCTAAATCCTTGAGCAAGATGAAAAAATAATAGTTGAACCTTGAAAAAGATAGAAGAGCCATCTGGATGCTTTGTTGTTTGAAATGGAATGGAATTAGAGATGGAATTTCTAATTGGAGAAATGGAATGAGGCTAGAGGCTTAAGTTTTGTAACTATCCCTGTTTAGAACATTAGATGCTTCTTTGTCTTCGAAAGGGCACAGGAAACACTACAGGTTGGTTAATGACACATGAGATCAAAGTAACACAAGAGGATGCGTATGCTTAGAGGTCAGTATTTCAGGAAAGAATACAGTATAAAAGGTTAGAAGATTTCCAAAAATATGTGACAGAAGAGGAGGAGGAGGAGGAGGAGGAGGAGGAGGAGGAGGAGGAAGAAGAAGAAGAAGAAGAAGAAGAAGAAGAAGAAGAAGAAGAAGAAGAAGAAGAAGACAACCCACAAAAAAATCTAATTAAAAAGAAATAGGGCAGGGGGTTGAAGATAATATTTGGTGCATCATTGGGCTTCACATGATAGCTCAAACTCTGAAACAATGGAATATCATGACCATTTTTTCTTTTCTTTTGTAACAGAAATATTAACATAAATACTGTGTTGCTTAAAGCAGTTCTAGAGGTACGGAGATACAGAAAAATGACATTTGGGCCCTCTGCTAGGATAGGACATCCTAAAGCAAATTTAGGTATATGAGCCTTAGAATTAAAGAGTTACAGCAAAAAGAACACTTCTCTTAGCAACTTAAATTCCAACAAAAAATATACGTAAAAGCTAAAGTTTTTCTATACTTTGTTTCTATGAAAGGAGAATAGAAAGACAAGTATAGCCCTTTACAGAAAGTTTTATTTGGTTAAAAAAATTAGTTAAATTTTTTTTTATATCTCAGGAATACTGACCTGCTTAGGCCACAACCATGATGTCAATACAATGGCCACCAGCTGTAATGCTCTTCTAGTCTGAACGGGAAGGTGCTGAAAGTGTAAACTACATGCCCAGTCTGCCCGCTAATACTAAAAGTAATGTAAAATGTCTCATTAATAATTTTATATTGACTACATTTTGACTTGGTAATATTTTGGATGCATTGAATTAAATAACTACGGTTCTCTTTACCTTGTTAATAGAGCTACTAGAAAATTTGAAATTACGCATGTGGCTCTTATTGTATTTCTACTGGACAATGCCAGGTTAGACCACAGATGTCCTTAAACAGGAATTATCTGTTGGCAAGGTGAGTTATTTGGGCCTTTTTTCCCTCAGAGAAATGATGTTATGCACATTTCTAAGGCCCCTAAGACAGTTGGCAATGCCCACTTGGCCCCTATAGCGCCTGAAATGTACCAGTTCTTGTTACCACCAGGGAACACCTGATAAAAATTGTTTCTCTAGGGACAAAAAAGTTCACTAATCCTAGTTAGGGACACCATCACTCATGTTCCTGAGTCAGGAGTGTTTTGGCAAGGGAGCTACATGTACTGGTAGGTACGTGTGTGGTCATACATTTGTATGCTAGACAAAACCAGAAGAGTAATATGGTTGCAGCCGGATTAATAAGACAAGGTAGTGTCTACCTGTCTGTAGTATTTGTAAGAGAGCAGGTCCTTACACCACCATTCTACAAATACTGTCAAATCTATGATAGAAGCAGTGGGTAGATTCCATACGCTAGGTAACATCTGCTGAATGAATTGTACTGTATCTTAATGTTTCAAAATGCATGAGTCATTAAGAAATGTATGTTTGAGTTGCCTGCACTGTCCTGATTGGGAACTACTTAGAAATTATTCTAAAGTTTGCAACTATCTCTTCAAGTTCTTTGGCATACATGAATATGAATCAAAATCTCAAGGAATTATAAAATGCTAATTGAGCTGAATGGAAAAATAATATTTGAATAAGAAATTTACATTCTTCTTATTAATATATATAGCAATATTAGAGTTCATTGGAAGTTGCTAATCTGGGGGGAAATAGTCCAAATCAGTAGATCTCAAGCCTCAGTGATCAGAACTTCCTGCAGGGTTTGCCAAAACACTGGAGTCAGGGCCCCATGTCTGGTTTCCGATTCACAGGTCTGGGAAGGGGCCTAAGAATCTGCATTCGTGAACTTCCCAGATGATGACGCTGGCTGTTGTTGGCATGGGGACCACATTTTGAAAGCTGCTGGGCTTATTTTTTCTTCAGTGATTCAAAACCATATCAGTAAACATTCAATATTATTTTGTATTAGTTTCAGGTGTACAGCACAGTTAGACAATCACATAGTTTGTGAAGTTGTCCCCTCCCCCCAAACCCCAATATTTCAAGTATTCATCTGGCAACATACATAGTTATTAGGAAACTATTGACTATATTCCCTGTGCTGCACTTTGCATTGTCATATTGTTTTGTAACTACCAATTTGTACTTCTTAATCCCTTCACATTTTTCACCTTCTCCCAACCCTCCTCCTCTCTGGAATCATCAGTCTGCTATCTGTATCTATGGGGTCTATTTCTAGTTTGTTTGTTCATTTGTTTTGGGTTTTTTTCCACATATAAGTGAAATTATATGGTATTTGTCTTTCTCTGTCTGACTTATTCCACTTAGTATAATACTTGTAGGTCCATCCATGCTGTTGCAAATTGTAGGATTTTATTCCTTCTTATGGCCAAGTAATATTCCATTATATCTAAACATACATACCACTGCATTTTATTTTATTATTTATTTTATTTTATTTTATTTTATTTATTTTATTGTTGTTCAATTACAGTTGTCTGCATTTTCCCCCACCACCAGCCAAACCCACCTACCTCCCTTGCTTCCACACTCCTCCTTGGTTTTGTCCATGTGTCCTTTATAGTAGTTCCTGAAAATCCTTTCCCCCATTGTCCCCTCCCCCTCCACTCTGGTTATTGTTACATTGTTCTTAATTTCAATGTCTCTAGTTATATTTTGCTTTTTTCTTTTGTTGCTTGTGTTCCAGTTAAAGGTGAGATCGTATGGTATTTATCCCTCATGACCCGGCTTACTTCACCTAGCATAATGTTCTCCAGTTCCATCCATGTTGTAGCAAAGAGTAGGAGCTCCTTCTTTCTCTCTGCTGCATAGAATTCCACTGTGTAAATGTACCATAGTTTTTTGATCCACTCATTTACTAATGGGCACTGAGGTTGCTTCCAGCACTTGGCTATTGTAAGTTGTGCTGCTATATGAACATTGGGGTGCGTAGGTTCTTTTGGATTGGTGTTTCAGGATCCTTAGGATATAATCCCAGCAGTGAAATTGCTGGGTCAAAAGGCAGTTCCATTTTTAGTTTTCTGAGGAAATTCCATACTATTTTCCACACTGGCTGCACCAGTCTGCATTCCCACCAACAGTGCGGTAGGGTTCCCTTTTCTCCAAATCCTAGCTAACATTTGTTTGTTGATTTGTTTATGATGGCCAATCTGACCAGTGTGAAGTGGTATTTCATTATGTTTTAATTTGCATCTCTCTAATGGCCAGTGATGCTGATACAGAAGGTCCAGAGACAAATGTACCACTACTGTTTAGTCCACTTTCTATTAATGGGTACTTGGGTTGCTTCCATATCTTGGCTTTTGTAAATAATGCTGCAATGAGCATAGACATGCACATATTATTTGGAATTAGTGTTTCTGGTTTTTTGACTGAATAATCATTTTTTTAAAAATACATTCTCAGATAAATAAGCACCAGGTCCTTGTAAACACTAAGTTGTCTGCATATATATAAGTATTCTCAAGGCACATTAAAGAAACTGGGTCACTTCAAAAAAAACCACATCAGTAAAAAGTTCTCCTTCACATTTACCAATTTTTACAATTTCATATAAAAGGAAAATATAGAAAAGTTATGTAAACAAACATCCATTCTAAAACTAAGCATTCCCCTAGGAAAATCACTGTTGAGTAAGAAATTCATATCTCAAAGTAATATGTTTATAGTTCTTATTCTCAGTAAACAATGAGTTTTATACTTTAAAAGTTTCCTTTTCTTTTAACATAAAAAGGATGCTACATTAAGTCTTTCTGCTTTAGATGGAACAAAATTAGTTTTAAAAATTCCATGTTTAGGCAATATATTATTTTACCAGCATGTGAAGGGATTAAAATTCCTAAAGCAATGCAAAGATCAGAATCAATGTTTTTCAGTGCCATTTGCTCAGTTCATAACCCATATTAGTGATACTTTTTCCTTCGGGACTTAATCATGGTATGATCATTTGGCATTGATTTTTTTTGTCAGCCTAGTAGTTTTGTCCTAAAATCATTTAAATATTTAAAGCACATGAACAAAATAGATGTCATTTTCAAATATAGAAGTCATAAAAGTTACAATGTTACATTTTTTAAAAAATTATTTATTTATTTTTAGAGAAGGGGGAGGGAAGGAGAAAGAGAGGGAAAGAAACATCAATATGTAGTTGTCTCTTGTGCACCCCCTACTGAGGCCCTGGCCCACAACCCAGGCATGTGCTCTTGCTGGGAATTGAACCAGCAACCTTTTGCTTTGCAGGCTGGCACACCATCCACTGAACTACACCAGCCAGGACAATGTTATGCATTTTTAAATCCACGTCCACTTTAAAAAACTTAATGTTATTATTAGAAAATGCTACTGGGAAGCGACTTTGCATTCTATGTGTTTTAGCCTATTAAGTATCATCTTGACAATCATTTAATTTGTATCTAGGTCCAACATTCAATTTTTTGTACTTATCTTTTTTATACCTCACAGACATCAATACCTAAGCCATCATTGACTAACACCTAGTTTAAACTCATACTCTTTTACTCTATCAGGTTCTCTATAATCTCAGCCTAATCCATTTGCTCATAATTATTTTCTTAACATAACTTTGGTGAACTTTTAGTGGACAGACCTTCATATTTGCCTTGTTTTCTTGCCTCTAAGCCTCAGTCAGAAATTCCCTGCTCGCTCCTCTCCTGTTATACAAATCCTACCAACCTTCCTAATCTTTCCTTACTAAGTTAAGTCTCATTGGACACATTATTGGACAGGCACTATTGCCTAACTTTACTTGTTATTGCAATTACCATTCACATTATTACTATTTACCAGGACCTAAAGCAAGACATTTACCATAACCATCAAAAGTATGTAGGTATGTTTAACATCCCTATGTTGCTATTGAAAAGTCAAGCTCAGAGAGGTGAGAATAACTTGCTCAGTCATGTAGCTATTGAATAACAGAGCTTGGATTTCCTTACAGATCTTTGTATTTGGCAGTTATGTACATGTAACCAAATTACTACATTATATTGTGTGAAAACCTCCAAATTAACATGTTTTTAATGTGTAAAAAGTAGTTTAGTATGAAGAAATGAATACTGATAATTATGATTTTATTTGTATTCAGTTTATAACATCATGTATTTAAAAAGGT